>BCNH02000008.1:5233823-5270744 GCA_001662345.2 Metrosideros polymorpha var. glaberrima | reverse complement strand
GGTGGGGGCACTGGTTTTAACCAGGCATTAAAACATTACCGAATTGATTCGAACAAGCATTATATTGTAAAATTAGGCACTTTGCCTCTACATTAAGTCAACCACAGCTACCCTGAGCCCTCATTATACTATTACACCTCATCTACTAACAAGTCTTCAGAAATGATATTCAAGGATCTTCCACAAAGTTTCTACCTTGAATCCCTAACTTTCCTCCCTAGACATAGGCCTGCGATAATCATATCTTGGCATTTATAAGGTCGTTATTTCACGTCTCTATGCCTTTACTGCATTTCCCCCCATCTTGTCCTTTCTTTTATGCTTCAATAAAAATGCGGCAAACAAAAGAGTTCAAGGTTGTCCATGTCCTGGGTAATTCAGTCTATTCGAAGAATATATGCTTGAAATTCTGCTGAACTCACAAAGATCAATGGCAAAAAAGAATCACCAAACTACTCTTGAAACTCCAAGGATCTGTAGAAAAAGAAATGGATAACCTCATCTTATCCTCAAACCTTCTGCTATTTCTCAATCAAGTATTCCACAAGACATGATACCTCGTAACTTGCTTTTAAATCTTTCCAACTGTGATGAGGTTCATATCATATTACTCTTAACAAGGCCAAATGCACTTTCTCAATACAGTAATATTGTTTCTGGCTGCCGCACGTCCATCAAGCATCCTTGTCTCAAGTCAAGTACCCTCATTTCATATCCATAATGCAATGCCCATGCTTAATTTCCCAATTCTCCATTCCCAAAGCATAATCAGGCCTCATAAAAATTCCACAATGCTTTTCCTCAAGCACAGCTAGCTTCCTCTTATCAAGAAAACTTAATGAGTTTCTCTTTCATCCTACAATGAATTATCCCTCGACCACAGTACCTACATTTCCACTTCATGACTTGTTTTTATTTCGATTAGGGACAACCTACTCTTGTTTCTTTTAAACAGAACCGCTTCTCCTATCATTTACCTTCTTCTATAGATATTTATACTCGTAACCTCTACTTTCAACCTATTAAGAACTAGTTGGCCAAGAGGGGAAAAAACTACTAAGAACTTTGAGATCAAAATGTCCTCTCATAAAGGACTTGCAGTTCACTCTCATCCATCAAGACCACATCACTTCGGAGATTATAACACGAACACCACCCTAGAGTTATTCCTAAAACCAGTCTACCATTGAGGCAGAGACAAAGGTTCAAATCTAAAACTTGCTGTAAGCCTATTGGCAACCAGGATGCCTCACATATACTAGCAGGGAAGAGTCTCCACACTACACATAAATATGAAGAACCTCTAGCAAATTTGCAGCAGTAGGGAAGAAATAATGCAATACAGAATACACTGAAGGCATTAATGACACTAGCCCATCTTATAGGTAAATGCAGTGACTAAAGCAGTTGCAGTTATCTGCAATGAAAACACGAGAACTGATTGTTTTCTTCCTTCATTCAAGGAAGAGTAGGCACTGTTCCATTCCTATCACAATCACCCTTTTATTAATTTACATACAGAGAGCTCTACAGAAATGTGGAATTATTTTCTTTAATCTGTCGGCGATTGCGCTACCCAACGGATGACCTGTTATTCACCAGCATACAACTACTAATGCTCGTGATTAAAGCAATAACCTAGTACACAAAGCTTCACTAGTATGCGGAGAGCTGTCAAATTCATCTAAAGTCAATAGAGGAATGTGAGGTCTAAATAGAATCAGAGCCCAGCGGGAATGCTGAAACAACAGACCCATTTGACGCATCCACATTCAACATTGTCATCAAAACTTGCACACGTAACCTCTATTAGTTGCCTCCAACAGCTCTATGTCAGAGCCTAAGGTCAATGCAAACCCCAGACAGCTCCCTCACAGTGTCACCCCCCTATTCTAACATTTGTATGCGGAATATGGCAGAATGCTCAGAAACAACGCCCGCAAAAGCTGAATCCTTGAGCATTGAACCCAAATGCACGGAACGACAACAACGCCTGGGGCAGTTTACGACGATTCCCCACAGAATCATACTATAACGCAACGCCAGAGCTCAACCCCGCACTGGCACGAAATTCACGAACTCTAGGGTTTCCAAAAAGTTAGACAATCACCTGAATTGGGTGCAGAATCGCCAAATTGGGAGCTAGGGCACGACAAGCAGGGGCTCGGTGGATCTTTCCCGACTTCCCGCACGAGCGTTCTCCCTCCCGCACGAGCTTTCTCTCTCCTAGGGTTTCCAATCAGAGGACCTTCGCCTTCAAAACAGCAGCACCGAATTTGCCCTAGAATCCAGAAACTCTTCGCGAATGCAGACCATGAGAACGAAGCGCGAATGTCCGGCAAGAGTGCTTCGAAGAACAAATATGATTTCTCTTCTGCGAATTTAAATTTTTTTTAAGGTTTTTTGGTGCTTTTTTTGGTTTCTCGTTCGAAGGGGGAAGGAGACTATGCGACCTCTGCTTCTGCGAATCGGAGTGGGCTCGGGCATGGAGAAGCAGACGATCACTGAGGGCTCTTCGACATTGGTCCAATAAAATTGGGCTTTTATTATAATAATAATAATTATTGTTATTGTTATTTCTACTATATAAACAATTACGCTTTTATATCTCTCCTTTTTTAGCAGTATTTATAAGTTTTTCCTAGTCGAAGCAAAAGGAAAAAAAAGAAAGCCACACAAAATTTCCCAGCTCAACTAATTTTTTTTCGTTATGGTTGTGATTTTTCAAATCTATTCAGCCCGGCTTTCGGCATGTATGATAGGCGAAATTCAAAAAAGAATTTTGATGAACGGCTCTGCCTACATAAACCCCATTTTGTATAGAGTTAGCAATACAGGTCGGTCCATCATATATTATGTTGGTCGTAAAGCATTATAACTATGATTAATCGAGTCAAATGATTAAATCACGATGAAAATGCGGAATACGAGTTAAGCGCGACGTGCTATGTTATATTTGAAAAATGACACCACAAGTGTTATAACTTTCGTACCGCGCTCACTTGAGTATCATAATTTTTTTTCTAATCACTCGAGTGTCATAAATTATATACAGTGCTTACTTGAGTGACGTAACTTTTTTTCCAAATCACCAGAGTGCCAAATATCTTTTCAATCGTTCACTTAAGTGCTATAACTTTTTGAAAACGTTCACCACAAGTGCCATACCACATCAGATTTTCGGCACTTAAGTAAACGCTTTTAAAAAGTTACAGCACTCAAGTGATCAATGGAAACTTATGATACTCAAGTGAACGTTATTTTTTATAAATTACGGCACTCAAGTGATCGGAAAAAGAAAGTTGTAGCACTCAAATAATCGCCGTACAAAAGTTATAAAACTTGTGTTATACTTAAATAGTTAAATTGCGGTTTTGATTTCTATATTTTCTCTCTTACCCAGTAAAAAAATCGTTTCCAATAGTATTAGCGTTTGCATATATATCCAGCCTATTTTCTTATCTTTTAAAATCAAATATCCATTTTTCCTATATCGTCAGACAACATGCGATAGTAAAATTGATTGTATTTCTCTATATATACAGTGATTATTACTCGTGGTCAAGTTAATAATTAAACAGATGGTTTCTAATATTACGAGCAAGTTTTTCCGTTCCAATAGCCTAAAGCTTAAATGGAGAATCGACATCGGACCGTGCCTAACTTAACCTTTAATAAGTCAACATTTCTTTGTTTTAGGCCCCAAAAAAAAAAGTCAACGTTTCTCTTGTCTTGGGTGAAAAAGTAATTTGTCCTGATTGACAGAAACCATTGTACATACATGGCTCGATGGCTGTTAAAAAATAATTGAGCGCTCCGGTCATTGCGGGTCAAGCAACGTTGGATGTCAAAAGACTTAGACTTCTTCTTTCTATGAATAGATGTAGAATTTACGAGGCAATTACTCGAAGAAAGTAACATTTTGTGGAAAGACCCTTCTTATCCGATAAGAAAGGGTCCCACAATCCCGAATCGGCTGATCCGGGATGGCAAGTCCCGAATTTGCATACAAAGAGCGGATCTAATTGTATATGTTTCTATAATTGATTTATTTTGTGGGATGTTAATCGATAAGGCCTTGTTGATAAGTGCGATGTGATATCGTATATCGAAATTCGAACCGTGAATCAGAATCCGTTAAAATGAAATGTCATGTTTTCCTTTGTGAAATTTACCGGCACATGAAAGGGCGAAAAATGTGTTTTCGTTGTTGTGGAATAAGAAGCCTCACACGGTAATAATTATATTCATGAGAATCGAGTCAAAGAAGGCATAGCCATAAATATCTCTTGAATACTCTTTACATTATACCGGATTGTCCCACTGCGCAATGGTGTCCACATAAAAAAATTATCAGTATCCACATAAAAAAATTATCAGTATGATGTCTTCCTTGTGCCCTTGGCCCAGGGAATTGGTCGCATGTTGGCAATCGACACATAGTCTAGGAAAAATGTTTAGTGTTTTCATAACACCACATTAGAAGCTGAATTGACGCGCATTTGTTTACTGGTTTTTAACTACAAATTGACACGTGGACATTAAGTTGGAATAATAATAACAACAAAACCCTTGTTTTCCTTTTTTCATCCTCCTCCATCCACAACCATTGCTCCGCCCAGCCATCCATGAAGAATCCGGCTTGGCCGTCTCAACCACCAAATCCACCACAACCTCCATCCTCGAGCCTGCCGCCTCGCCGTCATCGTCGCACCTAGCAGTAAAGCTGTTAAGATGGTTGCCGACAGCCATGGACTAGCCACAACGACTCAAACTCAAAGCTATTGAGATAAGGGAAGACTAAGCAAACCAGATCTGGCTGTTGAGCAACAGTCGACCTCCGCTTCCACCCTCCGGCCATGGAGGAGCAAATATGACGAAAGGGTGGCTCGGCTTGGATGCACAGCAATTCGGCCTGGATGCGGCTCTGGTGACTGCTGGTGGCGCTGATTGGAGGAGGCTAAGAGGTTGGGCTCGAATGTAGTAGCTACAGATTGAAGAGGAAGAAGATAGAAAGATAATGATTTGGGCAGATTTTAAAATTTTCATTATCTGATTCCACACCAATGTACATGTGCCAATTCGTAATTGGCTCAATAATGCTCGCTACATCTACTGTTAACGTAGTACTCTTAAACCACCGAATATTTTCTCATCGTCCAGGCAAGTAAATAATTTCAACTTCTCTATGGTGTGGTGGCTCTAGTCTTATATGAATCAAGAAATAGCTCCAAGCTCGACATAAATCGAGAAGGAGCTATTCCATAAATGAAAAGCTCGTAGATCATAATCAATACCTAAATGAATTTTTAGTAGCATCTTCCCCTGCCTCGTGCTTTATCCATTTGTAACATCGACACGACCGTTTGGCGCCACGTGACCAAGAGATTGCTTTACGATGCTAGATTTGGTCTTTACATAATAGTCGCCTTGCTAATCCCATTACATTCTCCACACATTCTTCGGGTCTATGCATGGAGACCCCCGAGGGCTTCCTTTTCTCCTCTCTTTGTAAGGCGACATCGCGAAATTTACGTCCTTGGGCTCGGGAACCCAAGTAGATCATCTAGGCCCATTGGACTCTTGTTAGTACGGGCCTCTAGGTTTCACATCAGGCCCATGTTTTGTGGAGACTACATGTTCCTTGGGCCTAAATCACCAACTGCTTTGTATTATCGTTCCGCAGTACCAAAGAAAAATATTCAATCAACATTATAGTATGTACATAAGATATTCAATCAACATCATGGTATGCACGTTAGATTCAGCCAAAGCTAGAACGATAGTGGAAAAATGTACCGGTTGGCGCATATAAGGCCAGGGGATGATTCGACTTGTAATGCTCATAGGACATTCGGTTGAATGAAAAACGCCTCTACTAAAATTTCCGCGTTCGGAGATTTGGCCATAAACTTTAGTTTCGGATGATTCACACATAAAAACCCTTGGAAAGTGGGGTATTTTGTTGGATTCGGCAAGAAAACTACCTGCCCTCGAGCCCTTGTTTGGTGATGACCAAGCATCGAGTTTGGTATGTACTCAATGCAAGCAAGCTCATTCCATATTAATCATTAAATCATACGAGTCTCGCGTAGGATTTATAAATCTCAGTAACCGAGACAAAGTGGATTGTGCAGTACTTACATCTGGCTGCATGGCCATACATGTGCAGGAGCATAAGAGGGTCATGGCCATGCTTCAATGCGAAGGACGAGGGACAATTCGTGCGGACCACGTCGCATCGTGGGTTTACATCATGTACATTTTCAAAGTGGGGTTCGTTCTTGCCGAATTCTAAGAACAAGGGGCACATCTCATCAATCATCATCCCATTTTTAACGAAACATGGTGGAGGAGTGGAGTGTCCGAATAATTTACCAAAACGCCAGGTGTTCTCACATGCTGTCTAGACAACTGTACCTACCTCCTAATAATGGGAGAAGAAATTCCAAGTTTTTGTCACCAAATGGAAAAAAGATAATTAGGAATATGTCCAAATGCTAAACGAATGCACCTACGCCCATAAGGCAGACATTAGTACCCACTTCGCAAAGTTCTGTCAATTCGAATCGTTTGTCGGATGGACAACTCCATCGAGATTGACCTCGGTGCTTTGCAATGCCTCTTATTTTAGTAGCTTTTCTCAGGAACTAATTCTAACCTAAGAGCAAGGTTTGACCCACCAATGATGTGCCCTCGTCACGTTTTGCCTCACAAGACAACAAACGAAAGAAAGACAAAAGGATGTCTTCGATCTAATTGTGTGGAGACAAGGTTCTTATCGAAGATTATGAAAACGATCTTCGTAATTTGATTACATTTCGACGATGATTCGAGTGTTCGAGAACTTCCGAACATCCCATTTCTTACAAAGCGTGATAACCCTTTGTCGTGCATGCAGGGGCGAATAATTACACAAGCTTGTGCTCCCGGTGATGATCGAAAGAGATTGACGAGCGACGAAGCTCGTAGGAAGTTTTTTGCACAAAGCATTTATCATTTCAAAAACGAGCGAATCACATTTGAACATTAATATGCATTAACACGGATCTTGGTGGCGGGCACACCCAACTTAGGTGGCCAACGTTTCTCGAGGATGCGAACTCTGAGTCTTAGTTTATTAAAGAAAAGGAGGTAATGAATAGGTTACGCTAAACTGATCATCTACTAATCACCGATTATTGCATGATGTGACAGGTTCGAATGCAATGTCCATTTTCTATAATCTTATGGCGTGACGCGTGACTAATTTCTGTAGGAAATGAAGTATTTAAAAAGATATAAGCTGAGCGAACCGTAATTTACGCGACTAATCATACTTGATGGGGTCCAAGAGGCATTTCGAGTTTGTATTCGATCATGAATTTGGGGATAAAATATTCCCGTGGGGTCATCGCTGACCCGAACCGATTCCGGATAAATTAAAATAATAGATGACGTGGAACTATCTGGAATTTCCGCCCAACAAATCTACGGATGGGAAAATAAATTTTTATAGTGGGATTGGTTGATGTGCTAGGTGATGGATCTTCCATTATTTTCGTAATAAATAAATAAATAATAATGAAAAAGCCACAAAAAATCTCAAACTTTATCTTCTGCGACACATTTACTCCATTTTTTTTTGTGTCACAAAAAACCTCAAACTTTGCCTCTGTAACACATTTATCCCAAACTTTTTTATTTGACACAAAAAACCCAAAACTTATGATTGTGTGACACATTTACCCCACTTGAAGTAAAAAAAAACGCATTTACCATCAAATTTTTTTTTTCACTTTTTTATTAAATAGAATATTCAAAATATTAAAAAATATTTTAAAAAAGAAAAAGAAAAATCGGGGCCTGGGCGATAGGCCCTTGTCGCTATCGGCTCTTCTTTGAGGCCTCGACGATGGGCTGGCGGCGGCCCCCTGATCCCCCACTTTTTTTTATAGTTTTTTTTATAAATATTATTTTTTATAAACAGGTAAAAGACGAAAATATCCATGGGTAAAAAAAAATTGGGGTAAATATGTCGCACGGATAAAAGTTTGAGATTTTTTGTGTCAAAAAATGAAGTTTGAGATAAATTTATCACACTATATAAATTTGGGTTAAATTTGTCATAGAGGTCAAAGTTTGAAGTTTGAAGTATTACAAAAAAAAGTTTAAGATAGATATGTGATGAAGGACAGAGTTTATGATTTTTTGTGGCTTTTTTTTTTCCAAATAATATGAAATACCCAGAGGAATTGACTCGAACCTTTGCTTTTGGAAATCCCCTCTTTCTTTGACTTTTCAACGAGGACCAAAAGCCTACCTAACTGTTGAACCAATAAATGATCTACTCACCCTGATTTTTTTCTTTCTTTCTAGAAATAGGAAAATCATGGCATGGGACCGGAAAAAAGAAGGAAAATCATGACAATTCACTCTATGCTAATTTGTACGCATGCCCAAGTCACTGATCCATAAATAGGCCTGTCAAAAATGAATCGCAAATTCACAACTTAACTCAATTTTAGCTAAGTGCATGCTAAAGAACACGAGCGAGGCGACACGAGCAAGCTTGACACCTCCAAAGGGCGAATGCCTCCTCTATCGAGAAGACCACTCGTCCATACTTGGCACAAGCTCGGTCGGACCATTTTAGTGAATTTTGTGTATAGTAATCGATAAGTTCGAGTAACTCATTGGGCCTGATTTTCGAACTCCGTCCGAGACCAAAATACCCAATAATACACTCTACTCATTAGGGTAAATATCATGAAAAAAATCAAAACTGATACACACGTAACATATCTACCCAAAACTAAAAAAAATTTCATAAAAAAGTTAAAACCTCAAACTGATATACAAACAATAAATTTGCCTAGAAATAATTTTTTCAATCACGAAAAATTTCAAATTTGTATATAGTGACAAATATACCTAGGTTAATATCACGGAAAGTCTCAAATTGGTATATCCGTGATAAATTGAAGGTAAAATTTCAAATTGGTGCACTCGTCAACTAGCACATCTCATCCAACTCAATAATTGAACGGTAAAATTTAATGAAAGCTAATGAAAAATAAATTTGTCACAAATATATTGATTTGATGTGATTTGCGATTTGAAATTTGAAATTTTTCGTGACATTAATTTTTATTGGTGTTATTATTATTTTGTATGAAGGAAATTATTTGAAGGAGGGAAGAAGCCGTTATCGGGATGCACGATCCCGTGAGACTCGCTCCCCACCTCTCCTTCCTCTCTCTCTCTCGCTCTCTATCTCGCCGCTCGCCATCGTCGTCCCTCTCCATCCTCTGCGAGCAAAACGCCATTGACGCAGGAAAAAGAACGAAAAGAGGCCGACCGGGAGCGACCCCATCTCATCGCCACGCCATTAATAAAGCTCTCTCGCTTTCTCTCTCTACACCGCATTTCGCTTTTTTTTTCCCTTACCCTCTTTTCGAGCTTCGGCTACGTTGATCAGGATACAAAAGTTGTCTTGTCTCTTGTCCCCATTGTCCCGCTTTCTCTTCCTTTCTGTCTCCATCATCATCATCATCATCATCATCATCCTCCATCCTCAGACTGATCAGAGCCGCCCATTAATTCGAAAGCTCTCTCTGCAATCGTCGGATCTCTGTCGCCGGTCTCGTCCGTCCTGCAATCATCCCCTCGACACACGCAACCGCATCGTCAGGTATCCGATGTCCTGCTTTTGGTCAATTGGTTCTTTGCCTGCCTGGGGTGATATCTGTGCCCTCTTCCTTTTCGAGCATTATTTCTATTTTTATTCGTTTTCGCGATTTTCTCGGTTTCTGCGATTTTCTCGGAGCTTGGTTTTCCCGAGAAATTTCTGCGCCCCGTCGTCCTTCGATTTTCGCGGAAAACCAAGCCGGAAGCTTCGGATGGTTCTCAATTTCTCAGCTTACGCGAGAAGCCTCGCACTTTCCCGAGAATTTTTCATTTTTTTTGGGGGGGTTTTGTACGTTCCTCCTTAGGGCTCACGTTTCCGCGGACTTTCTCGCGATTTGCGCTTCGATTGCTCGCTTCCATAAATCATCGCCAGGTGAAATATTTCTACCTCTGTCTCGCCAGGATCAAACGCCTTCTCCGACTTTGACTTTTTCTTGAAGGCGCGGCGCCGCGAAGATGTCGGCCGTGGAGGCGTCGCCGAACCTCCGCGACTTCCTCAGCGTCAAGGACGACGACGTCGGAGCTGCCGTCGCCCGGCGGCGCGGCGGAGATCTAGCCGTCCTGACGACGCGCGCCGTCCTCCACGGGGAGAAGCTGCGGTCGCCGCCGCTGGCCTCGCCGACCGGGTCGCCTCACTCGAGCCGGACTCTGCTGGACATCATCCGCAACGACGAGCTGAACGCAGCTGGCCGCAACAACAACAACAACAACAGCAGCAGGGACAGGAGGAGCTGGATCTCTCTCAAGGGCAAGCTCCGGCTACGGCGCGCCGGCGCGGCCTGGCCGTCGAATGTCCCGGTCCCGGCTTCGGATGTCATCGTCGGTAATTGTAGGTCGCCGTCGCGGATTCCAAGGCACGATTTAACTCAGTTCGACGGGCCGACCTCCGATGAGGCGACTGGGGAAGCATCTCGGTTGGAGAGTCTGAGAGCGGAGAACTCTGTCCCGATGGAGGCACAGCCGACCACAACTCGCAGGAGCTCGACTCGCTTCGGATCTCTCGTGCCAATTTCGACCGAGCCGATTCTGTCGGACGAGTCGTCGCCGGGCAATTCGCCTGCGCAGAGTCTCCGGCTGCAAATGTCCCGCCACGATTCGGCGAGGTTCACCCCGCTGCGGGCAGATTCGGCACTGTCTTTGACTCGGTCCGAGAGCGCACCCACGAGTGGAGATCACAATGCCAGCCAGATCAGCCCAGCTCCACCATTCACAGAGGAGCCGGCACGCGAGCGGACCCGCCGCCTGTCTGCGGCCCTGGCAGAGGAGAGGCAATTGTCAGCAAGGGAAGCGGCGGCGGCTCAGGAGGCTGCAGAAGCTGAGGCCACGTCGAGGCCAGCCGAGGGGGAGGCAGCGGAGGCGCAGCCGGCGAGGATGTCGCTGATGGATCTACTGGAGGAGACGGATAAGCAAATTGGGTTGACGGGGACGCGGTACGCCGGGGGAGATGGCCAGGAGGAGGCGGTGGAGGAAGGCGGAGGGGGCGGCGAGCAGAGTTATTGCTGCGTGTGCATGGTGAGGCACAAAGGAGCGGCGTTCATACCATGTGGGCACACGTTTTGCAGGCTGTGCTCGAGAGAGCTTTGGGTGAGCAGGGGGAACTGCCCTCTCTGCAACAACTTCATTGTGGAGATTCTTGATATCTTCTGATTCTGAAGCAGGGCGCGGTCGCTGATGGTGATGGCCCCTTCACTTCCACCCCCTCCCAAGAGAAGATTGTTTCACATCTCACTCATAAGTAAGCATTGTTGGTTGAATTTGTTCTGGGATGTTTTAGCACAGCGCTGGGACTGACGGGAGTCGAGACGATTCATCTGTAAAAATGTGTTCTTTTTTATTTTTTTTTCTTGGGTCATTCATATGAAACTCCGATTGGAGTTGGAGATCATTGGCATTCTTATGAGCTGAGGAATGAGATTCAAGACCACCCTGTTCTAATCAGCTTTGTTCCTCACTACTCAGTAGAATAGTTGAAGGCTTCATAAGCGGAAGTTGATGGAAGGAATTGTTGAGAATGGACGCACAACCATAACGAAAAAACAATGAAAAAAAGAGAAATCGAAAAAAAGAAATTGAATCGCAAAATTTTATTATAGTTAAAATATCGTAGTTTTTGTTACAGCACTCGATTAAAAAAAAAAGTATATAAAGATAATAATATTAATGAATTTAAATTTAAATTATTAATAAAATATGAACCTAAATGATAAAAGTCATCTGGCTTTTAAGAATGCTCCTCCCTTCAACTCCCGTCTGGGCAGCTTCCCGGACCGTGCCCGCTCACCTGAGAGCGCCACACCCCAACAGAAATGCTGTCATAACAGCTTCTGCTCCTGCGAGCTGCATCGTACATAATCTTCTCTGCTCTTTCAGTTCCCATCAGAACCAGCTTTAATCGAACGCAATCAATGGTCCCTGCTAAGGGCCCGTACTGTCATCGTTACTCGGTTTGAAGAAAAGACGCCGGGATGATCGGATGAATCGTGGTCATCGAATTAATTCCGTAGCAGACGGTGATGGTACAAGGTACACCTTGAAATCGATGACACGTGGAGCGAATTGGAAGCTCTCGCGAGCGCAGCCCCTCTTTGCTAATGGCATCATCCTTCGATTTGTAACAGACAAACTACTACTAACTAAGGCATTAGCAAAGTGGGTCAACAAACTCGGTAGCTGTGGTCTTAGCCAAAATGATACCGAAGACTATTAGGCGGTTGATTATTTTATCTATTCATATTTCCTTTTCTTTTTTCTTTTTTTTATATTAATGGGTGTTCGAGATTCCGAGAGACCCCGACTAATCTCCATCGAGTTTGGCGCTCCTTCCTCACACCTGAATTCTTTCTCGTAAATAGACAAATGGTCCTTGGAATATCAATTATCGATTGTCATTTTTATCTTGAATGGTGCTGGGTATATCAAGACTTGATCTACGAAATCGACTCGATAGTTAATCTAATAGATTTATATTTAAAGTTGAATGGCACTCCCACTTGTCGCTTGTCGTATCAATTTTGTGCACAAGCCTTGATAGAATATACCTAAGATTACTCGCTGGATGGAAAGCATGCCGTACAAATTGCACTCCCGTTGACCCTAAATAGCACTTCCAAACAGCATGCGCGCGCTCCGAATGACTGGCCACACGCGCAGTACGATACAGACATGAATTGAATGACGGAAGACGGGAGCGCAGTTTTGCCAGATTCTCGTGAGCTTCATCAATTCGTGCTGTGGCGCCACTCTTCAAAATTTAAGCTTCGGAATCTTTTCTTGAGAACTTCCTCCCCGCCTGGACACCCTACCAATCCCAACCCGTTCAGGATTTGGATAATTAATTATAATCCAGATCCAAAAACTTGTCCAGCTCGCACTTTCACTTCATGCAGTTAGGCATTTAGGTCTTTTTTTTTTTTGTATTTTCTCATGAGACGCGATGTCATTTCTGTGTTGTCCATGTAAGTCTTAAAAATATATATATATAGAAAAATTGTAGCATGATGTCTTTTGTCAACTGAGTTCACGAATCAAATCAAATGCATGGAGGTCACAAGTTTTAAGACTTAAAACGGACGAAACGAATGTTCTAAGAATAAGGGGCACAAAATTGACATATTTTTAAGACTTGCCGTGTCATTATCGCAGATTTAGCGCTGGCACCTATCATCAATGTGTTGTTACTGCAGTAGTTCACTCCCGTGGAATTTCACCCGGAATACAAACTATCCATTTCAGGATTTGTTTCTGCAAGGCCAACAACATCATGCTTGGAGCTATAAGTGGAGTGGATTAAATTCACGAAAAATATCCCTGGAGTCTCTTATCTTCTGTAGATGAAACAATAAAAGCAACAAGATTCAAGCATTTTACTTCTTACTCATTGCAAGTGGCGCACACACGTAAATGCAGTATAAGTTTTCTTGATGTTGGTAAATTAATGTAGAATACGAAATCTACCAGACTTACCTTGGATTTACCATCTCAAAATTTCCTATATTTTAGGTAAGTGTACCACATTATGAAGTGGCGCACGATTCAGCAACATTGCATTCCTTACTTGTAAAAAGGGCGACACTTTCTCTCCACGGTCACCTGCTGAATAATTGTGATTCTACAGTTTTTGATTGAATCAAAAGCCCAAAAACAAACAAGATTCGTGGAAGAATCTTCAAACATTCAAATCTCATTCTCTGTTCATCAAGTTTTCATGATCAGGGTAGCTGAAAGACTTCACCCTTCCCAACATGACGAGCTCCCTAAATTTTCACATGGCGAAAGAGCAACCCAAGACATGGGATACTAAATTTTATTACTAAAAACCTTTTATGAGGCAACGTGACAGAATCTTAGTTGTGTATTCAAACAAGTTCTTTTTTTTGCCCAACATGTTCCACGTGATTGACTTGTCAAATATCCAACATCTGCCGCAAAAATAATCCGCAGTACCAAATTTAACATTATAACTACTTAGAATGAAATTCTCCCCTAACCCCTTGAAAATGCAATAATAGCATAGAGACGGTGGAGAATGACTTAACACGAGAAATCACCATCACTAGTAAGTCCAAATGGCATATAAGAGGAAGAGTGTAGAGCATCCAAATACTAAGTAATTTCACTCAAGCATGTATACTTAATGGTTTGACATGACCTCCTGAAAATAGGATCGGTTAAGAGAACAACACTATGCAGCGAGGAAGCTTTGTAAGAACATCACAAATCAGTAATCAGACCAAAGAGTGCACGTCCATGCATTCAGGTGTGGAGAGGGTGAGAGAGGGTCCTAAATCAGTAATTTCTTTCTTTTATCTACAGAGGGGGAAAACAGAGTAGAAGCAGTACACAGACTATGGCTCTGGCTTCCAAGAGTTAGATTTTGTCAGTTGTATTTGCAACTTACATGGGGGAACTCGTGATATTGAAGATGATATGCTATTTTCACCCTTCAGAAAAGTATCGCAAACCCACCATTCTCATTCCTTTCCTTGTGAATACAGAGCAATCTACATTGCTGAAGACAAATGGCAGGTTACCTTCTGATGGAGAGGGCATAGATCTGGTTGTCTCACTATGTATATTTGGTCCCCAACGTCAGTGTATGAATCTTGATTTCGATACCATGTCCAGAGAGCCCATGTCTCATTCTTCACCTGCATATGGCATATCCACTTAGGCCCTGGAAAGAGCTTGTGAGAAACGTGGCATATCTGACCAAGAACTTAATTTTAGTCCAAGATATGGTTTCTTTTAAGCATATTTCGAATGCATTTCCATTCATGCCACCATTATCATTTTTCCTGTCAGAATTAGAACATGAAGAATTCTGAATGTAGATGAATGCTCCTGCTTCTGAATCACATACATATACTGGTCTTTATTTATTAAGTGTGTGTGCATGAGAGAGAGAGAGAGAGAGAGAGAGAGAGAGAGAGAGAGAGGTAACCTCCAATATTCCATGGCCAAAACTACTCTCTCTGAAGGCACTGTAGTCAGGTTGCCGGTCCCAGCAGAACTTACCAGCTGCAGGCCCAGAAGTAAAATTAGCTGCACAGAAGCCACCCATGTAATCATCAGGGGTGGTTGATGGTTCTGGACAATTTCCGGGTTCATCAGCATGCTCCACCGCTATCTTTTCCCGATTACCCCCATCTCCAACAGTGATATAAACCGGGCCACATGGATCTAAAGTACAATTGTATACTCGATTTGAGCGCTCATAGGCATGAATCTGTTGATAATGAAGACTTTTCATCAACTTAAATGAATGTTTTACTTCCGACCCAAAAAAAAAAGGGATGTTTAACTTGTGCCTATCATGGAGAATCAAGCAAACATAGTTACAAGTACATAAAAGGTCCACAAAGGTTCCAATAGAACATACTTGGGTCTAACTAAAGGTCCACAATTCATTCAATCCAATCAAACATAGTTCATATGCTTGATTAATCTGATATATCGTAACCAGAATAATGGAAACAATTCTCGAATTATAATGAGTGGAGACTAAATTTACTAAGCACACTGAACATTTTTTCTGGATTTTTCCCCCCATCCTCCGCCTGTAGGCACAAGCTGCTATATAGTCAACTAAAATTGATTTAAGAAAATGTCAAGATCAAATCACCAAGAGCACCGCATCCTTCCCAGACAATATGAAAAATGTAGTTTTGTAAGGAATTTTAGGAAAACGAATTGCAGTTATGTTAAAGGAGGATTCGTCATTTACATGTCCATTGAAGACTATGTCGATGCCTGAGGAGTACAGAAGATCTTCTAGCGCAACCATCATGCACTCCGCCTCTCTGTAGTGGGCTTTGTAGGTGCTGTACCAAGGTGGATGCCAAGCAGCTACCAACCATGGAGTTATAGATCTGTCAACACTAGCCAAGTCTCTCACCAGCCACTTGTATTGATCCGCTGTATAAGAGCAGGAGATAATTTAAAAGCCTCACAGGTTGTGACTAATGTCAAGCAGAAAATTGTGCAGGTCAGTCTAGCATAAGGTCGTAGATAGTGACGCTAAAACTAATGAATATCTATGTGCTTTGGACCAGCCATTCAAGTGCCAGACATCATTTCTGCTGTTTACCTGGAGTCAAGCTGTCTGCTGGTTGTCCTTAAGTTCCACAATGTTGTATACTCAGAGAGATTGTCTATAATGTCAGTTTATGACATGTCAATAGGATTACAACACGGAAACATGTATTCATTTCTGTTTTACACATATTCAAACAGATGTCACTTATTTCTTTCAATTTTTACTTTTCCATATCTATGAAATTCACTCGAGTTCTGGCTATCAGAATTCAGATTCCCATATCCAGGGCTAGTAATGAATTCAAACTTTTCATTCTTGTAAAGACATTTTGCAATATCCACTCTCAACTTTTAGTGCAACCAAACGGATAATTTCTCGTTCACCAACTATACTGGTAGTACAGAAAAACTAAGTCTGGCGGAAGCGCCCTGTACTTTAAACGCTTTATGGCCCATTTTGTTCTTGAGAATTTGAGGTGCTTGGTGTAACTTTGAAAACTGTTTCCCAACACAAACAAATTCTCATTTTTTAAGCTTCAAAAGTGAACTTTTTTGCTGTTATCACACAGCTGACATGCAAACATTAACGTGGTTCTTACATTAAAAACATGATCCATTTTCATGAACCAAGCATGCTTTTTCACATTAAACTGCTTCAGTTTTTGTTTCAAGAAATCAAATGTACCTTTTTTGTCCCATGAAGCTCTATTAACTCTGAGAATCTAATGCAAAACTCACAAAAGATGCCTTGTAAAACAGAGTTCAGCATAAAATGATCAAGAAGGGCAAAACTGCATTACCTGAGAAGTTGTAGGCAATATATGCTCCGAGCATAATGAAATGTATACCTCCTGCATTGAAGGAATAGTAAAATGTTGATGAAGACCCACATTCCTCAGATGGGAATGCAAATCTAGAGCTGTAAGCAACGAAGGTACGATTTCCAGCTTGTTTTTCTATTTCATGGTTTCCCTCTACCACCATCATTGGAACTTTAGATACCAAAGGTTGCATAAACCTGTGAGAAGGATCCAAGGTAAGTTCCACATATCTATACACTAACAAAGTTCTGAGGAGAAATATATGAATCCTTTTCAAGTGGGTCCATTATAAGACTCTTTAAGAGACAAACTATGATACATTCACCTTCCCCAGTAATCCCATCGTGGCTGATAAGTCTCATGAATAGGTCTTTTCGGAAATGAGCAAGAGTAGCAGTCAGATCCGGTTCCATTCGTGAGGTATAGATTTGCATAAGTTACATCACCAACCAATAGGAGAAAATCAGGTCTATTCTTCTTTATGTGACAAACTGTAGTGGTGGTGTTGTATGTAAGCCCAAGATCTCCCACTATTGCTATTCTATTTGGGTAGCTTTGAGGACCCGGAAATGGCATTGTCCTGAAATGGTAGATGTTACTCATGGCCGGAATACTCGGATCTCCACATTGATAATAGTAGAGCGTGCTAGGTTTCAAACCTACAAAGACACAACACATTTATAATCAGAAACCTTTCACATTAACGGTGGTAAGTCCTCAAATTACAAGAAAGTGACCCACTGGCTCGATTTATATCCTCCCTTCAAGATCCTTGAGAAAATTAGATACAAATGTTGACATTCAAAATTACGTCATGATTATGAAAGTTTCACGACAATGTAGTAAATTCTCTAAGTTCATTTCTTTGGACTGTCCATGAGCCAATAATTTGCCAAAGATTGAACTTACAACTGCCTGGGTGTAATGATAACGACCAATGCAGTCTTATGAGCACTTTGAGGCTAATTTATAGTGCAACAGAGCTTTCAATACATCAAGCATACGATTATGCAATTCCAGCAATCCCCCTGAAAGCCAATAACATAATCTACAACATGAGTTAGAACAAGCCTTCCATACTCAAACGAGGCACACCTATGCGACATAAAAGTAACATAGATAATCGAGTTCCAGTATCTCCTTTATACTTTCCTGAAAAAAAAATATTAGGATTGCTCTTGCATAGATGTGCACGCACGTCAACAGAGAGAGAGAGAGAGAGAGAGGTATTTGATTAATAAGCAAAGATAGACATGTGAGGGCCACGGTTAGCCACAAGGATAACTGAAGAGAAGTTCTGTTGAATAGATATAATTCGTTGGCTATAATCATACTTACATGCAGCTTTGCACTGACAGTGGACTAAAGGGGATAAGAAGTTAACAGTTGAGCATACATTTCAAGCAGTGTTAATTTAATATATTTGACTCTATATGCAATGAAAAGAAAGAATGAGCAGAAAAAACCATACCTTGAAGACGAACATGATGGATAATTCCTGAACTATAATTCTGGAGGCCTTCAAAAGGGTAAAGCTGATTATAAACAAGAGAAGTTCCCCTGGCTTCATCACTCAATAGCTGTTTTTCAATCCCATAGTAAACAATGCTGGCGATAGTTTTTGGATCTAATGGAATAACGCTATTGCCAATTTGGTAGTTCCCTGCAAAGCCGCTATATCCAATTAGACCTCAATGGCCAACACAGAAGTTTGGTTTTAAACACCTTCAGTCATATATACTGACCAAACTATGACACTCTGCACTTAAAAAAAATGCAAAAACTTTCATTATCATTGTCAGTATCACCGAGAAAAGAAAATTGACCCACAAGTTGGTATCACTATTAGTCCTCTCTCTTCCTCAACATAAGAGTTACAGAGAAACGACCAAGAATGCAACTTCTCCACTACAACAGCCACCGTTTTTGCTCTAGGCTGAAACCTATAGCAATGATCTGCCATGGAACAGAAGATAGTGATAACCGAATAGCATTTCTATTAACTTTTCGCAAACATCAGTTTCCATAGTCAAACTTAGTTACTGCCTGCACCCAGATCATGCGAACTCGCTGACGCGACAAAGCCGCGTGCAGAGGAACATATTCCGAAGTGATGAGTTACATGCAGAGGATACTATACATGAGTACTCGAGTCTAGTTCCTCACATCAATGAATTTAGATGCAGAGCAAAGTCACGGACTTACCAACACGAGTTAAATCGGAAAATCCTAAAAACCGCCAGACAGAATGCTGAATCATAGAAATTAAATCCTTCCGAACGCTGCTTCACAGTTGCAACCGCAACATTTTTCCCCCCAAGCGAGCCGAAGAAGAGAAAACGGAGATTGATCGAACACCAACCTGTGACCCAGGATATCCAGACGGAATCGTAGCTGGCGGAGAGAGCGACCGATATCTGCTCGGGCTCGAAGCCTCTGACGCGCCTCCGGACCCTGGGGTCGGTGTCGGGAAGATCGACGGCGTTCCCGCGGAGGCTGGCGTCGAAGGGGACCGTCACCGGAGCGAAGGGCCCGTCCAGCGTCGACGGGATCCCGGCCCGAGCGAGGGCGGTTATGGAGCTCAGCTGAGCCAACACTGCGAGTGCGGTTGCGACGCGAGGCGATGCGAAAGCCATTGAAGGACATCCTCCCTCCATGAGAGAGAGAGACAGAGAGAGCATGCAGGGGTTGATGAGGATGACAGAGTTGGGAGGCATGGGAATGTGTTACCTTTCAGTTACGCGCGCCAGACGATGTCATTTCTGGAAAAAGAAAAAGCAAATTCATTTTTTTTTTTGTCGAATAAAAAATCAATTCCGAAAAATTACAAAATTAAAGGAATTTATTAACCCATTCACTTACTTTAGTTTAACCATACATGACCAACTTATTTAAAAATCCGCCTCAATACCAATTTAATAAAATCAATTTCGAAAAATATTAGATTAGACTAGGATTTTAATTGACGTGATGGATAATCGTCAGTTCTAATCTTAAATTTATTTGATACGATATATTTTTTTTCTAAGGAGATTTCTAATGTCAATTGTATTATTTCGTTATTTCTTAACATCCAACTATCGTGTCTTATTCATTTAAATTTATGCGATAATTTATATATATTTTTGAAAAATCTTATGTAATGATCAGACCGTTCCATCGATCAGCAAGATTTTGTAATTTAGAGTTTTATATATCGTGCAAAAAGTAGTGTTTGATTTGATTGTTCACTTAAATATATTATATAAGGTTACATGCAATGTTCTTTTTTTTAAGCCTGACTGGGGGACATGAACTTGATGCGATATCTGTTTGGTGCTTGACAACCGGACAGGAACTAGGTCTTGTATTCCCTTTGTTTGTGTGATTATTTTTGTTGAAAAAACCTAAAGCCGGATACATATCATATGATAAAATATGAAATAAGTTTTTAAAAGGCAGTGAAGCCATTATTGATTTCAAAATTAGCAAGTCAATTACCAAGACGATTTCTTTCCCGAAAGTTATATTGCACTGTAAACTTAAAATGAGAGCTTAACAGTCTTATGATATCTTTAAGTAAATTAGGGTTGGCATTATTAACCATAAGTTCTGGACTAATAAGATCATTGATGGCTTTAGAGTCATTTTTAGTGATGATCTTGTGACAATGCCTAAAGTTCCGCATGTATTGACGAACATATTCCAACATATGTGTTAAACCACCAAGCCAGTCAATTCCCTTTCATTTCTGAATAAACCTCCTACACCTATAAGTCTTGGATTGCCTCTAGAGGTTCCATCAGTATTTAGCTTAGACAACCCCGAAGGTGAAGAATCTCATTTGACCAAAATTGGAGAAGTATGTGATCCACTTAACGTTGACGTATTTATAGAGAAAGCCTTGATGATTTCTTTCGTGTGTGACCAAATTACTTGTATTGGAGTTGAAGGGAAAATAAAGTTGTCTAGAAAAGTGACTTGTTTCTCTATTGCCAAAAGGGCCACTCTCTCACTCCAAAAATTATGCTCCAATCATGGTGAAATTTCTCCATTGAGACCTATTCATTTAAGAATAGTTCTTCCAAATATTGTCATGGGACAAAATCAAGCCATATTCTGCAAACAATTGGACAATCCTTAGAGCATGTAAATTTGTTTTCATTTGAGACTCACATCTCAAGTAACATGGATTTCCTCTCAAGTTGTGCGACGTCTTCAATTCATTAGTCAAGAGTCGCTTGTGAGCGGTTAGCAAAAGGAGAGCTCTAATACGTCGAGGTCCCTTTCACTTCCAAATAGTGGATCATATACTATCATATTCTTTATTGTCTGCCCCATTGATTAACTAGTACGCTGACTTAAACAGAGAAAGACCCGTTTCCAGTACTCTCCCACAAAAGAATAGCTTCTCCATTAGAGGCTAAACAAGGTTTGACAGCTCGAATGCGAAAGATTTTATCTTCGGGTATAATTCTCCGGATTCTTCGAAAATTCTAATTCCTATTCACCATATAATCACAAATTTTTATGTCCATCTCGAAAGGAGGTAGTTCAGTACTAACAATGTCATGAAGCGGCTCCACACCTAAAATCCATCTATCTGTCCCAAACTTGACAGATATAATCAACCTATGGATCTATCCATCCATCTATCCACCCGGAATCCCTTTGTTTCTATTGTTTTAAATGCTAACCTTTGTAGATATGAGGAAATTCATCTTAGATTGGTACATCTCAAATTTATAAAATATTCCATTAATCTCGCAAATTTGTGAAAGATCAACGATCTACGCACATAAATTTGGGAAGAAAGAAAACCGTATGTCGAATGAGGAAGCATATCAAATGAATTTTCTTTTGGCCTCCGACATTTAACATAAAACAATTTTGTAGGGGGGAAATTGCAATTTTTCCTGTAATTTTCTTTATCTCTAGACTCATCCTTGTGGAAGTTGCCCTAGTTTTCTCTTTTGTCCCCGACACTATTCTCCAAGGATTTATATATGAAAAGAAATCACCAAGGAGAGAAGGAAGACGAGAAAGAGAGAGAGAGAGAGAGAGAGAGAGAGAGGGTGAAGCTTTTATCTTTCGCAGAGAAGCAGAGACTTCTATACTCTGGTACCAAGGAAGGAGCACTAACTAAAGTGAAAAAGCATGCATGGCCTTCTTCCTCCATTGTCTTCTACTTTCTCTTGCCCCCAAAACAGTGTTCATCAGCAAAACAAGCATGCCGCACGATGATTACCTTAAAATATTTACCGCGTGAAAGTGTTGGCGTAATGCGATACTTTTGTTTGTCGTCGTTATTCCGTTTCGTCGTAAAACAAAAGAATTGTGCGGTCCGATGTTGTATTAGAATGAAAACCACTAGTCTTTGCACCCCATACCATCTGTATTTCCAACGATGTTTGTACCACTACCCCATGATGGTGCGCTCGCGATTGTGACGACAATGAACTGAAAACGAAGCATGCAAGAGCAGAGCGCGAAACGGTCACTGATGAGGATGACATTTTACAGCATGAATCTGCTGCAGCTAGTTCAGCTGTGAGAGAGAGAGAGAGTTAGTGGGAAACATTGAGGTTCTGGTCTGAATATGCTTCACTTGTGAGCAGCCGAAAAGCAAGAGCACTCCATCAACCAACTACATAGAGCACACACCCTTCTCAAAAGAACTTAAAATAAGTCAGCATTTCCATTTGATCAGACTCTGCATAATGAACATCTCCTTCCTAAACCGAGTTAAGCCGCATTTGCGCCTCCACTAGTTCACACCGCGCCCCAAAACTTAGCAAAGTATAACCTTGAAGTAAGAACTAGTAGTGCATATGTCTGTGACTAAGCCTGGAACATCACCTTTGCTATCTCAGCACTCCAGTTAAGGTAGGAGTAAGTGCTCCAAAATAAGAAAGAGCAAGCAGTAGAAAAGCAATGAGCCTGAGCCTGAGGCGACCATTCGTCAAATGTCGCCGGGACAGAACATATACAGAAGAGCATCAATAAATATAAGATTCAAGAATCCACTCAAAGTTATACTGAAACTTTCTTGATATATGCACTGTACCTCAACATCATCCTTTCTGGTGAATGGTAAAATTAGTCCCCCTGCTCCAGAATTGGCAGAGAGAATTTACTAGCTCTTTGATCCAGACTGGGTGTTGGAAGAATGAGGCGAAGCTCAACACAGGACAAACCTATTCTCAGTAAATGCTTGAGTTGACGCCGATGAATAAACCACTGCAGTTAGGCACAGATGATATATGACCGATACTTTCCAGCTTTCTCATGCTGTAACTATTCCTAAGAGGAGTAACATCTCTAACAACAGGACCGATCACTTCCAGATTAGAGACTAGATTATTTTCTGGTGTTTTGGCAGAAAGCCAAGATGTCGATATGACAGAATTCTTTTGACTGCAGAAGCTCATTTTACAGTGAAGATAGATCCTTTAGAATGACCCTACCAAAGAAGTGCTGTCATTTTCAAAACACTAATTATGAATAACACGAGAAAAACAGTACTTTGAAAATGTCAAACTTTCTTTATTTGGCTATTGAACAAATGACTACGGAACACTTGTTAAGAAATTCCATGTATCAAAGACTCCCTAAGCCATCAGTTCAATTGTCATCTAGTCACCTTCAGTACTCAAACTCCAACAGAAGAAAATAAACTGGGTCTGCATAACTAGTCCTGCCTAAGATTTCTTCTTTATCTGCAGGATGAAAGCCCTTAGAGCTACAGAACATATACATACAAAATGCAGAAAAACAACGTAGTGGAGAAGCATTTATGCACCAGTCATCAAGGTTAATGTCATAGAGAAAACCACAACAGGTTTCTCCAGAAATGCAAGCACAAGTTGTTCGGTCAGGCAGACAAACTTCTTTTTTCTCTGACTCGTCGGCAATTTAACTCCAAACCAAGCTTTTAGACTTAAACACATCATTCGACGCCTTCATTTAAGCTAAATATAAATCACATGATGAGATGATTCACAGTACAATCATGTTTCAGAGTCATGATATACAAGATGAAAGGCATTGGATTACTAGAACACCGCTTACTATGGCAACATGATTTATGATGTCCAAGAACAACAAAAGAATCGCATTGTCCACTTCTATACCAGAAGGCCCCTGGATAATTACAAAAACTCAAAACCCAAGAAACATTGGGAGATGAGAAAAGGGCCTGAAAATCTCGCCGATAAAAGAGACAATCCGCTTTCAACCTTTGGTCCTCATAATGGTTATGCTTCCTTTTCCGCCTTCAGTACGAATTTTTGTCTTTCCAACCACAGGTTTCCCAGAAAAGGCAGAGGTAGGATAAGCTGCAGGATCTTCATCATTTGATTTCGTTTTTGATGGTGGAGGGGTGCGTATTCTCTGATTTATGTCCTTCAAAGTGACGTCACCATGAACGCCGCAGGGTTTAACGAAGGCAAATGGGTAAGCAACTGAAGAAGCTAACTTGGTGGGAGTCCTTATGTAAGACCTCCTACCTGACATGCCAATCACAGAGTAATTAGTCCCGTTCTTTCAAAACTAAAGATATTTCTACAGATTCCAAAGCATATAGCGTGATAAATTGACAATCTACAGAAAGTGCAGGCGTACTTTAGTTTTCAGGTATGTATGTATGTATGAAAAGATGATGTTAAAAGAATTAAGAATTCGAACAAGAAAAAACCTTTGAACACCAGTTTCTGAGGAGTTCGAGCAATGCGCTGTTGGACCCTATTGATCGCAGTCTCAGGCTGATCACTCCAGAACTCTGCGGATCATTTTAAGCAGTTTCTTTGATTATTTAAAGATTCAAGAAGTGAAGTTGCAACGACTGCAAGGAAACAAAACTAGAGGAAATACAATATGCATAAAATACTACAAATTACATAATTTGCACCTGAAACATCTATTTGAACATCGGATGCCCCAGAACAATTCCTGAGTTTCAATTGAAATATGTAATCAGGTCAAAGGAGAATGCCACTGGAGCCAAAAGTTAGAAGTTCACAGTAACATACCCCTCGTTAGGAAAATGCATCTCAGGATCATTAAAATACTCAGCAAGCCATCCATCAGTCAACGGATCAATACCATCGCAGCCAGAGGCTAGTACAAATTTAACCGATTAAAGTTCTAATGAGTAAAGGGATTGCGAAGCAATGATGAGTTCACCTATGTATCTGGAAAATTCGTCAGAAAAAAAGAACAAGAAAGAAAGCAAACCTGACTGTCTAGAAATCCACTGTGATTGTTCAGAAAAAACCTCCTCAGCCGAGTCTTCTCTCTCCTAACGAAGTGAAAGGACAATAATAATGGCATATTAAAGTGCAGGAAACTTTCAATTGAGAATTTTATTAGAAGAATCTATTAAGGTTCAAGCAGACAAGTAGGAAAAGAAGCCTAAAGGTTATACAATAAGTCCATCGAATACACCTTTGACAAGAAATCACGAATAAGACGAGAGACTTTCAACAGGGTCATATGACATAGATCAAGAAACTCGTTGTGGCTCGAAAACAAGTTTACAACATAAATGGGAGTGCTGAAGATAAGTCTGAACATAACATCTGTAACATGTTGCACAAATGGCATCTTGGATACAATGGGACTTGTATAATACTCACAGATCCATCAGATTTCATGAAGCCAGATGACAACTCTTCACAGCGAAGAGAAGGGTCCACAGCATGAGCATCAAACTGTAGCATGCGTCGCCTCTTCACTTGAGAGCAAGACTCCTTACCTTGTTCAGCTTCCTTGCTCGTCTCACCTACAGGTTATGAGGAAGAATAGACAAAAAGATCATATGAGTCGCACAAGCTAAGAAGGTATTCTCGAGTGACATTTGGACAGATTCGAAAGTAAAAGGCCATACCACTACCCATTACTTGGTGACCCAAATCCCCGCAGGCCTTGACCGGTGTTGTTTCGTCAAACATGTAAGAAAGATCTTCCTCATTCTGAGTGACTTCAGTCCACAAGCACTGAGATGCATCTGTCCAGAAATGCAAGTACAGTCTTAGATTCCACACACAATTTCAATAAACTTCAGCCATGATTTTTATCTCCACACTGCTAGTCAAAGCATAAGCATACCAAAATTCATATCTTGCTCGAAACAATTTTCCTCGCTCCAATTCCACGGCTTGCTACTACTACATCACAGAGAAAACATGAGTGATTTCCAAAGAAACATTCACTTCGTACATCATGAGTATCAAAAATCAGGCTATGGCACGTAGAAGAAGGAGGAGAAGGAGAAGAAGAAGGAACTCGTAAAAACATGCAGTCATGCCTCAACTATGTCTATGGCACACTCCAATGCACAGCACATGGAACTTGTTTTCAGATTTCTTATTGGTCAAAACTTGCCAAGGTCATGACTCACAACAAGCAGATTAAGGATTGATAACAGAACATGTGTCAAACCACAGCCATTATGTTGCATTCAGCTATTTGTAAAAGAAAAAGTTTGGTTCGAACATTCCAATAGACAACCTTAATTTTTCCAAATGTGAGTTAATTAAAACAATAAACAAGCTCAACACGGGTTCTGCAAACATCAAGCATAAATGCTGCAAAAAGAGAAACTAATTATGACCCACGAAACTGATCAGAGCCCCACCTCCACACCCTCATTTCCTCTCTTTTCTTTCTAATAGAAGAAGAAAAGGCTCTCATCCGCCATATCCACTCCACAGTTGCAATTAAAGATATTAAACAGTCCCGAGTGAGAAATCATAAACCATAATAACCACAATCATATAACTCCAGGCCCCAACAATATTCTCCATTCAATGCACGACATTGCAAAAACAAGATAAAGAAACGCGGACAAATTAATGAACATCAGCAGAAACCCAACAGAGTACAAACTCAGTTTCAGTAAATCAACCATTAAATGCCGAAGTAAAACTAGAACCACCAACAACGATGTCGCATCCTGCATTCTCCCACATTAAATCGCAAACCCAAAAGAGAAAAACAACCCACAAAATAGTTTTCCTCAGAGAACACTAACCAACTAAATCAGTAACCAAAACCCATTTCTCATGAGCAGCACACGCACGCACGCACGCACGCACACACAGAGAGAAAGAGACAGAGACAGAGACAGAGACAGAGGAGGAGATACTCGTCGCGGTTGCAGTCCATTTGCCGAGCGGGTCGACGAATCTGCGCTGCAAGTAGCCGTTTGCGGCGAAGATCGGTTCGCCTGCTGGCCGTCGCGTCCGCTGGGCTTCCGCGTATATAATGCGGGGGAGGGATGTACAGACACAACTGTTCGGGGGCCTCGTTCGAGATGTGTGCTGCGGAGAAGAAGAAAAAGGGAACCACACACGCACACACACAGAAAAAAAAGACAACCCCCTCTCTTTTTTTCCTCCAAATTTTTTATCTTTTTAAATAATTTTTAGAATGGGTAATTAATAAATAAGAGTAGATACGAGACATTAATGGCGTTGCTTGCTTATATAGTTGCTCGCTCTCATGGTGTAAGAGAAAGATGCTGGATGCGAATGGCTGACGACGGCGACGACGACGTTGGACGACGCTCTGGTCGCACCGTTTCGCTCGGCCTTTGTGGGCCCCAAAGGCCCATAAAAATCCGTTACCGGTGGGGATTTTTATTTCTTTCTCTTTTTTTTTTTCCTTTCCCCGATCTAACTTTCCGAAATTCGCGACTCCACCGGCAGTGAAATTTCCTTTCTCTTTTCCTTTTTTAGTATTTTTGTCAACTGATGTCCCAAATAATTACCAAGTGAGTAGTTTTCGGAAATAATAATCGCATGTATTTTTTGAAATAATTAGTTAATGAAAAATATTTTTATTATCAATAATAAGCGATCATTTTTTTTAATATTTTACAAATCACTCATTTTTCACGAAATAAATAGAGTTTTGAAAGTAACAAATCCATCGTTAAGTATTTCTAACATGTATGGAGGGTCATTAGTCAACATGACGCTGCGGTCCGCCTTCAATAAATGTGCTTTTGTATTTTAGTTGTTATAATTAGATGTTGTGGCTGGATTTACTTGCCAAATTGTAAAAAATTTTGTTATGTACGTGTATTTAATGGAGAGGATTTACTTCCCAAATCGTAAAACTTATCTATACAATGTGGTCTTGAGTTTAATCCTTGATATTTCGTTAGGGAGAGGGTTCTGAGTGAACAATTGTTCGTGAATTCATTAGACTCGACATTGATGTCATGACTTCAGTTGAATAGATGACGATTTAATATTTATTGTAGGAAAGTGAGATCGAATGCAATGCTAGGGAGCTATGATAGAGAATATGTATTGAAATGAACGTGTGAATTGTATTAGAATTGGTGCAGTGTGGAGCAATTAATATATTCGAACTAGCTTATGATTAATTGGTTTAAACTTCTAAAAAGGTGTGCCTAATTGGATATATTAACGTGCTTTGGGCTCTCTCCTAGCAATCTCACTAGGTGAAGATATTGGCCTTCTATTGTGCCCTCACAACAAATGGAACTAATAGGACCGATGTTTCAATGATGGCCTACTCTTTATGTGTAACAACGTGGTGGTCATCAGAAAGAAATCTCATGACCAACATTTTCAAGTAGCCTTTATAATTCATTTTAATATAAGAGACATGGGGTAAGGTAGGCATGGTTGTGTGGTGTAGCAACATGGTCCAATGGCAGCCTTAATAGTTTTTTCTGGAGAAACGATGGTAGCCTTCACAGTTCTTTTTGGAGAAAGAGACAATGGATGAAGGTGGACATTATTTTTTATGGCATCACACTCAAAAGCGTGAATATTCAAATTAAGATGTGTTGATAAATAAGAATATCTAAATTAAGGGAAAACAGACTTAACATTGAGCTCAAAGGTGAGGGCTAGATTATTGAGATGCGCATGTAAATTGTGTTAAAAAAGTCTAACATTAAAGCGTTGGTATTTTTTTAAATCCTTAGTCAATGAATTAAACTTTTGAGTGAACGTGGATTTAATTAGGTATGTTCACAGGCTTAACTTTGGGCTCCCTCTCTACAATATTTTCAATTGAAGATATCAAGTTTTTGTTGTGCCAACACAACAACATGCTTAGGAAGAACAAGAATCGATATGATGGTCAAAAGACAACAATAGGCTAACTCGAGGCACATTGTGCATGGTAGGCATGCCCGTACAGACAGTGCTCGATTGTCCTAGCCATTAGTCTGTCTTGTACGTGAATATGATCTTAGATTTTAAGCAAGCCCACGTCTCGCATTAATTAAAGTAACTCGTATGAATTGTGGAGTGAGATAGTACAAACTATACAAGATCAATAGATCAATCTATCGATATATTTATTGCTATAAATGTAAAGAATCTACACACAAAAAATGACTTCATACCACTTTAGATATTGTTAGTGACTATTACATAAGATAGATCTTGTTTCGATTTTCGAATCTATTTAACGGAACCCAAGTCCGGCACCACTTATAGTTACAAAGTCTTGTCACAAAAGTACCAACTTGATCTCTTGGTAATGAATGAATCAAATTCAAAGGAGGATTATTAGCTAAAAAGTTCGTAGGACAAATAGAGAAAGCAAATATTTGCAAATCAGTCCCCCAAGCATCTCCTTCCCGAAAAGTGCCTTTTCGTACGTTCCATCTTCCATTTATCAAGTAGTAACACCTATGCCTAAGCATCGAGCTCAAGATCAGTCTTTCGAAATCTCGAATTCCAAGCTGGTCGAAACCTGATAAATGCCACTCTAGACTATACGCGGAATGACGACTCATAAAATCGCGCAAAACCCAATAACCAACATCCAAATTAACCTCGAATCGACCCACCGACTTTTGCACATCCTGGGTTGTCCTTGGCGGCCTCAAACAATGTCAAGTCTCACCCAAGTGGATCCCAAACCTACCAACGTTTGCACTTCTATCTCTGCTTTAACCGAGCCTTGCTTGAAGTGCTTTCATGACCATGAAAGAAAACCAAGTCTTTGCTTCCACCTGCCCAGATTGCGGAATTTCAACAACGGAAAATTCGAATGATCCCGACAGGATTCGGGCGGGAATTCAAACCCTTGTTGGAACAAACTCTTATTTCTCCATTGCCATAAAAACCAAATGGCAACAGCAAAATATACTGGCCATTCAAGAAATATTATTCATCAGGTGTCCCCCACTTGTCCGTGTCAAAAAGCACATCCGTCTCTCAAGTCACGTTTTTTGTCGGGAGGAAGTGGTTCAGGCCACAAAACAGTCCCCTCGAAACGTGGATCACAAGTCTCCCGTTGTTGCCGACAGGTATTACGCTGGTATCAACTCTGCTGGCACCTGTCAATACCTTCTCGGTTATTGATTTTAAGATTCCACTTCTCTCAAGTTTCTTTGACGTACAAATCCAATTTTAAAAGAAATTAAAGAAGATTTGTGAAGATTTCACTCTCACAAGCAAATTTGTGATCGTTCAACCTTTTTACTTTAAACAATTATAATGTTGGAGACGCCGAACCTAAACGCGCACCGCCGAAAGGCAAAATCGTAGTAACAATTAGAGATCTCGATGCATGCACATTCCTATAGACAGATTCGGTGATCAGTCGTCAATTCTGATTTGAAGAAGTCACAAATATGCTTTTTGAGTATGTGATCCTTAACCTTTAATGATTTTTCTTGTTATCTGGAGCTTGTTTCATTTTGAAGCTGTTTGAGATTGTCTTGGTTTGAGGTTGGACTGTATTGTATTTCTGTGAAAAATAAATGAAATGTTATAGACAAAAAAAAAAGGATAAAAAGATAAAAACCACTTTATATATTAACACATCGCTTCACTTAAAATTTGCGAAAAATAAATTATTTGCAAAATATATTTATCAAAATGAATGCTTTACCGGTTGAAATAACCAGTTAATGAAAAATATTTTCTTTATCTACAACAATTTATGTCGAAATATTTTCGTACGACGGTAAAAATATTTTTCTCTCATTCATTTTCTATAAGTAATATAAACGATCATTTTTTAAAAGATATATTTCAATTTATTCATTTATCGTGAAACAAACTCATCCGGATATCGAGATAGTTTTTCTTCCCTAATCCTAATATCTGAACACAAGTGATATTTGTATCGAACTATATCTTACGCGGTAGTTGGGTTAGGTTATTCTTTTCTCCTTTTGCCTGGATAGCGGGGTCAACGGTCAAACGGTGCTTTGTTGCTTTTATCGCCAGCATCTTCGCTCGAGTTAGGCACCACGTGGGTTTGGCACGTGGGAACCTGGCGTGACGACTTTCTTCGTAAGTGGGACTAAAGAGTAATGTGACATTAATTTCCGGACTCGGCAGAAGTCAATTTGGGGCTGTTTCAACGACATTTTCGGGCTCTATCATGTCTCTCTCGGCTACTAATCCCTCTTTAAAGCCGATTCTAAAGAAAATATAATTTTCGATAGTGACTCATTCTGGATCGAATGTGTGTCACGAACCTTATACCTCCACAACAAAATCGTCTCCACTCTTCACATGAATTGAAAAGAGGCACATACTTTTACTCGTGTGGTGAAAATGAAAAACCGTCATCGTCGATGTGATCATGTGCTGGATTATTTTGATCGACGAACCCAATATGATAGTTTGAAATCATGTGAATTTTTTTGATGTTTCATTTCAAGGATCGGACATGTTTATTTTCATGATAACAATTATGGCAGTGATAACAAAACATCAAATCATGATCCATCTAAGATAAAATAAGATATTTATTTAGATATCAATTGTGGGAGTGTCATGAACAGATGCATAGCACCGGTTTGGTACTTTGTGTAATTCGATTGATTGTGAAATAATTTTATATTTTAATAGCCCAAAAAATATCACACGTGTAAAAAAGCTCACGTTCTTTTTTATCCATGTTCATCCGTATGCTTAACTTCATTTATCCATGGGAAAGCGACTGTCGAAATAGCAAATAACCTGTCAATTGCAGCCAAGTGTTTCTATGGAAAGGTTTCCAAGAAGACAACAACTTCTCATTTTGAACACAAAATACGTTGTCGGCTACATATTTACCTAAATCTAAATGAGCCGTCATGACTTCAATACTCCTTTCCAATGGCGATAGCATCATTCAGAACTTTACCATTGCCCCCGAAGCGCGCTTGCATCTAGATGTAGTTCACAAGTATCATCTCTTGCCCCGTTCACCCTATCATGCATGACATCGTGATTGACAAGGCCCACATCTAAGGCCACACACATCAAGATGGTCATGGCCACACTACAATATTGATTGATTAATTTGTATGTTAAGAGTTTTTTCAGGGTTTATGCTCGTAGAGTATACGCAGCTTCCGAATGCATTACATTTTAATCATAATGAACAAAAAATTATAGCGAAAAAGAGCAGTTGTTTGCTAGCTAGTCTCTCGCATGCTTACATTACCTATTAACAATACATTAATAAGGGTACATTATTTGCGGATAATAATTGATTTGGAAGTGCTTTCCTATATGTGACCATGTCAATCGCTCAGAAAAAATGAATGAGTGAAAAAATAATATTCTTTATCAGCGAGAATGTTTAGAAACATATTGTTCTTCAACATTTTTCACTAACTAGAAAAGTACTAGAACTTTCGTTTGGGCAATAAGAGTTAGCGTTGTGTTCCCTACTAGGCTTAGGAAGTGCGAAAACTTGTCATGCTAATAATAATCAAAACAAATGTAGAAATGGCATCGCTTTTCGCCTGTGCAACTTCGATTTACGTGCAACTCAAGTGCTTGTTCCAGACTTCCAGTAGCTCAACCAATGTCCCACGAGTCCGTGAAATGATTCTCACCGATCGCTTTGGGGCCTGTTTGGTAACGATTCTGATTCTCTGATTCTGCTCTCCGGAGCAGAATCTCGTTTGGTAAAAAAAATGATTCTGACCCGAAAAAATGATTATAACCCCAAAAAATATTCCCAAAATCAATTTTAAATCCCAAATAATAATCATAAAAAGATGATTCTTTATTCCAGAATCACTTTTGAGAAACAAAGGAAAAATTGTCAAAAAAACCTAAACATATTGCACTTTTGCCAATTCAATCTTTTTGGCTGGCCGACGCTGATATAGATAATTTTTAATAATATTTTATTATATATTTTTTTTAATTTTTAATTTTTTTTCTAAAATTTGTCAAAAAAATCTAAACATATTACACTTTTGCAAGTTTAATCTTTTTTGCCGGCCGACATTGATGTGGATAATTTTTAATAATATATATATATTTTTTTCTCTTCTTTCTTTTTGCTTCTCTTATTTCACATGAGGAAACATACATATATAGCTAACACACTACATTTAAATAATTTCTCTCTCTCTCTCTCTCTTTTCTTTTTCCTTTTTTTTTGGGTAATATTGGTGTAGCAAGGAATGATGAAGAAGAAGGTGAAGGTGGTTGCTTTTTTTGCGAGAGGATTCGAAACACCTGAAGCTAATTAAATCTTTTTTTTCTGTTGTTGGTGCTTTTTGTGAGGAGGGGACTAAAATTAGTGAAGGTAAATGCACCACCATGCAAGAGCGTTTCTCGTTCCCATGGTTGCCTCACAATTCATCAAGGCACACCTTCTGCTCTTTTTATGACATGTAGTTGCCAAGAGTTACCTCCTTCTTCTTCTTCTCTCTCTCTCTCCTTCCCACACCCACCCCTACACACATAACCTTACCTGATTTTTTATATATATTTTTTCTCTTATATTTTTCATCATCAACAATAACTCTTCATTTCTCTAAGATAAATGTACATATGTATATTTTTCATCACTTCTTTAATTAATATGTTGCAAAAAATCATTTTTCTTTGTGATTGTATTTGTGTGATGGCATAGATACTCTAAAGTTACAAGATGTAATTATTTGACTTTAATAAAAAAAATTAGGAAGATAAATTGTTTTTGGGAACAAAAATTATATGCAATTACCAAACGCGTTTCTATTCCAGGAACAGAAATTTTGTATAGTTACCAAACGCGTTTCTGATTCTCTAAAACTCATCCTGAAATCAGAATAAAAAAGAATCACTTCTGAACAAAATCATTTTTTTGGATCAGAATCGTTACCAAACAGGCCCTTGGCATTTCGCCTAATTTTATTACTAATAGAAAAATAAATGGTAAATTGCCAAGCCATTTCTAATTACCAAATGTATAAAACACTAAAATCCTTCAAATTGAAAATAACATTATCGACAAAATGAAAAACTATGGTTCAGATCATTGAACTGTTTCGATTTAAAAAAAGAAAAGAAAATGGCGATGCTTTCCGTGTTTCCTCTTCATTTCTTGTTACGATTGGGTAAATGCCACAAAAAATGCTAAACTTTGCTCTCTGTAATACATTTACCCCAAATTTTTTTTATGACATAAAAAATCCCAAACTTTTTCCTCTATAATACATTTACCCCAAACTTCTTTTTTTGACACCAAAAGCCCAAAACTTCTATCCGTGTAACATATTTACCAAAAAAATTATCTAACCCAAGAACATTTTCATATTTTACCTTTTCCCATCAAATAGAATATTAAAAAATATTTAAAAAAAGAAAAAAAAAGGGGATCAGGGGTGAGGGCTATCGACCCTGTTGTCGAAGAGGGCTGACGGGGGTCGCTGGGTCCTTGCCTGTGGCTAGTGACACCTTGCCACTGCCGCCCCCGATTCCTCTTTTTTTATAATATTTTTGAATATTCTATTTAATAAAAAAGTTTGGGAGTAAATGTGTATTTTTATTTCAAGTAGAGTAAATGTGTTACACAAGTATAAATTTGGAGTTTTTTGCGTCACATTAAAAAGTTTAGGATAAATGTGTCATAGAGGTAAAATTTGAGGATTTTGGTGTCACAAAAAAAAGTTTGAAATGAATATGTCACTTTGGAGTTTTTGGCGGCTTTTATCCTCTTAAGATTACCGGGTAGAAGGATCGCTGACGTGGCAAGCCCTGATTCACCGAACGACTAGAAACGACATCATTGTGCTGGTAAAAAAAACATCTCTTGTTTTTCTATCGAACGTATTTTTTTATTTTTATTTTTGTTTTTCCTCAATCGTGCAAAATTGAATTTTGCAACAACGCACATGCGATCCGAGGTGAAGCAAGCTTCTTCCAGTCTCTCTCTCTCTCTCTCTCTCTCTCTCTCTCTCGCCCGACTATCAAGGTCAAGGGTTTTAATCTTCGTGGTCATCTCCTTCAGCGAGCGCGAACGGAGATCTGTAACCTCCCCCATCGTCGCCGATCTCTCGTCCGTGCGCAGCTCGATTTCGCGTCCGGAATCGCCAGAGCAGTTTTCGGTTTCCGCTAGCACGTCCGTCGAAGAAGGGAGGGGGGAAGAGGGGAGCGATTCATCAGATCCAGGGCTTTTTCCGATCCTCCGAGGATGAATATATTCAGATTCGCCGGCGACATGACGCACCTTTTTAGCGTCCTCGTCTTGCTCCTCAAGATTCACACCATCAAGTCCTGCGCTGGTTCGTACCTCTCTTTCTCTCTCTTTCTGATGTGCATTGCGAGGTTCTCGGCGTATAGGAATTGCTAGGGGATGGCATGTGAAGTTTCTGTCTTGATTCGACCTATGATGATTGCTGTTGCGAGAAATTTGGGCGGTTAATTAGTCGCTGGATGCAGCGAAATCGATTGCATTTAGTGAAATCGAACTTAGCATCGCGGTAGTATTTTCACTCGCGTGGACGAACTGGAGCGTTTGTATAAACTGAGTGAAGTTTAGGTGAAACTCAGATCAGCGGTGATTAGATCGGATTACATAGGCTTATGAATCTCACATTTTAATATGCGCCTTTTGGAAGTAAATGGGCTGAATCGGGTGTCAATGAGTGCAACACAATGAAGGCGAAAGTAATAATCACATCGAAGTGTTACGTGGGAGCTTTGCAGCGTGTTGTCTTGTTTGCTGGTGTATAATTAGTTACCTTCCGTATTGCGATTCTGTGTTGAGTTGATATTTGTATGTTGCAATATGTTTGATGACTTAGAAGTTGTTGAAATGGGGCTATGCTAGGTCAATCACAATTCATTTGTACGGATTGATGCTAGATAGTTCTATTTGCAGTGCAGCTCACATGAAGCTGGCAGTTGTCTGACGTGAAAAATACAAAAGATAATTGAACTAAAGCTCGAGAAAAGAAAATACTTTGGCTGTTGACATCTTAGTGGCTTCTGCAATCCATAAGCCAAGAGGATGATATTTCCCACTAGAAAGGATCAATTGACCATTCATTGTTATAGGGTCGTAACTCTGGCCTACTTTCCTTGGAACCTTACAAGTTTGGTGGTGTCAATATCTTGCTTCAATCTAGGCTAGACTTCGAGCATTCAGGTGTGTAAGTTGTTCCTCATCTTGAATCTCTAATCAGGCACCCAATATGGTTGTGTTTGGTATTTGTTGAACTCATCAGCAAACAGGCAGTGTCGGAAATTAATCACTAATGTTCAGTAACTTGAGTTAGATATTTTGGTATCTTAGAAGCTCAGCTGTAGTCTATTGGAAGATTCTGGTCCCATTTCCTCATGGTGTGTGAAATGAGTGACGAGTTTTCTTATAGATATACTTATATGTTAATTGGCAAGCAACATTGGTATAGAATGTCAACTAGAAGGGCCTCTCCTTGGATACCTTTTTGTCCTTTTTGCTTAACCAAGGAAAGATTTTGGTTTGTAATTGCACTCTCAGTAAATGGTTCCTGGGCGGCCTTGTCTAAACTTCATATTTCCTTGCGCTGCTCAAGATCTGGCATATTCAACTATAATTTGGTGCATTGTCTTATCATGATAAACATTGTGTTACGGTGGGGTCTATCCCTATTTGTAGCAGTTTTGTTTTGTTTCTTTTTCCTCCTCCTTTTTTTTGGCTGGGGGGGGGGGGG
>BCNH02000008.1:5190257-5230922 GCA_001662345.2 Metrosideros polymorpha var. glaberrima | reverse complement strand
TAAAATTTTATTTAATATAAAAGTAAAATAATCACTTCTGGTAAGAATTGATTATGGTATAGAGATTCAATTCTTTACCAAACACAAATCTCTTTCAGAAGTAGAAAACCGTTTTAGAAGTCATTTTTTACCAAACACATTTTTCTTCCAGAATCACTCATGACAGAGAATTAAAAATTATGGCAGGTTATCAAACACGCCCTTAGACGCCTTGGAATGCGACATGCAAGACCATCGCCAATCCTTTTTTATGGCAATACAATCTAGACGTGCCTCGAAACAGGCAGAGTTCCAGTGGTACAACTCTGGTCTTAAGATTGTCGATACTTCTGTGCTTTTCTGTACTTTAATCACGTTGAATGTCTGCTGAGACAACCTCTGGATACAACAGAAATTACATGTTTTCATATTTAAGGTGAAGTGTGCTGCTCTTCTAATCTTATATGACAAGGCAAAGCACACTTTAGATGCACGAAATCCAGGACACGAATATAGCTTCTGCACTTGATGTGAGATCAATTAATTTGAATGGTCCATTGCTTATTTCGCTTTAAGTGCAGAATATAGGAAAACGCGATATGGAAATCGGAACCAATCAGAACAAATTACAAATACCAACCCATTTTCTAATTATATTCCTGTGACGTTTGAATAAACCATCGATTACCAGTAAACAGAAAACCTAATTCGACCAAGACAAATTTCTTTAAAAATTGAAATAGACCAAACTAATTAGAGACTATAAATTTGTCACACCCCTAATAAAAAAGAACACGGTCATTTCCTGCATACCACAAAACAATAAGCTCATCAATTGGCGGGATGTGTCTATAATAGCCACAACTATAAGCGATAATGCTCCGGGCATTTCGGAAAGAGCATAAGCTGTTCCAAACTCAAGATTTACTTGCTTCAGACTAATACATCCACAGAAGTGAGACAAGAGTGACTCCAAATGACACCAGAATTCATTCTACTCCCACCGGTAACAATAAGCACATGAGAGGCTTGCACATAGACAAAACAAAGCCTAAACTTCAATTAAGGTCACAACTCAAGTTTGCATAGACCCTATTAAAATTTACTTAAACAATTGAGTCATAAAAGTAGGTGTCCCTCCTGAGAAAAACATCAGTATCCTCCAGTTTGGTGGAGCATCGCATCAATTTCGTCGCCATCCTCCATCTCGAGCTGAAATCATAGCACAACATGTTGCACACAAAAACGCAGCAAGTTCTTGTAATGAAGCATTGAAAGACTAGTTAAAGTAGCATAGCCGCTAACAATCCTTAAGAAACACAAATCATATGCACTTGTCTGAACTGATAAATCAAAGGCTGACACTGCTAATACGCGCTTTGACCACATAGTAATACCAAAATGATGCCATATAAAGTACTTTTCCAATTTACGTTATGCATGCCAACTAGAGTTGCTCCCAGCGAGCAAAACAAATTTTCTTACCCTGAAAAGAGATGTTACACTAAGCTAAATAGTCTAATCAAAATGCTTTTAAAATCAAATCGGAAATATCATTTTGACAAGTAAGCCAGTGAAAATCAAAGGATTGCTGCGATTACAGAAAATAAAAGAGTTAGCTGCAATAGTTGTAGAGACTCAGGTATGAGGCAAATCAAATCACATATATCATTTGGACAAGGCAGTGAAAATGAAAAAAATGGCTGAGATTACAGAAGATAAAAAGAGCTAGCTGCAATAGTTGCCAAGACTCAGCCACGAGGTGTGACAAAAGCTTTACCTCGTCAGGAGTCTGCTCACCACGAAGTCTACGCCCATCAAACAAGAAAGCAATGGAGTTCAACTCCACAGACTGCCTGTCGCAGTATGCGGTCATGAGTTTCCTCAACTGTGTGCTTCGTTTGATCCTAAAAAAGACCTCATTACCATCCTACAACCAGAACAACATGAAAATGTTTTAAAAAAAAGGAAGCGCAACAGCACAAGTACATTAAATTAATTTAATGTTAGCGAAAGCATACAGCATCGCTTAAATATATTCCCAACACTAGAGGATCTTATGCTCGTTAATCATCTCTATGTCAGTAGAGAGTACTGAAAGAGACAAATATTAATTCAGATCCAGAACACAGGAGCAACAAACTGAAAATTGATAAAGAAACCAACAATGAAGCATGATCGAGGAGGGATAGACAAATTTGTCCAATCACGACCAGACTATACAGATTTTCTAGCCCACTTAAAAAGCATCAATACTTCCAAGCAGGATGAGTTCAAGGCAATTAGTCTCACTGTGCACAAGGTTCAATTTAACTTTCTTCAAAGAATCCCAGAATATAGCATGCTCATATATAGGGTAAGGATCAATCCATCAAACTTCTTTGGGAAAGAAAGGAGAAAAAAAGGAAAATTATAACTTCAAAAAGATTCAGTGAACAAAACCAACAAAAATTGAAAAGCATTAGCATCTACTTTGCACAATATCACCAAATATCTTACACTAAAGATCCAAGCAGCCATTCCAACTCATGAACCCATTGCCATTATCACAATAAGGAGTCTTGCATTCACCTGACTCTGTTACATAATTGCACCAAATTTAACCAAGCAGCGCTTCTAATCTACTGCAATCAATTGGTCAAGCTAGCAATAGCAACCATTGTCCTATTTTAGGCTAAGAACCCCGTAAAGCAAACCTTGGCATCAGTTCAAAGCACTTAATTTTCAAACTCCATAAAGATCAGAGCAAAAAGAGAGATAAGGTAGGTTGATAATTCCTCGAGAGGCTCAAACAACACGCCAATATGACAATTACGCCCTCTTCAGCCATTAATTCAAAATTTCCAAACCCCCGCCCCCATCCACAGCAGACCTTGGCATCAGTTCAAAGCGCTTAAAAGTTCAACCATTGTCTTTTCTTGAGGGCAAGAATCCCGTCAAAGCGACGTCCGCATCAGTTCAAAGCACTCAATGCACGAACTCAATAGTAATCATCAGCGCAATAAGAGATAAGGTTGATGATTACTCTAGAGGCTGAAACAACACAACGACTTGCCGATTACCCCCCTCGCCCCCCAAGGGCACAGGCAGATACGTATTCATTCCAATTCCACCCTCATGACGAACGCCAGATACCACTCAAAAGCTCGCAGACAGAATCTTCTCGGACCACCGAGTCGATTTAAGCACCAGACATCACAAGTAGAAAACAAAGATGAACTCGCCGAGAACTGATCTGAAATGATCGCGCCCCAAAAAACCTAAGATGTCAGCGACTAAACTAAGCAAACAAAGAAGCAGCGAACACGAAGCCAACGCCGCGAGCGCGAACTGCATCCACTCGCACACGATCGAAGTCAATACCTCCGAAGGGAAAGCAAACACATCCAACCAGCACAATCACGACCTCGATGCACGGCGGACCGCGCACACTCGCGGACACACAGAGGAAAGCATTTGCGCCTGTAATACCTGGCCCTTGACTTTCAGATTGATGTGGGCGGACTGATCGCCGGGCTTCTTGTCCTCCTCTTGACCACTACCGCCGCCGCCGCCGCCGCCGCCTGTCGCAGACATTCTCTCTCTCCTACCTCTCTCGCGAACACAAACACACACACACTCTCTCTCTCTACTGGTGCGCAATTAGGGTTTTCTCTCCGATTCGATCGAACCGGCAAATCGGTGCTCGCGCCTTTAAACGCAGACGGGGCGAAGCAGTGGAGATGGAAAATGCCTCGCGTTGCACTTCGCGTTATATATACGCTGCTTCCGCCGCGCACTCCCTCGCGTGCGCTCGCGATCCCCGAGGACACCGCCGAGGGCGTTTCGGGGATTTGAGCCCGTCCTCGCGCGTCCTGATTGGCTTCGGCCGATGACGTGGCGGCTCCGTGGAGCGGGTGCAGAGAAGCCGCGCGTGGGCGACGACGCATCCGGTGAGTGGGGAAGAAAATCGAAATGGATATCTATTTGGGGTCCGGGGAGGGATCAGGTGTGCAAGGAGCAACGTCGGAGCTGGGGGAATTGACGGCCGAGAGGGCGGGAGAGCGAATCGGAGGGCTCAAAATGTTCGCACGTGAGAAAGGAACGAAGAGAGGGGGTTGGGAGGTCGCCATCGGGCCTTTGTCCTCTGAAATCGGACGCGTACCTTTTTTTTTTCCAGATTTTTGGAAGCTTTTTAAGGTAAAATAATAATTATGGTTTTGAATTTTCTGAGGTTTTTGTTTGGGAAGACTTTTGTAAAGATTGAATTGGGTTCTTCCTTATCTGATATCTCTGGGCCCGTACTGGAAAAAGGATGTCCGACTTATCATGTGCGCAACTGGTCGCTCCGATAAGGACATGTATAGATTTTTTTTAATTAAAAAAAAGAGATAAGTACGTTGAAAATTTTAAAACTTGTCCCGAAAATGTAATTTAGTTCTAAAACTTTTAAAAAGTGCAACAAAGTCCTAAAACTTATCATGAAAACGCAATCAAGTCTAAAAACTTTCAAAAAGTGTAATTAATGGGAATGACATGATTGGACCAACTTGAAAAATTTTAGGATTTAATTACATTTTCGTGACGAATTTTAAGATTTAATTACACATTTTGAAAGTTTTAAGACTAAATTACACTTCGCAACAAGTTTTAGGACTTCCGATATATTTATCCTAAAAAAACAAAAGACAAAGCCTAGAGAGATACTATCCTTCTTTCAACCTATTTTAAAATATAGTTGTCACATCGAATATACATGTACAAGTCGAGTGATTTATAATCCGATTTTGCAGGTCTTAGAAACCCTTTTGAGTATGAGATTTTGGGGACAATGTCGACTTTTATAAATGCTTAAGCTTGTACATGAAGGGTGATTTAATATTTATAGATTAAACTACACATTTTTTTAACAGCTTATGCTTTTTAGAAAATTGGCATTGAACGCACAAAATCTCACATGATATCAGAGCATGAATTTTGAATCTGTTTGGGCCCCTATTTACCTCCCCAATTAAATATTTCTAAGAGCTTTAGCTAGTGGTTCAATAAAATCTCATGAAATTGATGTGATGGATTTGAGTGCTCGGCCCCCCTCTGTGTGTTCAAGTGGACCTCCTCCACCAATATAGCCCACTTACACCGTTATGATCTCTCATCTCTACTTTTACTCAACTAAAGAAATATGCAACCGTACCATTGAAATGAATTGCCGTAGGATCTCGGAATATTGAAAAGAGTGAATATTCTGTCACTAACGATCTGTTTGGTGCAGTTTTGGGAAGAGACTTTGGACCTCTAAAGGCCTTTGTGCCAGAGCCGAAATAATTTTAAAGGCTTTTGAGCCATGCTAGCATTTATAAAGTCCCATAATTTAATGCAAGTCCCACCCAGCATTGGGTTTGAGCATTTTCGAAAATGCTAGTTCGGGGTTAATTAACTTTTTCACTTCCAACTTTGCCCTCACTAAACTATCTTAATTCCGATTTTACCCTCACCAGCTTACTGGTGCATATTTGACCAGCATAATGCAACGTTGTCGACAAAGCCCAAACGTGACTGATGGCGAGCTAGATCTGACGCTAGCAAACGAGATGTGGCACCGATGACCCTCGCCCAAGGTTGCACAACCTCCGATGAGGCCATAGGTGCTGCCACCTTGGGGTGGCATTGCTAGAGGTCGTGTGACCTCGGCGTCAACGTCATGCAACCTTTGGCAGCCCTCAACTCGGGTTGTGGCGGCTTGGCACCTAAGCTTGGTGGCCTTATCTACGGCCCTCAAGCGAGTAATCTAGTCTGTCTTTTCTTCTTTTAATTTTTATTTGAAAAATTACTTTTCAGATTGGATACGAAAGTCTCTAGAAGTGTCCCTCAAATACTATCTGCATTTCATGAAAATTCTTTTGTCTCAAGTCCAATGCATTTACACAAAGGCTTTTCACAAATGCTCTCTCCCAAAGGCACCCTGAACAATAAGGCGAACTCCTTGTCTTTACATTTTTGTTCCATTCGACCCGATATAGGGAATATTTCTTTGTTTTATTTCTTTTTATTTGAGCAAAAAAGACTATATTCCCAATCGGACAAACGCAAAAGATACATGACCATCTAGTCCAATCAACCAATAGTTACCGGAACAGAACCAATTTTGGGTGACGTGAATAAGTACATAATTTTAAGCCCTTCCATTTAAAATGTCATCTTAGATTCGAGAAAAAAACAAGAGAGAGATTATAATAAATTAAAGGATTATTACAACGAAAAATTCCAATTTGATACATATGTGATAAATTTACTCAAAACTAATTTTTTGACCACGAAAAATTCAAAATTAATACATCCGTGACAAATTTATCCAAAACTAAGTTTTTGGCCACAAAAAATCCCAAACCGGTACATCCATGACAAATTTACCCCAAACTAATTTTTTGACCACTAAAAATCTCAAACCGATATACCCGTGACAATTTTGCCCAATTTTAGAGTTTATCGAAGAAGATGAACCGAGTTATGTCACTAAAAAATGAGCTAATTGAAGAAACGTCAACTAAGTTATAAACTAAGTTTGGGGTATATTTATCACATGTGTATCAATTTAGGATTTTTCGTGATAAAAAAATTAGTTTAAGGTAAATTTATTACATGTGTACCAATTTAAGATTTTTGGTGGTCAAAAAATTAATTTTGAGTAAATTTATCACAAATGTATCAATTTGAGATTTTTCTTGGTATGAATCCTAAATTAAATGTCAAGGTGAACTTTTTTTTTAAATATTTGAGTTTCTTGAAAAAGATTGAAAGCCAAATTTCAGTTACCAAAAGAAAAAACAAAATAAAAAATGACTTAAACGAAGAAAACGTTTATTCCAAAAAGCAACACAAACTTCGCAACTTTGCCAGCTATATGTACGTCTGGATGCCGAGGCTCTGGACTTTCTTCTCTCCCGGTCGGAGAAGATAGACGATGGTGATCTAAGCGGGAATCCGCTAGTCCTTGGCTGTCTCTAAGAAGTTTCCGTCAAATTTCAAAACACTAAGCGATCTTCCAAAAGAATCACGAGACAAATTACATGTGAATTTACCGTTAACGTTTGAGTGCTGTGAAAGTTTCGGGAGTTCCAAATCAAAAAGAGGAAGAAGAAGAAGAAGAAGAAGAAGAATCGGGGCGCAAATCGCCGAAAAAGCAGAGCGAGAGAGCGAAGAATAGAGAGAAGAAGCCATTGTAGAGAGAGAGAGCGAAGAGCGAGCGAAGTACGATCGAGAATGGAGTGATATGAAAAAAGGAAAGAAGGAAAGTGGAAGAAAAAGAAGGAACAAATTAAAGAGAGGACCACATGTGAGCATGCTAAACTTGAAAAGATAAGGGGTAATATGGTCATAACACTATATAAGGGGTGGAAAAAGTGGATTTTCAGCAAAAACACATCTTCCTCAAATCCTGGCGTGGATTCTCGTAATCAACCGACGACCAGGCAAGTTCGCTTTTTTATTTTTATTTTTTCATTTATTTTTCCATCTTTTTGGAAATAAAACCGGTTCTAAAATAAATTGCAGCACTACTTACCATCTGATCAAATTCAATTTTCGAAAGAACTAATAAAGTAACTGTGCACCAATCTCACTAGTCACTACAAAGTTATTCTGGCCTCCCCTAAAGAAATCTGACCACTAGTAGAAACATCCTTTAGTGATCGACATACCAACACATAGAAATCCAACCGTCCTAGCAAGCGATAATGCTTAAAGATCGAACTGGCACCCTGTGCTCTTCTTGCTTGAACGATCAGTGAAAATCATGAAACTGATGATTCCCCTGTGAAGAAGACTGCTTCATCTGGGTTGGGTTTGGATCGCCCCGCATCACCGAGAGCGGCACGGGTGGCGGGGCAAGCTGGACCAACTGTGTGTTGTAGCATGCCGCAGAGCTTGAAGCGCCCCCCTGCGACGACAGGTTGCCCATGATGGGGCCGTATGCCGACGTCTCCGAAAGCATCGTCCCCTCCAGGGTGGCGAACTGGTAGCTCTGCATTGTGGGAAAGCTGACTGAGTGGGGGAAGTTGTTGACACAAGCAGTGCCGCCGCAGCCACATGGCTCGGGCGGGACGTCACCGACGAAGCAGTGGTTCTGGTATTGGATCTTCTGTGCCCACCACTCACTTGGCATCGGGATTGAAGAATTGAGACGGTCCGGTTCAAACAGGGGTTGTTGTTGTTGCTGCTGCATATGATATGGCAAGTCAAAATGTGGTTTTACATCAATTGGTGGCTGCTTCATTGGGATTGGCACAATATGTTCCTGAAACATGCCCTGCATGTGATGATGATGATAGACATGATCATGTGCATGTATGTGATGATCATACACATGGCTTGATGATCTCCTCATTGCGTCCTCCTTCATCATTGCCAGCCTTGCCTTGGCCGCCTCGAGCTTGTGCCCTAGAGAGCCCAACAGCCTCCTCAGGTCCTCCTCGGAGAAGCCCTCGATTAACGCCTCCGAGACCGGGTACTTGGCCTCCCAGTTCGCTAGCCGTGCCTTGGCAAGCTCGGTGTCGACCTTCTTCTTCCGGTTCGTGAAGAACTCGGGCAGCCCAGTCGTCCTCTTGGCACGGCGGTCAGTGCCCTCGCTTCTATACCGCTCGATGACGAGCTCGACCTTCTCTGGACTCGCAGGCCAGACCTCTGGCTCGGTGGTAGCGTCGGACCCCGCCGGGCCATAGATGATCATGCACGTGTCGACGCCGCACAAGGTGGCAAACTCTTGGGCCTTCTTCATCAAGCCCTTCTTCCTCTTCTCATAGGTAATCTTGCGTGCTTTCTCTTTGGGGATCAACTCTAAAGCCAATTTGCCACGACCCATGTCGGACAAATCTTTGATTTTTCTCTGGAATTCTACCTTCTCTCTGTGGGTAAACTCTGCAACAAAATAGAAACAACAGCATTAACCAAATTTGGAAAAAAAGAAAGAAAGGCGCATGCCCACAAGTAAAGACACAAGAAACTATCATATTAGGGCAAGAGTTCTTGCTATCATAGGAAACAAAAAAAAAAAAACAGACAACGATGGTTGGAAAGGAAACTGAGCGACACATTAATGGACAGCCGACCTCTCTTTTATGGAGAAGCGAAAGAGGGAAAAAGGAATGATTAGGAAGAGTATAATTGCCGTTTACAATCCTAACCGAGACAGACAACCAGTTAATTAAGTACCATAAACAGATTAAGAAGCAAAGGAAGCAATAAAGGTCACTGCAAAAGATGGGGGAGAAGGACTTGCCTTCTTTTTCCAATGGCTTCTTCGTCAACGTTCTTGAGAGTTATTTCCAGAATTTCTCCAAGTCCCAATTGACATTTATAGCGCAAAGAGAGAGGCGAAGGAACACCCAAGTCGCACGCTTTTTAGGAAACTAAAGATTTAATTGTTTCGAGACGAGATTTACCGGTATCATCTTGCATCTCATAAGATACCGAGTTATTACATATCTCGATAAGGTAATAACGGATCTCGACTTTTTTTTTAGATATTCTTGATATTGAAAATAATCACTAGGTTGCGCTTGCCTGGGGCCTTTTTTTTGGAGGGGTTTTCCATTGATTTCAAATTTTCTCCATTTCAATGTAACATAAGATTTGATTGTAGTAAAATCGTGCCCTAACCATGGCATTTATGATGGAACGAGTCACTAGAATGCTTTCGAGAAGTGCTTGACTTTTGTCATTGATGAGACCTATTGATTATGAACTTTAATCGACGTGTCTTGGACTATTCTTCTTTCTTTACGGGATTAATCATCTTATCTATTCTTTTCTTTTTGCCATATGTATCTTAACTATTCGCATTCGGGTTTTTATGTATGTATTTACATTTTGCAGTATTTGATTTTTTGTGCCAAGTAAGAGATAATTAGAAACATGATTGATGATGCGCGTACCGTAACCTAATTTATTAAGTAAATTTATTCAAACTTGTCAAAATATATTTATTCATAATTTCAACAGATTATGAGCTAATTAATTGTTTGTGCGGTGAGATTATTATTAAACTATCAAGCAAGAAAGGATAAACAGATGAATTCGTGATAGTGTGGACTTTTCTAACACCGGTAGAAAGTTTTTCTTTATCATAGCCTATTTTCAGAGAGATTTCACTTCATATCCAAACCATAACGTGTTAATAATATTTTCATTCGGGTGATTCAATTTTAATTCAAAACATTATAACATGGATTTCGTCAACAAATGCTTTACAAATCTTGTTAAATGCCAAGAGCATTAACTTTTCTTATAATATGTTGTAATCAGTACCTTTTAGAATTATAATATTTTTATTAAAGATGCTCGACAAATTGGCTCAAAGCACTCGTTAACATAAACTTTTTAATTCCGAAGCAAAAAAATAACTAATTTAAATTGGTACATTTGTGCCACATTAATATGAAATTAATACACATGTGCCTCATTTACTTCAAATTGTGGTAAATCTGAGATTTTTTGGGGTAAACTTTAGGGGTGTGCACGGTTCGGGTTAGTCCGATTCCCGTATGGAACCAGGAATCGGACCAGTGGTCCCGGTCTCCATATTTTAGGGACCCAGGACCAGCAAACAAGCCGAAAATTTTCTAGTGGAATCGGAAAAGGCCGAAGAAACAAAATCAACGACTCCAGAGAAAGCTTGAACAAGAACTCGAGGAGGTGGACAGAAACTACCAGTCCAGCGGCAGCAACTTAACTCTCATCAACCTCGCCAGACAGCCACTCGCGCCTTCCATCTCCAACTCACATTCAGCACTAACCCAAAACTGCTCTCGGCACCTCGAGGCATCAACAACAATCAACGAAAGCCTAGTCAATATAAGTCATATCAATCCCTCCCAATCGCTAGACCCTCGCTCCTCAGCTCGAGTTTCGCGTTTCAACACAATCCAACTGCATCAATCCGTCAGAGCCTTCCCCACCACCCCCCTCCCCCCAGTCTACAACGTTTGCGCTTCTCAAAATCTTCAGCGAGAGGGAGGCGTCGAGCAGCTCAACTCGAGCTCGAGCGAGACGGAAATGGCGTCGAGCTGAGGCAGCCGCGAGAGGCGACTCAAGCGAGAGAGAGACAGAGAGGAGCGAGAGAGAGGTTTCGTTTCTGAATTAGGGCACCAAGGGTAGTGTGTGGTGGGCGCGAGAAAGAGAGGGATCGAGGGAAAGGACTAAGGAATAATAATATATATATATATATAGACTAGTTCGGTCTGGGTGGTCCGGTCCGATCCAAACCTCTCAGGAACCGGAAACCGAATCGGTACCCTCAAGGATCGGACCAAATGGCCGGTCCAGTCTCGGTTTGGTCCGGTCTTCGATGCTCACCCCTAGTAAAAGTGGCATGAGTGTATCAATTTAGGATTTTTTGTTGTTACGTAAAAATTAGTTAGGAATAAATGTGGCATGAGTATATTAGATTAATATAAATGTGGTACGGAAGTATCAGTTCGGAGTTTTTAGTAGTATTAACCAATATAAATAAAATAAAAAGCAGAAGAAAGTACAACTATAGAAAGCAAGGATTTCTGACAAAAAAAGAGAGGCAAGGATTTAATTATTGCAAGGGATATTTTTTCAGATAATATCAATCAAGATCTTCAATTAATCCAGAGCTCAGGACACATCGTAAGTTTGCTTCTCTTTCTAGTGTGTTATCTTATTGTATAATAACAAAAATACACATGCATTGCCTGCATACAAAGACTGACATTCAAAAGACTTTGTGAAATCGCCTTATCATAAGCCATGTGAATTATTAATTAATAAGAAGAAGTTATTGACACAATATGCAAGAATTGCATATATATATGTGTGTGTGTGTGGAAAATGCAAAATGTCTCGAGATTTTATTTTTCATTTTTTATAGTAGGGCTGTTTATAAGATATACAATGTTTGAATGTTACAAAATAAATAAATAAAAATCCGTGAGAGATAAAATAGGATTGTTAGTTCACGCATTTGCCCATCCGTAAAATATTTACAAAATAATTTATGGAGGATATTTTTGAGAAAAGGAAATAAAAGGATTGTGATCACTTTAGGAGATCTTTTTTTTTTTTGGGTCGAAAAGGAGATCTTTTTTTTTTACATAATAGTATAGAAACCATTGTTTCGCTTATCCATTTGCATTTGAGATTTCTTGGCAAAAAGCCACAAAAAGAAGAAGAAGAAGAAGAGAGTATCAAGTTCCGATTACCATGAAAAAAAAACAATGCTACGTAATTAAAAGTGTGTATTCTCCTATTAACATTTAATTCTTTGACAATGAGGGCTTCAATCCCTTCGTGTTTCACCGTATCTCTCTATTGATTTTAAGTTTTAACAGCGATGCCCATATTCTCCAGTACTCTACTGATATAAAGTCAAAGTATTTTGAGAAAATGTTGTTCCATGATTTTGCTTTTTTAAGTCTAACAAGACAAAGGAAAATAGTGGCAAAATAGAATATTTGCTTTGTGAAATTTACTTTTGGCTCACGATGTCGTTTTTCATCAAGTTTCGAATTTTAAAAATTTTTAGAGCAACAATCTGATAAATGATCAATATACAGTCGAAACTTTATGAACGATCACTTCAGTGCCAAAATTTTTTTTTGAAGGCGTTCATTTGAGTGAATTCGGTAAGTCAGGTCATATTTTCCGATAAATTAAGTCACTAGAGTCACTTAACTTATTATTTTTCACACTTTAATGATTTTTTTAATGGTTTTAGTACAAAAGTTAGTGTCGTACAAAAATTGTGGCCTTGATGCCTTTTGTTTTCTTGACTGGAAATGGAAACTTAGTTTGAGGTTATGAATTCTTGAACTTCGAGGTTATTGTAAGTTCTTAGTCGCATATTTCAAGCCTTGATTCGCAATGTTAAGGGCTTACTTAAGTGAACGTCATACACGACATACATCCTTGTGAAACATCGTGTATAGAAGGAGAAAGATGTTCAGCCGGTGTAGCACACCACGTGCTAATCGTTTAGACACGGATGACAAGTTGTGATCACGATCGTTATAAATCAAATCAGCTGATGGTGACGTGGTGTGAGATATACGCACTCGCATGCAATGTTTTATCGTGATGACGACTTCATTCATGAATTTGACACGAAGATTAGTGTTAAAGGAAATAATATGCTTGTTTGTCAAAATCGAAGCAATCGTCTTGATGCTTCGGGATTGCTTCAATTCGGAGTGAGTATTTATCACTCTTTTGGCCTTTTTGTGACTATACTTGTGATAGCAAGTTAAAATAGGTGATCTCTATATTCCACATGAATCATGTTAGGCTAGTGATGCTTGCTGGACAATGTGTGAAGATCACAGTGGTTAGAGTGAAGATCACTGGATTTCAATTTGAAGCAATGATTGAGAAATAAAATAATAACTCTTAGCCTATATTCCAGCCTTCTCAATTAAAGTAGATCATACTCAGGCTAATATGAATGTCGAAACCTGATTTTGTCGCTTTACTTCCCATATGGGCAAATTCAAAGAATCGCTTGACAATTATGCATCCAAAAGTGGTTTCGAGAGTAATGTGTTGCATTTACCCCAAACTAGTACACTCGTGCCACATATACCCCAAGCTAATATACCCATGCCACATTTACCTCAAGCTAATATCCCGTGCCACATTTATCACAAATTGTGATAAATTTGGGATTTTTTGCGAGTAAGTGTCACGCGAGTATATCAATTTGGAATTTTTTGTTACATAAAAATTAGTTTGGGATAAATACGACACGAGTGCACCAGTTTGAGATAAATGTGACATGGGTATACTAGTTCGGAAGTTTTTGTGATACAAAAATTAGTTTAGGGGAAATATGAAACGAGTGTATCAGTTTGAGGTTTTTTGTGATATTAACCAATAAATAATTACGATTTTTCAGGGTATCCATATATCCATTTTCAAACGAGAAGATAAATTGTATGGATACCCTGAAAAGTTTAAGATATTTAAGATTCTAGGTTGTTATTGCAGGAAATTACATTTAACTTTTTTATTAGTTAACTTTGCATACTTTTAAAAACACGTTAAATTAGAGAACCAAAAATAAGAAAAGGCAGGAGAAAGCACAACTATAGAAAATACAGATTTGATTCTTGCAAAAAAATTGATCAAGATATTTTTCTGATAATGTCAATCAAGGTGTTTAATCAATCAAGAGCTCCGGACACAGCTTAAATTGGTTTCTCTTTCTAGTGTGTAAGTGGGCTTCTCTTTATTGTGTGTTATGCTATTGTACAATAGCAAAATACGGGAAAAATGTCAGAAAAGTTCTAAACCTATTATATTGGTGCAAATTTAATCTCAAACCGTTTAATTGTGCCGATTTAATCTTAAACCTTTTGGCCTAGAGCCAATTTAATCCTTTTGGCTAATTTAGCCCTAAAAATGCTTACATGGATACTCAGTCAACACCGGCCATTGGTGCAAATTTTGTGTTTCAATTTAAAAAAATTCCCTAGAACTCTCAAAAGTAGTGAACGATGCAAGCGAGGAAAAGAAGCGAAGCGAAGAAAAGAAGAACCTTAATTGTTATCTGCCCAAATCGATTCGATCTGAACTCAAATTGAAGGTGGCAAGTGCGGGGATCGCGAGTAGGTGTTTTGGGATTGATTTCACTGTTCACTAATCATGTCGCCTCTGATCTCGAGTGGTGGAACTCTCAGCGGCTGGTAAAGAGGAGCTTGTACTCCAAGCTGGTAATTGTTCTTTCTTCTTTCTTTCTTTCGCCTCTAAAGCTTGAGCTTTCGTGTTTGTGCATGCTGAATTAGAACGTGGAGAGGAGTATTATGTCGTGGTTTTTGGCAAAATTTCCTAAATTGACTGCTTCTATTTTTGTGTTTTTCTTCTTTTGAATATGCAATTTTCGGTCTTGCTGATAATGATGCCGATGTGTTAACCGATATGGATGATATTATTAGTCTTCTTATGATGAAAGAGTCCTCCTGTGTAATATGCACATTTTGCCAAATCAACATTAATAGCCTGATGCCTATTTCCGACCTGCTATGACCCAACAAACAATCGTGTGAATGGGCAGGACAGTGGTCACTGTACTCCCATTGATATATGGAAGTCAAAAGATGCCAATTTCTACTACGGATGCAGTGAAAGGGGTTCTCATTTTTCAGGTAAGTAGATGTGTGTACATGTTGTTACTTTTAGAAGATGCTTTTTTATCCGCTCAGGTTGTGGGAATGAGCTTTTTGAAGACCACACATGACTCCTCTTATAAATTTTCTTTCATAGGGTTAATTGAACTTAAAATTGAATATCTCAACATCGTGCTGGGTATGAGCTTGGAGAGCCTGCGTTTGAATCGATAAGCCATCTAGCCCGTCTTTTTGGGCAATACCTCTAAACCTATTCACTTTCCCAGCCGCCGAGCGGGGAATTTTAAGTCGCGACAGGATGTAATCACTTTAATACTTCGCAGGCTTTTATGCTAGAGGCAATAGTTGCATGGTCAATAGCAAACCTTCACTCTCTACAATGTGATCGAACCAGTCCGTCTTGTTCGCATTTCTCTTACAGATAATCTATTTAATACTCTTGAATAGGTCTCGCGAAAAGATTGCCCTAAAGGAAAATAATTTACATTCATCTCCCAAATATTACGCCATTATATATGAAGAGAAAATTATGCAAATGGAACATGCTTGCAAGTTTCTCTTAAGTTTGAATTAACTTAATAGTCCACTTTGATAAATAATTCAATAGGTGCATTTAATTGATGAGGCATTAAAATTCAGAAGATGCGTCTGCATCATGACCAAACAAAAACCATAATTTGCAACATTAATCACCACCAAATGTTCTGATAGAAACATTAACATTATTCTTCCCATCACTGATTGATTCTAAAATGCATTTTCAACATAATACGGTGAATATCGCAGAAATAATTAACATCTTAATTCAAAAGATAGAACATTAATGACATGGCCAGCCATGGGGGAATACAAAGCATGGAGGGGTCAATAGCGTGTGGGAGAGGTAGCAGAAGAAGAAAGGAGAAGTAAGGAGATGATGATGATGGTAATGGTGATGTTGTGTTCCCTCCTCACTTTTTTCGCCTATTTATGTTCATCGGCAACATTCGAACAGCTTTTGCTCTTCTATATATGTGATGAACTTCACTCTGCACTGAACACAACACAGCAGGAGCACACACAAAACACACGAATTTGATCAGTTCGACGCGGTAATGGCGTTCTTGATGTTTGCCGGCTTTCTCCTCCTCCTCCTCCTTTTCATGGCCGGAGCGGTCAACGCTAGCGGCACGAGTTTCGATCAGAACTACCATATTATAGGAAGTTACGATCATGTCACGCCTTCATACGATGGCCAAGAAATTCAGCTCTCACTGGATGCTTCTTCTGGTAATTTTATCTCCTCCTGATCCTCCTCTCTCGTGTAGCGATTCTTTTTCCATTTAATAAATTAAAATCGACGGTGATGAAGATGTGTAGTTAGGTCATGTTTACTCTCCAATGTTTGCTATTGTAGTGTTCATGAACATGAACACGATCTTTTGCATCATTGCAAATAATGGGTCGAGCAGAGAATAGGGTTTAAAACTACTAACATCCAAATGATAGTTTGAATTTTAACTTGGCAACTCTTTTAAAGCATATATCCAAATCGACTTTCGATTAATTGGTGCCTTTTGTGTAGGGTCGGGGTTCGAATCGTGGAGGAGCTACGGATCTGGAGTTTTCAATATGCAGATGAAGGTACCGGGGAGGAATTCCGCCGGAGTCGTCACCGCTTTCTATGTAAATCCAATTCTCTTGCCCTTTCTCCTCTACATCAATCATCTCACGAAAGATATCTATACGACCACACAATCAACAATTTGGCAATATCTATATAAAGTTTGGCTGATACGAACCATGGCTTGAGTGTATATCACTTATTTATTATTCTAAAGTCTACATCTTCGTATACAGCAGCATACTCGACGTGCATGCATGCGCTGTATCAACCAAACTCTCTCTCTCTCTCTCTCTCTCTCTCTCTCTCTCTCTACTGTTAGTTGATATATTGAGATATGGGCAGCTAACATCGCACGGGGATAGGCATGATGAGGTGGACTTCGAATTCTTGGGCAACAGGGAAGGCAAACCCATCTTGCTGCAGACCAATGTGTTTGCAGATGGAGTGGGTAACAGGGAACAGAGGATTCTTCTCTGGTTCGATCCCACAGCGGATTTCCACTCTTACAAGGTCCTCTGGAATAATCATCAGATCGTGTAAGGAGATACCTCTCTCTCTCTCTCATGTTGGTGAACACTTGCTGCTACTGCTTAGTTTCTGATCTTGAAACAGGTTTTATGTGGATGACACCCCTATAAGAGTGTTCAAGAACAACCAAGGAATAGGCGTGCCCTACCCGACAAAGCCCATGCAAATAGAGGCGAGCCTGTGGAACGGCGACTACTGGGCGACGGACGGAGGCCTGACCAAGATAGACTGGAGCTACGCACCGTTCCAAGCCCGTTACCGAGGCTTCGACATCTCCGGCTGCGAATTCCGGGGCCAAGACTGTAATTCCTCGGCCTACTGGTGGAACTCGGCGGAACACTGGGATTTGGACGGCAAGCAAGAGGGACAGCTCGAACACGTGAGGGCGAATTTCATGTACTACGATTACTGCACCGACACGTCCAAAAACCCCGTGCCGCCACCCGAGTGTCCTTAAGGGGGGGAAGGGTTGGGAGTTAAGCAAGTAACAAACCTCAGAAACAGTTCGCCGTTTCCGGCATTGAACTGTGAGGTTCAATCTTTCAAATTTCTTCGATACAATAAACCTCGGGGTCAAGAACTTTGACAGTTGCATTGATTGCGAGCAAAAATTTCTCCCAAGGCCACTGTGCCAGGCTTAAAGGAAAGACAGTAACATCGTACAGGTCGTCTTCCTTTAATCTAAACCTCCAGATTGAGAGCTCTTATAGCTTGTTGAGATTGCAATTGTTTGGCAAGACGTAGCTTTTAGAAGTAGTGCCAACTGCCCTATAGACCAATCATCAATTCATAGCCACACTTGCTCATGTGGACTTACGCTAATTAAGATTGTATAACACCCTCTGTCCTTCTCTCCTCATCAGTTTACTCGCAGAAAGAAAAAGATCGTCCACCAGGGAGTTTTAGGCGATTCTAAAAGATAGTTATGAACTCAAAAGCGTCACTGAAAATGGACTATATGCATTAAAGGCATCGATTTATCGATCAAGAGAGAAGAATCAGCTTGTGATTAATAAGTCGGTGCCTTTGTGGATTACCAAGGGATGGGGCGAACGAGGTTTTGACGCGAACCGGACTCTAGGGCACTCGCCAAGAGGTCTTGGGCTGGCCCCCTTGCTTCAGACTCACAGAGGATTGCCCAAATACGCTCATTTAACAGAGCACATAGGAAAACCAGGGTCGATTATGTCAATTTAGTCCTACATTTTATTTTATTTTGCCATAAAAGAGTTGACCATGTAAAAGAGTCGTCATCAGCTTCAAGCCAATGTTGAAAAATTTAAGAGGCGTGACTCGGCCGGCCGGTCCTGGTCTATGGCCAAGAATTTACGTTGAAGCCTGCTCAAACGACTGGTTGCCTGGTAGGACACCTGAGATGTCGCGCTATGAGCAAGTCCAACCGTACAATGTTTTCTTCATCGGGGAATTTCAAGAAACAACCGCCGGAGCCGAATCTGCATATTCTTTAACGTGCTAAAGTCTCATGAATCCTTATTATCCTCTAATTTGAGATCAGAAACACTAAAAGTATTGAATTCATGAAATTTCCATAAACGACAGATTTCTATTTCTCTAAATCCGCCGTTAGGACTAATACCTTTAAGGATGTGTTTGTTCGGATGAGAGAAATTTTGGCAAATTAGTTTTCTGAACTTTCTCACGTTTGCCTTGCCAAAAATGACCAGTCAAGGGTTCAATTATGGTCAAAGAATGTATGCATGCTTAAAGTTAGAAAAATGAATTCCCTAACTTGAAATGGGGAAAACGTTTTTATGGAAAATTATTTCCAAGAAAATATTTTCCATTAGGATGAAGTTTTCTCCGAAACAAACACACTCAAAGTGTTTGCCTGAAATGATTTTAGTTCCTAATTGACCTTTATCTTCTTTTGCTCTTACTTTTTTAAATATCTGACTTTTGTTTAATGACGAATATATTAGCCATTATAATGATCAGAAAAACCACGCATAAAAGTTTTTCGGAAGAGCTTGTTCGTTTAAAATCAAGAGAAAGCAAAACATATCTCTCAACTTTTCCGCCGAAATTTAAAATATCTACAATTTACGTGTCAATTTTTAAATGTCGTGAAAGTTTTGGGTATTCCGAAGTTTTTTTTTTTCAAAGTGTGTGCGTCGTAAGAATTAGATGAAGAGAAAAAGTACAATGCATGGGTATTCTACAAAAGTCTGTTTTTCCATAAGCATTCATCCTACGTCAAGCGCATGCTTGTTCAACAAAAGTCTGCGTCTTTCATTTGATCGGCGTGACGACGAATCATGTAATGCTCCGACGATCACGAGGATTGAAAGTCTCCAAGATCGAGTGAGCGGTAAGGCATTTGTTTCGAATCCGACGGTAGTGAACTCCGAGTCATACCGACCTACCGTTTCCACACGATTCCAAGTGGGAATCGATGCGCATCAGCAACAAGAAAACATCACCAATGAAGCTGCTTTCATTGTCTTTAGTTTGATAAACTACAAAAGATAGAGCTGCACATATGCAACGACTCGTCCTAATCTTCAGAACCTGTATATAACCCCCAACAGAAAGACTGAGAGAAGCGTATGGAAATTAAGTACAAAATCTTTTGAATTCTCAAACAGAATCTGCCGATACACTTCGTTCCTGTCTCTCCTCCATACCTAGTTTCAGGGAAATATACAGAAGGCTTTTGCTTCCAGGGAGAACAATTGATGAAGAGAGAGAGAGATCTGAATAGTCATTTCAACCCTAATTATTCATAATCAGTAATGTCATTTTTTCCGCCCGTGAGTTTGTGATTGTAATATGTTTGGCGTTGTTTTCTAGATAGAGACAATGTCATATTGAAAAAGACACGCCGGTAGACGATTGCATTGCATGTATAGATATTAACATATCTAGAAATAACGAATCGTCTGTATACCGATGCATGCATCTAATAAATTTATAGAGCGGCGAATTTGGTAGATCTCATGTGGGGTTCGCTCAATTCATGCCGCGAGATTCATCAAATTCATATCTGCGTCATAAATTCTAGATATGCTAGATGATGCTTCTATACAAGCAACTTTACATAAGACAACTTTTTCTTAGGACAGCTACTTTTGATGCTGTGTGATGTCAACTCCACCGGGGCTGCGCACGACCATTCTTGTTTCTGCTGACCAAGAGAGAGTCATATATAAACCCTTTAATCAGCAAAATTAGGAGTATGTTTTTCTCATTTTTAGCAAGTTACACAATAAAGGCACTATATAAATATAAATTGTAAATTATAGTAGCTTGGATTAGGAATCGAGTGTAACATGAGCTGTACAGAAAATAAAAGTTGGAAACCAACCCCTGATGAAAAAAGAAGAAGCAGTAAATAGAAACAGCCCACCCATATGTTCTCTCAAATCTAATTACAAATAATTTCTTTTTAATGCTCTTTAGTGGGTATTGCGAATAGATTTGCCTAATTATACATGAAGAGAAAATCACGTGAATGGACAATAATTAGCATCTTAATTAGAAAGATAGAACACTAACGACATGGTCTGTACATGGGAGAATACAAAGCATGGAGGAGGAGTCGATAGCGTGTGGGAGAGGTAGTAGCAGACGAAGAAGATGATGGTGGTGATGTTGGGTTCACTTCACGCTTTTGTTGCCTATTTATGTTCATGGGACATCGACGACATTCAGACAACGTTTGCTCTTATTTACGTGCGATAGACTTCACTTTGCACTAAACACGACACAACAGGATACAAGACCAACGAATCCGATCGGATCATTGCGGTGATGGCGTTCTCAAAGTTTACTGGCTTTCTCCTCCTCCTCCTCCTCCTCCTTTTCATCGGCGGAGCGGTTAATGCGAGCGGTCCAAGCTTCGATCAGAACTACCATACAACATGGGGATACGATCACGTCGCGCCTTTGGACAACGGCCAAGAAATTCAGCTCTCAATGGATGGTTCTTCAGGTTATCTTAATCACTCCTGATCCTCCTCTCACGTGTAGTGATTTTTCTTCTGTAATGAATTGAAATCGACGGTGGTGAAGATGTTTAGTTAGGTCCAATGATTGTGATTGTCTACTCTCTAACGTTTTTCGATGGAAATGGTAATATGCATGTCTTCTCGTGACTCGCCATGGGAGTGTGCATGAACATGATCTTTTGCATATTGCAATTGAAGAACGATTTAACCCTAATATAGCCTTTTAAATCTTTCAATATTTACCAAAAAAAATTCGTGTTTAAACCCTTTTATTGTAACATTTAAAAAAAAAAAAGGGTTATAAGGGAAGGTAATACTAACACACTAATGATGGTTTGACATTGAACTTGGCAATCCATTTTACAGCATATGTTCTGATACTACCTCTTTGAAATCGACTTTTGAATAAGGGGTACGTTTCGTGTAGGTTCGGGGTTCGCATCGAAGAAGAGCTACGGATCTGGTTTCTTCAACATGGAGATAAAGCTACCGGGGAGGAATTCTGCCGGAGTTGTCACCGCTTTCTATGTGAATCCCATTCTCTTGCCCCTTTACCTCTACTTCAATCATCTTGCGAAAAATACATACAACCATGGAATCGCTATTTGCAATGTGTGATACCTAAATAAAGTTTGGTTGAATACAACAGCATACGCAGTATATGCACCGTTGCAACACAACTCTCTCTCTCTCTATATACGTATGAACTGCAAAACGAGGTATATGCAAGAAAAACGACACCGAAATTCGGTAGGTATTTTTAGGAAAATGACCATGAGGTGGTTAAAATCAAATTGGATTGGTAGTTGACATATTGAGATATGGGCAGCTGATCTCACACGGGGATAGCCATGATGAGGTGGACTTCGAATTCCTGGGCAACAGGGAAGGCAAACCGATCACGCTGCAGACCAATGTGTATGCAGATGGAATTGGTGACAGGGAACAGAGGATTCTTCTGTGGTTCGATCCGACAGCTGATTTTCACTCTTACCAGGTCCTCTGGAATCATCATCAGATCGTGTAAGGAGACACCTCTCTCTCTCTCTCTCTCTCTCTCTCTCTCTCTCTCGTTAGCAAGCATTCCTGCTATTACTTAGCTTCTGATCTTGAAACAGGTTTTATGTGGATGACATTCCCATAAGAGTGTTCAAGAACAACAAGCGAATCGGCGTGCCTTACCCAACACAGCCGATGCAGATAGAGGCGAGCCTGTGGAACGGAGATAGCTGGGCGACCGACGGAGGCCGAACCAAGATAGATTGGAGCTACGCGCCATTCCAAGCCCATTACCGAGGATTCGACATTGCCGGTTGTGAGTTCCAGAGCCAGGACGCCCGCCGCTGTTTTTCCTTGGCCTATTGGTGGAACTCGTGGAAACACTGGGTTTTGGATGAAGAGCAAGACAGACAGCTTGAGGACGTGAGGAAGAATTTCATGAACTACGACTACTGCACAGACAGGTCCAGACACCCCGTGCCGCCGCCAGAGTGTCCTTTACAGCTCGTTAGGGAAGGGTTAGGAGTCAAGTAAGGAATAAACCTAGGAAACGGTTCTTCGTTTTTGGCATTGACTTGGGCGGGTCCATCTTCTGAATTTATTCAAAATAACAATAGTTACGTACGTCGATTTAATGATACGGAATGAAGACTCACCGATGATTGCTTCGGAGTCGAGAACGTGGATATTGAATTGATTGAGAGAGCAAGGTTTCTCTCAAGGCTATTTTGCCAGACTTAGACGAAACACTGACGTCCCACCGGTCATCTTCCTTTAATTTAACCAGATTTACATAGGTGACCAATGGACAGGCGAGCGGGGTTTTGACTCAAATCGGACTCTAGGGTGCCCATGGAGAGGTCTTGGGCTGGCCCCCTACTTCAGACTCACAGAGGACCGTCCGAACCTGACTGTTTAACAGGGTACATATGAAAACCACATAATAAGCACGGGCTAGACCATGTAAAAGAGTTGGTATCAGCTTCAAGCCGATTGTGAAAAATGTCAGAGGCGTGACTCGGCCAGGCCAGTGGCTAAGAATTTACGCCGAAGCCTGCTCAAATGACTGGCTGTCCTGGTAAGGACCCGAGACATCAAGCTATGATCAAGTCCAGCTACACAATCGTTTGTCGACAGGGAAATCTCAAGAACCAACCGCCAGAGCTGAATCTGCAGATTCTTTACGAACTAAAGTCTCACAAAACGTGATTTTCCACTAATCTGTGAGTTACAAACATCCGCTTGCTCTTGTTGTATTAATGCAAAACCGGGCGCTTCTACAGATGTGTAGTACCTATGTGTACTTTCTGTTTCTTGTAATTTACAATGTTGGCATTAGGATAATTGCACAAGCAATGAAACAATATCCACAGGCCACAAGGAAGGAGAAACAGAAAACCTCATCTGACCCTTTTACAGGGAGCACACGTTACCCCTCAGACCATCGTCTCTCAGTCTCTTCAAATTCTCACCCATGTATCTGCAGGCAAAACTCCCAAGATCTGTAATTAAAGAAAAATTTATTTAGTTCATTTGTTTCGATGGAAAGGCATTCCATAGCCTAATCATTGATTAAGTACGAAAAGTAGTAGTGGGTTCATCTTGAAACCGAGCAAAGCATGAACGATTTCATACGACAAAAGGAGTTTCAATGATGGTGCTTGTTGTCGGCACTCACCAGAAGAAGCATCGTTTATCTTCAACCTCTTGAGCAGGCTCACTTCCTCGGACAAATGCTTCCTCTTCGAACCCAAACCATTGTCTATCATCGAGAAGCTGCGGCACCTGCATTCTGTCGAAACAGCATCGGTGAAGCAGCGAGACAGTCCTCTAAGCATGCGCAATGGCCAAAATTCCCACAGATGGGCCATTTTCAACGAATGCAGACTCCGTTAGGGAACGTCTAATCATAACATATCCGTTCCCTCTGATTATAACATGTTCGTAATGCGCCAATACGATAATATGCAGCTGCTGAACTGCCTTAGTTTGTTTCTGACTGGTATGATGGTCAGAAGTGTTAACGTTACTACTACTGCTCTTGAATCTCCACCACTAGATTATAGCTACAGCCTACAGGACGACTGGCGATTGGGAATATATGAAGAACACCCTGATCTGATCTCACAGAGTAATGCTTAGAATTGTAATTATTCAACTAATTAAAACCCCATACGATGTCATTGAGATCCATCAAACACACCAAGTGAAAAGATTCAACTTTTATCTTTAGAATATCTAAATTCTCTGAAGGAAATCATTACCAGAATCATCAATCCTCGATCTCTTAGTAGACTTTGAGATGTGAACCTCTTCACTCTGCCTCCTGATTTGGCCTGAGCAACCCTCATCCTGCTTTGGCCAACTCACCGTTCCTTCAGGATCAGGTCCTCCTGCGGAAAAGACCATCCATTGAATGAAAGCACACTGAAAATCAGACACGCATGAAGCAACCAAGTATGCCAGAATCGAAGCCTCAGTCGGCGCACGTGAACGGGGCGGTTCGCGTGCACTCAACTACTGAAATCGAAGTGAATCAGATGGAGACCTTCGGAGCCTAAAACTCGCGAAGTCGCGAAAACTCACTTTTACTTCCGCTCCTCAAGAGCTTCCCGTCGACGACGAGGGCGTCGCCGCCGTCTCCTCCGGTGGGCAAGCCCTTGGACGAGAAGAAGGAGAAGAGCGACCTCCAGGTGACGGAAGGCGACACCAGGTCGGCGCCTCTGCTCACGAAGTGGCTGTTGAGCTTCAGCGTCGTCGGGTCGAGCCCGAAGGCCCGGGCAATGGACCCGAGGTCGACCCTCTGCTCGTCCCTCGCGGCGATCGCGACCGTCATCGACAGCGGCGGGCAACGCAGCTTCATCGTCCTCGCTTCCTTCTCCGACATCTCTCTCTCTCTCTCTCCCGATCAGCGGAACTTCGTTATGTCGCCGCCGCTTCTTCCAACGGCTTCTGGAAGTGTTGTTGTTGGAATGTCTTTTTGTTTTTATTTTATTTTATTTTGAGGTTGTTTCTACACAATTTTAGATCAACCTTCTATACAGGAGAAGGGACGACTCGATTTGATACAACGCTAGTTTCAAGCTTCGCTCAATTTAGATACCCGATTTTCGAATCTCGACTCGAGCTCGATCGATTGCATCATTTGCTCTCGACCTGTGCACAGGATCGGAGCGAAGTGTTTAACTATCGAAAAACGACCAGTGTGGGCATTCGTTGGGGTTGGAATTCATGTCATTGTGTTATTTATACTTTGCGCTTTCGTCTCTTATCGTGTTGGTGTTACATTAATGGGCCGGGTCCGATATTGCCGACTCTAGCACCAATTTCGTAAATTGAACTCGCTCGCATCACGAATCATGACAAATGTTCAAGGATTCACATTGTGACGGGAACAAATTGCCTAAACCTGAATTCCAATAAAAAAAAGTCAAAAAAATAATTTTGCCTTTTGAGATATTAAGGGCGCGCATGACAAAATTTATGTTTCAGAAGTCAATTTCTGGAAAGAAATTGATTTTTCTATTTTTGTTTCAGAAATCAATTTCTGAGAAAAGAAGTGTGTTTGATAACGGTACAAAATTTCTATTTCTGAAATAGAAATTCGTTTGATAATAATATAAAATTTCTATTTTTCGGCGGTGTCTGGCGGCTGGCGTTCGGTGGTAGTGGCGGCGACTGGCGGCGGGAGGAAGGTGGTGGGGGCAACCGGTGGGCGGTGACGGCGATTGGCGATGGAAGGCGATGGGAGCAACTGGTGGTGGTTGGTGGCCACCGGCGGGTAGCAAGTAGCGGTGGGCGGCGATGAGTGGTGAGGGCGGTCGGCGGGCAAGCGGCGAATGGCCGGCGGTGGCGGACGACGACAACGGGGAGCCATGAGAGAGAAGAGAGCAAGTTGTAAAGAGAAAGAGAAGAGAGAAAATTTTTGATTTTTGATTTTTGTTTCAGAAATCAAGAAGCTGAAAATTTTAACTTTTGATTTCTTAAACAAAAAGTTGTTCCAAAAATAGAAAATTGAAGTTGCGTTACCAAACGGATTTCTATTTCAAACCTGTTCCAAAATGATTTCTGGAACAGAAATTGTGAAACAAAAGTGTTGTCATGTGCACCCTAATTGAGCGCATTCGAGCTAAGCTCAGTCAAATTCCGTAAGAATAATAAATGTATTGCATGCGGATTAGCTTTTCTAATATTTTTTTGGGCACGCTTTAGACATGTGTAACTAAAACATATTGACACGATACTTTTGTTGACATGACACATGTAAATATATTTAGATATGTTTAGATAGTTCTAAACATATTTTACATGTCTATGCATGAGAACTCTCTCTCACTCTCTGTTTTTTTTTTTTTTTTTGATAAATGTGTTTAAGCATGTTGTTTCTAGCCGGTTTAATAATCATGCCTTGGTCGAATTTCAAATTCAACTTGAGTACTGAATATACTATGTTCAAGCTTAAATCCGACGCAAAACAATTATGATAAGACATGATTGACAAAATCAAATTAGAAAGGTACAGATTGAGCATGAACTCGTGATACATTGTGGATGGTAACAATGAAACTCGCCGCCATTTTTTCTCAGTCCTCGATTAATTCCTGCGGTTGTTCTCGATGCATCCGAGGATTGTTCGGTTCAAAGACCAGTCCTTTCTCGTCCGGATGATCACCTCGAACCCGGTCGGGAAATTCATCTAAGGGGCTTTACCAACTATTGCGGCATTAGTTTAACGTGGCCACATGCAGAGCAAACAGTTTGGTTTGTGCAAGTTCCCGCTTCGCAAACGTTAACGGCTTGTGGCCGAAGGGATTTAATCTTAACCCTTTCCTCACTGCCTGCAAGGACAGAAAATCGGTTGAGTGAATTCATGGTCTTGTAATGGTGGCCGGTCTCTTCGCCAAGGGCAGCTATGGCGGGCATTTGGTGGCGTCCTACGCGCGTGCTGGCGATTTAGCAGCAGCCTGTCACGTGTTTGATGAAGTGCCTAAGAAGCGTCGAATGCCATGATCTTTGCATAGTCTTGTGGTGGTTTCGTAGATGAAGTTTTGAACCTTTATGGGCGAATGATGTCGGAGAGAGTTAAGCCCGATGGCTCAACTTTTGCAGTTACGATCAAGGCATGCGCATGTCTGTCGGATGTGGAAGCCGCGGAGGAGATTCGGTGTCGAGCAGTGGAATATGGTTATGAGCTCGATGCGTTCGTACAGTCATCTCTGTTGAATTTTTATTTCAAGATGGGAATGATGGAGAAAGCTGTGGTGATTTTCGATGGCATGCCGCAAAAGGATATTGTCTGTTGGACCACTTTGATCAAAGGGTTTTTGCGGAGTGGGCAGCCTAAGCAAACAGTTGATGTATATCGGCAAATGCGGGAGGATGGTGCGGAGGAAGACGGATTCCTTATCGGAGGTCTCATTCAGGCTTGTTCTCTTATATTCTAGTCAGTTGAGACTAGGTACCTCGGTTCATGCCTCTGGTTCATGCCCATTTCCGGCTATGGGATTCACGGATTGGGAATAGAAACTCTATCGCTTTTACTTCAGATGAGAGACAGAGCGAAGAAAACCAGATCATGCGACATTTGCTTCTCTGTTCTCTTCTTTAAGTCACGCTGGTCTCGTAGAAGGTCGGTTCTGGTTTGAAAGCATGATCAGAGAATACAAAATCCAACCTAGCGAGACGCATTATGCTTGTCTAGTCTGACATTTGGCTTGCTCAGGCCAACCTGGCGAAGCTGTTGTTTGAAACTATTCCGCTCCAGTGAGGAAGAGGGATGAAACGATGCGTGTGAAGAAGATTATGAAGATAGCAGGAGTGGCGAAGGCCCCTGGATATAGTATAGTGGAAGTGAATGGGAATCTTCAGGCGTTCTTAACGGAAGATAAAAGCAACAATACTATGAAGTTGTTGAGCAGATGTTGGATCGATTACACCAGGTGATGAAACCTGATAGACATGAACCAAGTACTGAGTTGTTCGTTTTGTGATCTTGAACAGAACTGAGGAAACTAACTCGTATTTACACGGCAACCCCGAAAACCGGAATTGATGTGCTCCTGTCCTAATCCAGAACAGGGACTTATCTCGAGGCATACAACTTGCCATGAATGATGTTTGGTCTGTTTCATCATCCAATGGTTCGACTTCATTTGGTAGTCCCTGATTAGAAAATGCCCCAGAGGATGTGAATTTTACCTGTTTGTCTTAGTGCCCAATAGGTCCACAGGCAATGTACTCTAGAAAAAGAGAGAGTTCGAGACTTGTGTCGAAGGAGCAGCGTCGCTGTATTCGCGATGAGTTGTCAATCCTGCAGTCGAGCATGGCTCGCTCATCAAACAGCTCTTTCTTTTGGAATTTATAATATGTGTGGTTCAGAGATAATTGTCCCTAAACGAAAGTCAAGCTTACAGATGCAGTCCCACACACCCATAACATGCTTGTCAGTGATTGTAAACAGAGGAAGCGGAGATTCTCGACTTTACAACTCTACCATTCTTACTCATCTTGCTGACATATTCAAGTTTGCAAAATCTGTTTGCTAAATAGAAGATATTCAAGGAAAGACAATGTGGTCCTTTCAACTGACAGCCTAGATTTGATGTGGAAAAACCTAGGTGAACGACAAAGATAGATACAGACAGCAGCATCAGACGACATATAAAAACAATGAAGACCCACAAATCAGTAACAAAATTTCATTCACCTAAGGGGGGCAACACAGCTCAGACTCGATCCCCTTTGCTTCCAACGCAATTCACTGCCGAACAATTAGCGCTCTTGTGAAGTAATAAGAGGTATGATCGCGTCCGAACTACCAAAAATGATCCCCAAAATTTGTGAATCCCAATACTACTCACATCCTCTTTCCTAGAGCTTGACTCTGAAGATTTTGGTTGTCTTCTAATAGGCGGTCATACTCTAGGAGCAAGTCTGCAGACTGCTTCTGGAGGGAGGCGACATGCGCTTCGGCAGTTTCGACCTTCTTGTCCTTCTCTTCACATTCAAGTTTCAGTTTTTTCAAATTCTCCGACATATCGGAGATTTCTTTCTTCAGTTGCTTTATTTCCTTCAAACTTTTCCCTTCCTTTTCTTTAAACTCCACTTGTTCTTTGCGTAGACTTTCAACCTCCTCTTTGGACACGCCCTCTTTACTCCTCAACCTAGTTAACTTTTGGAGGTAATGATGCACACGATCGATGACAAACCCAAGAAACAGTGTAAACCCTGTAAAGACAATGTAATGTGTTCAGAAATATGTGAAAAGAGTTGCCTTTCCGAACTGATCGATGAAAGAACCAAAGATATTTCGAAATACGAATTTCTGAGTCAGAGAACAGGGTACAAAAAGAATAGCCAGATCAACTTCGACACCAGCGTCATATAATAGGCTACAGTCAACTTGGAGAACCTAACGTCACAAACCGATCACATTAACCTACAAAGATTTTTATAGAGAGTGATATAAATAAAACCTACTTGATGGAGATGAATCAAATTTACTTGATGGAGCTTTATTAACATCTTAAGTGTGAATATAATGAACCGGTCAGTCAGTCAAATACAAGGATATAGACCATGTAGGAGATAGAAGATAATACTCCGATTAAGACTCCACCATTTTCACAATGATTCTTGATGAATTTGAGACATTATTCAGGACAGAAGTACAATGATAGGAGATTCAACCCAATATTACGAATTACATGGCAATATGAATCTCAAGACACGATAGGACCCATACCCTTTCATCCGGATTTACTACCCAAAGCAAACGTCACCAAAGAATAGTTTCGTGGCTATAGAAGACATAACTGAATGGAACGAGTTCAAAACCAGAAACTACCAGCGAAATAGAAGATAAATTTTCAAACACTACTTCACGCAAAAGGTTTCAAAATACCCACCAAGTCCTCTGAGCTAATAATTTTAATACTTTCTTTTGGGGGGGAAAAACACCTTGCAGAAGTAGCATGCCCAGTTAAAAATAAACTAAACAATCAGACAAAACATCTAAGATCCATAGATGTGCATAACCATAGTATTTGCCAAATCTTATATCTCACATTTCATTTTGATAATATGACCCTTTCGGCCATCTGCACTCTTCTTAGAAAAGGATCCTCGTTCCCAACAACAGTATCAGTAGATAAGCAAAAAGACCACTCAGATACAAAGGTTTCCTGTTCCTTCCGCCAAACAAGAACTTGTTGCGCACTTTTCAGGGGTATCAAGCAAAATGGTTCTTCAGTGGAGTTCATACCCAACAATAAAGGAAAGACCATACTAGAGATGCTCTTCCTGAGAACCAACATTTGAACCAAATAAAGGGAACCATGGCAGGGCGACTACAATGCCTCCATGACGATTCACGACATGAAATGATATCGTGTCCAACTTAGTCCGATAATTTCAAAGTTATTCCACTCCAATTATCGGATCAAAGATTGCCCAGGTGAATGATTAACCTCCTGTGCACAGTTCTCTTTATCCATAAGTCATGCTGTTGGTTTTTTCAATTTCGTGCACATATCCAACATAACCATAGGAATATCACATCTTGGTAATCGAGAACTCCACGTAGAAATTGTGTGTGAAGAAGTATGATACCAACATCCTTGAATTACATCTACACTGTACCGCATTACGAATTCTATGAATCACCACAATGTTAAACTCAAAAGCTACTGCCTTTGGTCTCCGATTAGCACCATCCATGTCACATAGAAGAACTCAAGTGAATGCTCAACTTCGCGCACACGCACACACACGTAGAGAGAGAGAGAGAGAGAGAGAGAGAGAGAGAGCATACCCATGAGTGAGGCCTCAAGCAAGTGGGTCCTCCACAAGACCTGATCCATGGGAGACATGGTGCCGAGCTTCGCACCTTTGTTCTGGATTTTGACAATGCTCATGAGGCTCGACAACAAAATCACAGACATCGTACCAGCTATTGTCTTCACAGTGGCAGGACCTTTCCCCATTTTCAACTGCTCCAAGCTCTTCATCACAAGTTCTCTCAACGGCCCAATCTTCACCAACATCAAGAACAGCAAAACCCCCTCCACAAACAGAACGAAGAACAGAAGCTGAATCATCTCTCGCCTCCACAAAAACCGCAATACCCACGCCACCCAATCGGTTTACAAAGCCCCGACTTTCACCAGATTCGCATTGCCTTGCTAAGAGAGAACGACCAAACGAAGATTACCCAAGTTGGGTCTTTCTCTTCAGATCTCGAGAGGGCATGGCCATGATAATTTATCACGTCGGACGATTTTTTCCCCGTCACGGTCTCACCGAGTGAAAAGCAAAGGCTGAAACATGCTGTTTGCAAAACCCCTTGAAGAAATTTTAGTGGGATCTCATCCCCTGGGGACAATCTCGAGAACCCACTTTTTTTTTTTTGGTCGGATCGACAACCCACTTCAAAGAAGCGATCTTGTATCTTCGGAGTGGACAGTACAGTGATGCGAGGCCATAGATCTGTGCAATTTAGCAGCGCAATGAGGACTTGTTTGCTGTTTTCCAGGCTAAAAAGTGATTGCTTTAGGGATAAGAAAGGAGGAAGCAGAAAAGAGCAATAATATAATAGTCGGATCAAGTTCAGTTTTGGTCCTCTGTGCGTTACTATTTATGCAAATTGATCCTCTAAATCTTTTTTTGTCCGATTAAATCCTGTCTTTTATGGCATTGTATAATAAAGTCTTTCCATTATCTACCGTCAAGCTACTAATGTGCCATTGTTGACATGGTAGAAACTTCGAAACGTGGCGATGATATATTTTAACATCGACAATTAGGAAAATGAACAAAAAAAAAAATCTAGAGGTAAAGAAATAGAAAGAGACTGGGAAGGGTTGGGCATGATTGCCCACTCGTCGGCGACGGCCCATCCACCTTCGTCAATAGGAGGGGGCCTTCGACCCTTGCCTGCTTAAGAAAAGAGAGAGATGTCCTTCTGAAGATATCCACATCTGGATTTCAATCTCGTTGTTAGGGCTCGAATCAATAAAGATAGAGGACTCGATTGCACAATTAAAAAAACTTAAAGGACTAAATTGTACAAAAAGGAAAACATGGACGACCAAAATAGTTAACCCTATAATCGTCGATAAAGGAACGCAAAATTGGGGGCCAATGAATAGAAAAGCAACTTGCTTAAGAGAGGCGTGCCAAAGTAAGGAATCTAGATTGCGATGTATTAAATTAGTGCATTCAGCCGAATTAATCTTTATTTATTTGCTTGATTAAATTAATGCATTTCTTGAGATAGGAAAGTATATGAAAAATTAAATATCAAGCATATGTGGATGACAAATTGACATATATTCCCATCAACCACGCATCACTTTGGCAAAAATACTGGGTTACGACAAACTTTGCATTGACTTGTTGCCGCTTTGAACTATAAACAATACGGTACAACGTTGTTAGATTGTCATTCAAAATCGCTATGGAAGGCAAATATTTGCCTTGATCGGGGCCCACATGGATCGAGTCTATTATAACAGTTGCTAGTTTGTATCTCACACGACCAACGAGTGTGATTGTATTAGGTCCATAGACTTGGATACAAATAAGGTTACATATGGTAGTCGAGATAAATTCACGATAGGATAAGATTGATCTTATCTTGTGTTTGGTGTCTACTCAAGATAGGATATAAGAAAGATATAACACTAATAAAATTATCTGATAGCGGAGGTGGGATGAAGGTGGGTAGAATTTCTAATATCCATAATATTAAAGTTATATTTCTCGAATAACAAACTTCTTAAATTAATAAAATCAAGATAATATTTGAATATGAATAATATTTGAATTATAATATAAGCAAATCAAAATAACAACAATTTCGTTTTTATTTATTCCTATTATTATTTATATATTCAAATTTTTTCTATCTTACAATATAAATTAAATATATAAATACATATTTAGTATTTATTAGACAACGATCGAAGGGGGAAAATGAAATAAAAAACAAAAGAATTAAAAAAAAATAGAGGAAAAAAAAATGAAGTAGGCAAAAGAGTCACGAGAGATTCTTACCATATCCGTTTGTACAATTTTAGATTCATTTACACTGATGTGCCGTTTATACCAAATAATAGACATGATAGGATATGAATATTCAGTTATATTATTGTGATTCACCAAACAGTAGATATGATATGACAAAATTTTTGGATTTTATATCATATCATATTCAGTCCTATGTTGATTAGAAATTCAGACGGTCAAACGTAGCCTAAGAGTTCCTCGTTTTAGAGGGGGATTTTGAATTGTTTTTTACTGTATTTAGACGTTTGAGTTAGTGATTCTTTGTTTTTTAATTATGGGGCCTAAAGCTCGTGACCGAGAGTCGTGTACGCCACCACCATAGGCCATAGCATGGACTGACTTTGTCGTTTGGTCAAATGATATTGCATTCTATAGTTTCTACGCAACGACGTCCGTACGAAAGGAAGAAGTACAGATCAGAAGCGAGCCTACGAAACGGCCATTGTACTTGGGCCCGCCAAGGCCCGATCGTTTTACGAAGAAGACGAGTTCATTAGTTGCACGAACGGGCCCGGGTACGGACTTTCGACCCGATATGGGATCCGATCCGCCCTATTGATTGAGGTTTTACCACCAAAGCAATGTCGTGCAATAGTTATCTATATCATTAAGCGAAAATCTCAAATTGTTTGGCTTCTAGTTTTCCATAATCACTCTTCATCGAAAGTTAAAACTATCGATTGCTCTCTCTTCTTTAGGCAATTACACGGTTAATAATTAACAAATACACATCCTATTTCTACCAAAACAGACAAACAAACCATTACACGTTCGAACAATTGAATCATTGTTCAACTCTTAAAAATCGATTCATTTCTCTTCGTGCGTGATCCGCCAACGGTCACGCATGCACATCGCGTGTGTCTCGACATTGGCCTATTCTAGTTGTCCATAATTAACCTTCACCAAAGTTAAAACACTTCATCGCGCTCTCTCTCTCTCTCCATCAAGTAACCCATCAAGTTCTTTAATATCACTCAATTCCTTCAGGAGACTGATTCGTTTCTCCGAATGCAATTGATTCGTTTCTCTCTCTCCGCACGTAACTTGCTCCAGATCACTTAGTTTACCAATCTCGACATGCAATCCATTAGATTATATATCCTGCGTGGCTCTTCGTCTTTGCCGATTGCCTTCAAAAACAGCGTAAGGCGGCTCATTCAATTAGTCGACCTTCTCCCTCCGTCACAATTCGAAAAGGACGAAAAAAAAAAGGAGGAACAAAAATTGCAGGAATATTCGAAGGGAGGTGAAGAACAGAGGACGACGACGACGACGAAGCAAGAGCAAGACGACATCGTACCAGTTGTCCAGCGAGGGCGATTGATTTGGCAGCTGGCTCGGACATTGCGTTTGACTTCTTGAAAGCAAGAGGACGAACGCGTCCGGGCCGGAGACCGAGTGCAGGTTACGTTCATTTCTCAGCTCCGTCGACCAGTCATCGTCTTCAACCTCAGCCCCACGACAATGAGCGCGCAATCATGATTGGCCGATCAATCCACCAGCCATTTGTTTTTTTATTTTCACTAGAAAAGCGATGAAAAATGCCCTTTTCAAATATATATGGGTTAATGTCACGAAAAATTCTAAATTGATACAATTGTGATAAATTTACCCAAAGCTAATTTTTTTACTATAAAAAACTTTAAACCGATACACACGTGACAAATTTGTCCCAAATTTTAAGGGTTTGTCGAAAAAGATGAACTAAGTCATATCGCTAAAATATGAGTTAATTGAAGAAATTTCAACTATGTTATTATTATTAAAAAAAAAACTAAGTTTGGAGTAAATCTGCCAGAGATGTACCGATTTTTTGTTTTTCGTTGTCAAAAAATTAGTTTAAGGTAAATTTATCAATATAAATAGGTTAATACCATAAAACTCAATGTAATTATGTATATATTCATAGGTTAATACCATTAAAAATCACAAAGTTGGTATATTCATGACAAAGTAGTACATGCCAACACGCGTGAATTTTCCATGTCGAATCTCCTGTTCCGTAGTCATTTGCCACGTATGTTGATATATATGCATTTTAATGGGATATTTGACAAAATGCAAATTGAGGGTAGATTTGGCTAGGGGTACCGATTTGGATTTTTTTGCAAGACATAAATTATTTTAGAGTAGATGTGTTATGGGAGTATTCGTCTGGGAATCTTTTAGCGACGGAAATTATTCCAGAACGGATGTGTCGTGAGAAACCAATATGAGATTTTTTGCGAGATAAAAAATTAGTTCGTAGCAAATATGTTATAGAGATACCGAGATTTTTAATGACATTCACCCTGTGTTTAATGAATCAATTCACAAAAACCTCATTTATTCATCTCCGAAGGTCTACATCATCCCTTCCATGTTCCGAATGACGACACAAACGAAACGATGTCTTAGTAAAGAATGTTTATAAAAGGCAAACATCAACATGGGCACTTCCCAATTAATCTTTACCAAAACGACATGTAGAACATCCGCACCACGATCTAATACGGACATTAGAGAAATTTCACGCACATCTATTCCATTTAAATCCCAATTTAAACATCGGGGCAATTGCGATTGTGCTGTTGAAAGCCAAGCAAGAACGAATAAATTCAATTTCTCTCGAAGCATCTTCAAAGGAGGACGAATTCAAAACGGAGCAGAAGGGCAAAGGACAGACAAAGAGGTGGTCGGGTTTGGTAGGCGGGCGTGTCAATTGCAAAGTCAATGGCTCAAGAGAATGCGTTTTGTCCGGGACACGCGTACCCCCGGCGACCCCGTCAATCATCCGCGGAGAAAAGCGTCAAGGCTTTTGAGCCGTTTCCGTTCAAATTCTAACGCCATTACTTCAAAAAACCGGTTCTTTCCCATGATAAAGGCTTGCGATTGCTCGAATTCTTGGCTTTCACGTCGCGATTTCTAGAAGTGTATCGGGCAAATTTAGGGAAAATAACACAAATGGTCCTTGAACTTTGGATATTTAATTTGTTTAATGTGGTCCTTGAACTTTAGCCCAGTATGCAATACGGTTCCTAAACTTTTGATTTGTTCAATGTGGTCTCTGAACTTTTGATACATGTTCAATTTAGTCCTTGAACTATATGAAAAAATTCAATGTCGTCCTTCAATTAATTCGACTTCAGGAACAAAATTGAACATTTTCATATAGTTCGTGGACTAAATTGAAACATGCATTAAAAGTTTAGAGACCACTTTACACGTAAAGTCAAAGTTTAAGGACCATTTATATCATAATCCCGCAAATCTTTAAGGAGCTGACCATCTCTGAAAACAACAGAAACGGATCTGGCGATAGCCTTTCTCGAAAGCAAGGAAGAAGGGCATCTAACTACGCGGTTTACAGCGAAGCGGTTGATGCAGTTGAGACCGAGACGAAAACGAAAGCGGGACTTGTTCAGCTTCGAGCTGGGATGGAGAATAGTCAAAAACTTTGAACTGGCCACACGAGTCAACTGTTGATATATACCCTCCTCCTCCTCCTCCTCCTCTCTCCAAAGAAGCCAACTCCTATTCTCACTCTTTCTTTCGATTGTCGGGTCGTCTGAGAAGTTGGCCGGAGGATTCTTTCGGGCTGCCTGGCTCCTAGTTTGGTCCAATTCAATTCAACCATTGTCTGTATTGCTTGAAGCTGGTGGGAGAGCGGAAAAAATGGCTGTGAGTATTGTTTCTGTTTCGACACCAAGTCTCGACTCCGACGATACACCTGTTCTACTTCTGGATTTCGTGATGTGTAGGACAGCTCTTGTAGCTAGTGCATTTCTGCGAATATGATTGATGGCGCATTATGTGTTCCGGGGCATTAGTTTATCCATCGTCTTGTGTTCTTGTTGTCGAATATCGAGGTCTTCTGTTGCATCTGTTCATCCATCTGCTTCTGTTTTCTCGTTGGTTCTGAATCAGCTTATATTTAGATGAGGGTTGACTATTGTGAATTGAGTTCATGACATGTGAAGGGTCAAGAGACAATTGGAAGCATCTCTTGATGAGATCCCCCTGTTGCTAAATTTTGGTAATCAAATGAGCGCGAGAAGGAAAAAGGGCGCGATCTCGAAAGATATTGGTAGATGCGTTGAGACGACAAATTTAGGACAGTTTTGAATGATCATAATCAACTGACGATCTCTTACCGGTTCCACATTTGTTCTGAATTCCCTCTAATTAATGTCTTTTATGGATACTGTTCGAAAGAAGAAGAAGAAGAAGAAAATTCTGGGAAATATTTTGTAGGCTTAATCACTTGTCGAATGTTCTGCTTGGATAAATTCCGTTTCTCTGAATACGGAAGAGCTGAAACTCGATTGATTGCTTCGGAATTCAGCGCCTCATCCGGGCATTAGATTTCCCAACCCGGATTTTCTAGCTTAATGATGCCCATTAGTTTCCCTGGATTTGTCTCCTTAGGACAGCATATTCTAATAGCTCTATACAGCTAAAGCTATGGTATGGCGTTGCTCGACACATGCTTCCTGCACAAAAAGTCCAGTCGTGGCTAATGTCGGGGTCATCCACCAAAGCTTTTTTCTAGAGCAGCACTGCTTAGTAGTGTATTCATTTCTGTACAATCACCTCTTGCAAAACAAAGTGACATCCTCTTCAGTTGTCTGTCCTAGATTGTCATCTCCCTGCTTTTCCAATGGTTTCGTTTGTATTTGCCGAAGAACCCGCTTATTTAGGCAATGAAGGATTGGATGTAGATTAAATTGTCGGCTCTTAATTTGTTCTGAATCTTAAGATGCCGATGCTCGCGAAAATCGACTGTGTAATGTGATGTTCCTTCTTTTTTGCGCTTCTTGTGCTGAGCGCTAGCTGGAGAGAGTTCAAGTTAGTGCAGGATCAATCTAATTGGTTTTGATTCCTATACGGCATATTCTCTATCCTAAAAGGGTTGTTCCGATTGTGGCAGCATCGTTCCCGCGTACCCCAATTTGGCAAGTGGAACACTGGCGATGACATTGCTTATACAGTCTATTTCGACAAAGCACGCGAGCAACGAGGCGGCGGCGGCGCCATGAAAATGACGAACCCGAATGACCCGCAAGAGAACCCGGACGTGCATCCCAACGGCGCACCTCAGTCCAAGTTTGCTCCTCCTCCTGCCTCTCAACCCAGGGTTGCCGCCGAGGGGTCGAGAGGACCTGGACCTGCAAGGATGGCGCAGGAGAGGAGGTCCAGGGCAGACGACAGTGACCTAAGACGGTCCAACAATCCCTTGGCTGAACGTGGGGCCGCCTATGGTGAGCCTCCCAAGAGGCAGGCTGGACCCAGTAATGGTTATGATCACAGTGCTGAACGGTCGCCGCTTCATCACCAAGCAAAAACTTCAGGCGGAGCTGCTTATGGGGGCAGCCCCGGGGCCTATGGAAGATCCCGAATGAGAGCAGACGACGGCGTAAGATCCAAAGCTGAACCCGGACTCCAATTGTTTGTTTTTTCGATTCTTATAGACTTTCCTCGTGCTTCTCTGAATGCTAGGACCTTCATGCGTATCCTTTCTTGTTTGACACCATCCACATAATAGGCACTTGTTGGACATATATTTGAATCTGCAGTGCGAATTCTGAGTGGCGATCATCGTAGCGATGTCGAGTTTCTACTTTCTACTGATTTTCGTCTCTTAACGTGGTTTATCCGATAAACAGCCTAGCAGCGGTGCTGCCGTTCCAAGATTCGGTGAATGGAATGTCAATGACCCTGCTTCGGGTGACGGTTATACTGACGTTTTCAACAGAATAAAGGAGGAGAAGCAGAGAGGCCCCGGCGCAGCCATGTCGCCTGGTCCGGGGGTGCACGCATCACCGTATTCCGGGAACAGGAATTCAACTCCAAGGGACAAATCCAAGGTATATTTATCGCTGTTTCAGATGAGGGTGCATATTTTCGAGCTCGGTTTGACTTTACATTTCAAGTTACTTTGTTAACTTCTTAGCTAAGGTTTTCTGTCGAACCCAATCCTATTCCTGAAACCTGGGCAAGTACTTCAATGCCATAGGCAATTTACCAGAAATACGTCTTCTTCCAACATTTAGAACCTGTGCAAGAACCAATTTTGTACCTTAAAGAATTTCTGAGAATCGGCAGCTGCCCGTCAGCGGTGACAGCGATTCGAGAATGATGTCGCTAGTGGTGGTGAGGTGGCGGTCATATTCTCTTTTGAGTTATAATCGACTAAACGGATTCTACTTGATAGATGTGACCGCGCCAAACGCCCGGCAGACGGAAACCATTCGTGCTTTGGTCACTCTTCCTCTGAATTTTCCCTCGTTTTATGCACTGTACTCAACGCCGTCCTTGTACATTTCGCAGAGTTGCTGCTTCCCCTGGATCTGAAGTCGAGGTCTGCAAGCTTGGTCGACGACGACGACGGCGTGGCCCTTGAGCAATGTAAATACCTTCGGAAGGATCATTCGCCTTTTTCGGAGAGTTTTACTTCGTCGAATCATTATCATCATTCATTGTTTTTTCTTCTCCACCTCCGTGCACCTCGTCGCATACAAGAAGATGTAGCAGCTTGCTTTTGACTGTGAAACAACCTATTCCTCTGTGTGTTGTATTGTTTAGTGTTGTATTGAAAGACAGGAATTTTTCTCTTTCATTTTTCATACCCCTGTGGTGGGTTAAAGCCTTCGATGGATGCCAATAGCCAGGGACTAATCCGATAATTAAATTGATTGGAGGGTTGTTATTAGCAAAAATTTACAGCTTCAGTACGCGAAAATTGGATTTGTAGTATCTGGCAAACTAAATTAGAGCGGCTTGTCAATTTTTATCGGATTAAATTACAGATTATTTTTGGTATACCTATTTTTATTTAACTTGCTTACCGATTTTAAACATTGCTTTAATTTATCGATTCTTTTTAATTTATTTTGTTAATCAGCAATCATTCACACCTATTGACCATTTCTAGATAGATATCGACAATCTAAATCGGCATGATTCGCTGACTTTTCTCTTATTAAATTACTACACGATACCGTTTTGTCTTTTTAAACTTTTATTTGAGTTATAAATCGGAATTTGTTTGATCTTTTATTAACTTATCAACTCTGTCTTATCATTTACAATTCACTTTTTTTTTTTCGTAACAATACCTTGAATTTACCAAATTTTCTTTTCTTTAGAAAATACCAATCTCAATTTGAAGAACTCGCTAATTCCTTTCTTTTTCTCGATCAAGTTACTGCTAATTATTTTTATTACTAACTCTCATTTAAAATAATCATTTTTTTTTCACGGTTTCAACTTTCAAGTGCTTTAAAATAATCAATTGTTTCCCCCAAAATTGAAAAAAGGCAAAAAAGAAAAAGCCAAATCGCATCACGTGGCAAGGCTGCGTGCTGAAACACATGTGGCGCCAATTTTTAAAATTGGAAAAAAATCCGAAATTTCA
>BCNH02000008.1:5149719-5190028 GCA_001662345.2 Metrosideros polymorpha var. glaberrima | reverse complement strand
TTCGCTCTCACTCGCTGTCTCTCCTTTGTTAGTTCGCATCGCCATGAACTCGATTGTCCAACGGAGGCTTCGTAGCCGAGGCGCGAGCTGGATCTGTCCGGCGCTCTAGGGTTTCTCCCTCTTTTCTCTTTTGAAGCTCCCGCGCCGTGCTTTCTCAAGTCGGATTCGAGAGGTTCCGTCCGTTCGCGACAGAAAATTCGCCGTCTTGAATTTCGAAGAAATCATGGTGAGGGAGCAGGGGGTGGAGTCTTTCTACGCTCGGCTGCGCGAATCTGCTCTGTCCTCGGCCGATTCTCCTCTCCTTATCTTCCCGTCGACCTCCGACGTCGACTCTCTCTGCGCTCTCAAGGTCATTTTCCATGTGCTCGAGTCCGATTCGGTGCAGTACGCTTGCTACCCGGTGTCGTCATTTCGGGAGATGCACAAGTACGCCGGGTCCAGTATGAATGCTGAGGGCGGCTCCGTCACTATTCTTCTGATAAATTGGGGGTGCCACCGCGACCTGCGCAGGGTCTTGGATTTGGGTCCTGGAGCTAGGGTTTTCGTTGTGGATAGTCACCGCCCGATTCACTTGCATAATTTGAGCGAGGGAAATGATCAGGTGGTCGTGCTTTATACTCGGGATGATGAGCACCAGGCCGATTTGGCCTATGATTTTGATGTGTCGGCTTTGGCTAATGCTAGTGATTTGATGAGTGACGACGAGATCGACGATGAAGCGTCGGAAAGTGAAGAGGAGAACGACAGTGATAGTGAGGAAGAGGAAAGTAGGACTGGCTCTAGGAAGCGAAGGAAGGTCTCCGAAGAAAATGCAGATGACCCAGTTCAGCTTTTCAGAAAGCTGAAGAAAGAGTACTACCGCATGGGGACCTTTCATGGGAAGCCTTCCGGATGTTTGATGTATGATTTGTCTCATTCTTTGAGGAAGAATACGAATGAATTGCTCTGGTTAGCTTGTGTTTCCTTGACAGATCAGTTTGTTCATGAGCGGTTAACAGATGAGAGGTACCTAGCTGGGGTTATGGAGCTCGAGCAGCATATTAACAGCTCAGGGAACTTGGACGCTGTTACTTCTGTCACTCTCAAGGATGGCACGAAGATTCGTGCTCCAGATTCCTCTCGGATAGCGTATGAAGACGAGCCAAGGCTGATGTTATTGCAGGAATGGAACTTATTTGATTCCATGCTATGTTCCTCATACATAGCAACTAAATTAAAGACGTGGAGCGATAATGGGATGAAAAAGCTCAAACTTCTCCTTGCCCGTATGGGTTTCGCACTTGTGGATTGCCAACAAAAGTTCCAGTACATGAACCTCGAAGTCAAAAGAAAGATGAAAGATGAGTTCGAACGGTTTCTACCTGAGTACGGGCTCAGTGACTTCTACTATAGAAGTTTTCTGAGACTCCATGGTTATAGTTCAAGGGTGTCTGCAGCAGATGTGGTATATGGAGTCACTGCACTGCTTGAGTCCTTTGTGAAATCTGATGGTTCTTGTGCTTCCAAGCAGTTTGGGGTGGCCTATGATGCCTTGTCATTGAGCAACTTGGACAAGCTGAAAGCTGGTATGCAACATGCTATCAAGATACAGCGAGCCATTCTAAGACAGGGAAGTGGAGCCATTACTAAGAGTGGCTCAATAAGAAGTGGCAGGAAATTTAGATGGGTGAAGCTTGAAGATTCAGTTGACACAAAGTTGTTAGGTTATCCACAGGCTTTGACTAAGTTCTGTTACTTCCTGATGGATGCACTAAAAGAAAAGGGAGCAAGAATGAAGCCTCTGATTTGTGCTTGCTTATCACAGGAGCCTAATAAGGTTTTAATTGTTGGGGCCTGCGTGAAGCCTCGACTCGGGGCAGTGCAGGGTAATGCTTTTGGTATTGCATTCAGAAACGCAGCTGAGGAAATTGGAGCTGAATTCTTTCACGAGCTCTTTGAATCGTCGTGGATAGTTTTGGATTCAAGTGCAGTGAACTCTTTCATGATCAGGTTGACAGAGAAACTGTAGAACTGTACTTTGTCCAAGATTTGTCTGATTTTTAACATGGAAATGTCAATTAGGCATGTTTCACCAACATCTTTGGCTTGCTGAAACAGAAAATAAAGGTTACGCTCTAGCCAATTGTATAACCTTGGAAGTTGGAACAGTTTTCCTGTCACTAATTTGTAGAATAATGTTGACTTTTCTTTTCTCCTTTTGCACCCTAGAATTTTCTCCTCTGAAACTCCAGGGCCCTTCTTGGATTATCCTTAGGGCTGACAACCTTTGTGTGTTTGATTTACGAATGCTGCAGAAATATTCCATTCAGAAAGAAAAGATACCTGTTTTCCCTTTTGTTGTGCATTGCTGTTGTGTACTTTATGTTCTCCGCCTGTGAGATTTTGTTTGCACGCCCTATTGTACTATGTTGGAGACTAGGGAGTTTATTGTTTTAGGGAAGTCAGGGGTCCTATGTAAAGATACAGCTAATTACTAGAGTACCCAAAAAATTGGGTTTCATGCGTCTTTATTGGCTGCAGATATAGTATTATTATTGATTTTTGGATCTTTCAAGCTTTATGAGATTACTTTATCCATTGTATATGACGGCAAGACGTGCTTATGGACTCTCTTGCCATCTGATGATATGCCAGTCCATTGCTGAAATTTTCAGTAGCTGCTCTGATTGGTTTTGGTAATACGCTGAGTTTGCCCTTGTCATGATCTAGGCGAGGTAGGTGATGGCTTATTCAGAATAATCAGGCAGTGGAACTTCTCTTGGATGTTGGGCCACAATTTCTACCATCATATTTAATCTTGCTGTCATGGCTCACCGGGTCTTTTCTTGATTCATCTCTCGTTGGTTTTCTGGAGGGCTGAGGATTTCTTGGTAATTCGAGGCAAGGGTTTCTGTATCAGTCAGGTATCTATTAGATTACTTTTCGACGGATTACGGTATATTTCCCAAGTTTGCTCATTTTTATTCAGATTTTTCCTAGTAAAGATAAATTAGTTACCATTGCCAATCTTGGGATCTCCATCAGCTAGTCTTTCTTTTTTGGCGAATAATCCTTATTTTGTTTTTCTTCACGTGTTTGAGAGCTGCAGTCTTGAAAGGTGGAGAATCTGGAGATTACGATAGTTCCTGCCGATAGTAGTACAACAGTGTTGTTTGTTAAAGTCAGTCTAGGACTTTTCCGATGAGTTTAATAGCTCTTCTTGCAGTCTGAAAGGCCTAATGGGGTCAATCGTTCTTCTAAGAGAGCAAAGAGAATTCCTCTAACAATCCAATGTCATGCATGGAACGTAAAGTGATCTGTTGGATCGAGCAGATTTTGTTGCCAGGTTGATGTAGTTCTTCCTTTAGTTCCATGAGTTGTTTTCAGTCGTATCAACTTATCCACCTTTCTTTAAAGATGCGAGAGTTGGCTTCACTTCAGCTCAGCGCAGGGCAGACTCCAAGGGAAACTCAAAAAAGCGAAAGGAAGGCAGTATTGGTAAGGCAGTGAATCATATGGTAGATCACAGGACAGGTTGAGTCAGAGCAGTGTGTATGACTATCAGATCTGTTAAGATTAGTGAAGAGAAGTGCTCAACCAAGAGGAGGTAGCCTTGTCTTCACTTACGGTTGCTTCGTTATCATGCGATCGCTTCCGTAGTCTGAATTCTCTTGGTTTCACTTGTTTGTCCTCGACTGGTATTGATTTGGAGGAAGCTGTGTTAATGGTGTTTGTCCTAGATGGCCACTATATTCATAATCATCCCGCAATCTGAATCCTTCTTTACCAAGAAGTAGAGTTATACATCTTTTAGTTTCACGTAACAATGCGTTCCTCGTTTGGGAAAGCCCAACGTAGGAGTCTTCTGTTCTCAGGATGTTTGTAAAAGCAACAATGCAGCTTCGTCAAGAATTCAGCATATTATTTTCACGAGGAGTTAAAACCACTGAGAAGTATTATTTTGATGGGAATTGTCGGGACTGCTATGGTGGTAAATTGGAAAAAGACCCAGATCTTTTGGTAACATTTTCTGCGAAAATAGTTTTGTAGCCGATGCTGTTTCTAATAAAGATTCAGTCCCGGAAGTGTCTTCAAGAAGACGCTCTTCTTTTCCTCCGAGTCGGCCGGGATTCGGCCGGGATCGATTCAACACATCCTGAAAGCCACCGGGCCCAACGCCTCAATTGTAAGAGACGAACACGAACATGATTAAGATTATTACATACTTAATATGTTTGGTGCAAAGGCGACCAGAGTTTCATCTTCATCGAGAAACATAAATCGCCACTTCCACTAATCCTGAGTTCACCGAATTAGGGAATTCACTGAGTTCTGATGTCGACATAACCTTCATCACCATAAACAAATAGGCGGCAATGGACTCCAATCTCCGAGAAATTTATCAAATTTGCAAATTCCAGTTAGGTCTGTGGATGCAAACTACTTTCATCACTGGGATTTCGCTACCACGCAGAATTTCAAACATTAGATTAACTTTAAGATGACCATGTCTTCAATTCACTTCCTAAGTCAATGTCCCCAATTAACTCTTCAACACATCACTTGAATTTCAAGCAGCGACATTTCAAATAAAAAACTCAACATTTCAGCATGCATTCCTTCACTGTGTAAAAACAAAACACCAAGAGCTACCTCTAACAATTCTCCTCGTAAAAAATGAATTACAAACCTTATGTTCACAGCATGATAGGTTACAAACTCAAGTCTCGGAACTACGAGGTGGCCTTGAGGTACCTTGAATAAGTGTAGTGAGTACTCAAATCTTTCTCTCGTTTTTTTTTCTCGGCACGACAATCACAGTACTAAATGCAGTGGAAAAACTACAAGCAAGAAATGGCGAGATTTGGCAGCGTAGAGATCCTCGTGAAGAATGACAAATACAAATCACAAATGGTCTTTTTACATGCAATAAAAAATGAGTTACCTCATAGGCTTCTTTCTCCACTGGGTGCGGCCACGGTTTATTTCTAGGCCGTCACCAGACAACCTGAGTAAGTGGAGAAACTGGCAATAATCTTCTGTCGCTGGAGATGCAGACGATCCATTGGTTCTTTTGAGCTGCGAGATGGCCTCCAAGTTCTCGTCTGGTTCATGACTGCTGAGCGAATCAACAATATCATCGTGCTGACACTCACGCCTGTAATCCAGTGTGATCATTTGCAGTTCGTAGGAGTCGATAATTTCTTGAGGCATGCTCTGTCATAATGACAACATAGAAAGCATTTCAAAGGAAGGTTGATTGCAGGATTTACAGAATATGAGAGACAGATTGAGGAGCATTTCAACAAAAACTGCTGATGTCTTCATCTCTACAAGTTAGCGGGGACAAGAAAAACTTATGAAGACACAGTCAGTAACAGTTCTTGCTATGTGAGGCCGAACACGAAGTATGACCCAAACACATGCTCAGATCTAGGATCTAGATAACCCAAAGCATCTATCGTTATTCTTCTTCTGTGACACCTTTTGGCATATTAAAGGAAAGCAGCACAAAAGCAGAATGTTTCTGACAAAATTTTGTGGCCCACTTGGTGACACCAGGAACAAATAAAAAGCTATTCCCACAGGAAAGGATTTAATTCTCAACGCAACTTCTCTTGAAAGCCAGATGAGTATGGTAAAACAGAGGCAATTAGAAGAAGAAACTTGATTCAGCCATATTAGAAGTATGAGCCATGTCCAATGTAATGGATATGAAGGAAGGCCTGCAATCCATACCTCTAGAACCCATCCAATATAGGTGACGTTGTTGACATGTTGGTTCATGTCCAGATCAGCTCGTCTAGGCTGTGGTTGTGGGGAGCACAATAATTAATGAAAAGACATGAATAAATCCGGGCAACTCATATGAGTTAATCAACTTACAACAAGCCCCAGCCTCGAATACTGAGAAGGGTCTTCCAACTTAGCTATTTTTTTCAAGCTGCCATTGTTCTCCTCTGGGAACGCTAATCTGCAAATCAAATAAACACGAGCTTTAATGTGTACCTCAAAGAATATACAGTAAAAATGAGATATTTACTACGCATTAGGTACGTTCAAGAAGGTAACCAGGGTTAGGGTATTAAGTAGGTTATCTCTCCATGCTATTTAAGCTATGTAATCCAAGCGAGTGAAAATATAGCGCTTTGTGTTTGTGTCTCCCTCTCTCCACTAGCGATCCACCCCAAAATCTGAACAGTACAAAAGGGAAATCTTCCACAATGAACATTTTAGAGGAATTAGGTTTTAGAAACTTTCCACAGCAACCATCCACCATTGCTGTACATTAGATACAAATAACAAAATCTCCAGCAAACAAAGTAGCAATGACTCGGGAGCATAATCTACAAGGGCCAAAGATATGACTTACCTTTTATTATGCAGAGTCATTTCATATTCATATTGTATTTATTCACATATTTTGGAAGGAAAAAAAGGCCAAATGGATTTGGAATCTGGTCAATCATTGGAAATTCTGTCTGAGAGTATGTATCCAGACATGCAGGAATCTCGAGCATATAATTATATTTTACACAACATGCACAACATCCCCATGATACTTTTAGAAGCAAGAAGAATTCTAAAGATCCTTGGCTAGGTATTGCATTGTCACTATTATAGTCCCAGGCATCCAAAAGGCGCAATGCCATACTTTTGCAAATTCGTAATAATAGATTGGTCCATAGTCCACAGAACTAGCTCAGTAGATGACTTCTGGCATGTTCTTTGAATCCAGAGAAACTTCTGACTGATGAGGCGAGTCGAAACACCAACCATCTAGCAAAGTTTTCACACTTTCATGCATATATTTAAGTTGTTCTTATCACTCCTGCACCTACATTGTCACTGAATCTGAGTATCACTTCATCATGGCAAAAGGCCCCTTGCTGATATAAGCTCCTTCATAAATATACTGATATTAAGTTGCATGCTGCTCTTTCTAGCGAGATCATACCCAAATTCGAGTAATGCATGACAGAGTATGCTCAACAGAGATTATGCCTATTATACGAACACAAATTTACCTTGATTCTCGTGGACAGAAAATCAGATACTCATCACGAACATCATCGTTGACTTTCTGGAGTCTTCTAGTTTCTTGATTCATCATGACCCACTTGCTGAAAAATCAGATGGTTGAACTGGTCAGCCAATGTACAACTTATATTATCCAAACAAAAAAAGTATTAACAGTATATGTTTTTAACTTTCACTGCAAGGAAATTTTCTTTTATAAGGAGCTCATATAAGGTAGAGCTTCAATATCTAATAAAGGGAAAAAATGTGCATATGCATCCATTCACACACATACATATCCCATATACATGTCTATATTTATCTCTTATGCTTGAAGTTTTAGAGAAGAATTTATAAACGTATGGCTCACCCAAAATAACCCCAAGATAGCATCAGACAGAGAGGGACGTCACTACTTCTGTCAATGACGAAGTTTCTTCATGCTAACTTCAAAAGCATCATGAATATGAATGTCTTAAACACAGAGATATAGAACAACGGATAATGGATGCAGTGTTCTTTCTGCAACCCCAAGGTAATTAACCACAAGCTAATTGATCACTACAAAAAGACTTTGCCAAGCAGTTTAACTCTTCCTGGATGTGGAAGGTAACTTAGGGCAACAGACATGAGAGAGCAGCATCCCTAACACCAGCTCGCACTTCAAAGAAACAAACAAGTTTACCTAGTAGCTCTTCCAATAACTTGACCAGTTGCATAGTCCTTGAGTATCCAGTCTCGTCTAGTTCCGATCCTGCCTTCTCCTTGACACCACGTCTCTATTTCCACCACATCACTCCTGACTCAAATGACACGTACTATCAGAGTATGAATAACAATCCTAAACCCTAGGCAGAAGTCATTCAACGTCTGATGCGAAATATAAATGTAGCCTAACATTTTTATTTTTTTGGGTAAAAAAAAGTAGCCAAACTTACCAAGCCGGGTATTTGTATATTTCAATATGCATGCGGGCAGTTACCCATATGAGATTCATTTTCCGCATTGTAGGGGTTGTCGCAAATCCATCAGTCGAAAATCCAACACTCTGAGCATGATTACCCCCAACCTCCTGCAATGCAGATATCATTCAGTTTGACCAGAAATTCTTACTGCAAAATGCTACTCGAGTCAACTCTTTCCAAACAGAAAAAAGCAAACTTTTCATACTGCCGTAAATGAGCCTATCGATCTATCCAGATATTTTCAATCAACACAATGCGTTGACAGAAGTTACGAAGATCAAAATGAGGCTTAGGGAAGCCATGGGGGGGTACTCAATATCATTCAACCAAATCCTAAACCCAGTGACAAGCAATCACGCGAAAACTTCTGAACCAAGAGTCGGTAGACAAGAGATGTGAACAAAGACCAGCTGCTGTATCACGGGATTTCTCAAAATCCAGATGTTGTAAGCAGTTTATAGCAATAATTAAAAAAATTGACAACAGCTAAACCAAGATGCATGCTCGTTTGCATGTAGGACATAGACCCAATCCCTCGCTCCAACACTATAGGAAAAGCACTTTGCTTCACTGCCGTTAACTTCGGTTTTAAATTACCCAAATTCTTCAGATCCATAACTCACGTAGCAATTCATAGACAGTCCCGAAAAATCTCCCCAATCACAACTTGCCCAAAACCCATTACAAGAAAAATTCAATCAATTCGAGACGCGAGCACAATCACCTGCAACAGATTGGCGATGGTCTCGACGGTAGCCGTCTTGTTGATCCCCACCTCGTAGCACCTCACTATGAACCTCTCCTTGTACGACAGCCCGTCCTCGGTCAAGCTGCCCAACCTGAGGCAGTCGGCCAAGCTGCCCGACGCGGGCTCGGCCCGGGCCAGCCCGTCCGAGACTACCGCCAAGGTCGGAGCTTTGCTAGCCGGAGAGCAAGAGACGACGGCGGCGGCCCTCCGCCGGGACGGGAGGAGCCCGGGCCTCGATGGGTCCAGGAATCTGCATTCGGCCAGGGCCTGAATCTGGTCCGTGGCGGCATTACACGAGAACTTCAACAACATCTCGGCGTAGAAGGGGTTGGTGGTCGTGAGCGTGCGTGGGTGCTGTGGAGAGGTCTCTGTTTGTGGCTTGCGAGGCCGCAGGTCTTATAGGGGAGATGGAGATGCGAGGCGACGGTGGGATTGTCCTAGCTAGGGGACTCGTAGCTCTCGTGTCTGGACGACGAGATGTGTCGATGGGACCGAGGACGTGGAGTGGAAATAGCGTTCGTTACAGAGATTTGTCCTGGAATTATTCCATTCTCAAGGTACCGAGCTGTGCGACTTAATTCGTTCACGCTATCGCCAGCTCCATCCGGGTGTCCCATCTCCCTTGAGCATTTACTCATTTTCTTCAACGAGCAAAACCATTTCTTCACCAACCCAATTCGGTTTAAGGGGGGGCACAGGGGATCAACACTCATAAAAAGCGGGAAAAGCCATGGACAGAGCCGACAAGTCGGCGCCGCTAGAGGTAGTTAAGTTGATTAAGACCCGTCTCGTATCGAGTTAGCTCGTATTACCCGACACAATGATCGGATTTATGGGTATTCCTCGTCTTGAGTCGAGTCGGGTCGAGACAGCGTCATGGCCATATTGTAAGGCTTGTGTTGAACTAGCGAGTTCTTTTAATTGGACTCAGTACGGACATCAATGTTCTTCAAAATTATTTTATTTCGAGAGAAATTAGGCTTCAATTATTTTACATCATCACACATCCAATCGCAATAAAGCGAAAAAGATAAAAGAAGAAAGAAAATTGAGAGACAAGTTGAGGGCGGATTTCACCAAACAATTCAAAGAGAGTGAACAAATATAGGGAGACAAGACCAACAATGTTCTAACTTGCTCTCTCACTCTGCTTCAGTTGTCGTGCTGCCAGAAGCACCATGTAGGGAGGGGTTGCTTTCTTGTAATGCTGAATCCCTGAGCACTCGAGAGATATGTTAGCATCTTCAGAGGGTGAAACAAGACATGCTCGCGGTTGTGGCCGAGAAACCCGAACAAGTCTCCTGAACTCAAAGGAGGACGACGTGCTACTGTGAGGCATGATGCACAGGCAAGCTCAATATGCCGAAAGGCCCAAAAAGAACGGCATTCGATTTTCCTCTGATCCAACGTCACAAAACAGCTGAGAAAACATCATGAATGAGAGGACACCTCTAGCCAACGACGAGGTTGTAAGTTCACACGTGCATCATCACGAAAAACAACAATCCACCGAGAAACAATATGATCATTGTGAAGTCATTGCAAGGAATTCAGTGCCAAGAGATTTATAATGATTGAAATTTTGCTATCAGATGGGATGATTTAGCAAGATTATTTCAATATCCCATCACAGTGGAATTCAAAGCCCATGCGCAATATCCCATTCATCATCTAGCCAGCTCACTCGAAGAAGAATTCGACACTTCTTACTTGTACACAATCTACTAGGCACAGTATATAACCTAGCAAACAACTATCGCAAGCCTACTCAACTAATATCATAAAAGCTCGGAGGGGAAAGCAGATTGCGTCCTTGAGGTGCTTAGAAAGCATAAGTGCGTAATTAAACCTCACATGATCAGAAACTATCGCAAGGGACATCAAAGTTGTAACGACCTAAGCCACTCAAGGCCCTTACAGATCTCCTCCTTCTCAGTGCTCACAGTCTATTCTCGGGACCAATGAAGTTTATAGTACACTAGTTTTCAATCTGCAACCTTAATGGTTGACTATGTGGATCACAAAACTGACCCTGATGGAGGTAAACTAGCGACTGCTCATTAAAACAAAGCTTTAGTAAACCAACCACTGTCAGTGTTATCCAGAGGATAAGATGAGGCCATATAAAAAGGCATCTTGATCTAAATACAAAACCAAGACACTCTTAAAATCCTAATTCATATACACTAGGCTGCTACTTATGTAGAGATAAGTGAGTGCTTTTCATGCAAGTGAAAACGATGTCATGTACCTATTGAAGGACAGGCAAATTTTCCCTCCATCTGATGGTTAAGGAAAATGCATGCTGGTCACTTGGAGTGTCGAGGACTTATATAAGGAGAGCAGCTAAATGTGTCTTTCATATTTTCTCTGACCAATCCAATAAGCCAGCCATTCTGTACAAGACTAAAAAACACAGTATTATAGGAAGAGAGACCCAGAAACAAAAGAATGAAGTACGGATTAACTAAAATCGATGAATTTTTCATCAAAGGATAAACTCGTACATGTAACTTTGACAAAACAAAATTTCCATTCTAGTATCGCAAAAAATTTAATCCAAAACAAACAATGAGATATTTCAAAAGCTGCTACCAGGGAGATACTGTGAGAAGATTGACAGATTTTTGCCATCAGCAGGCACAAATTATGAGGATATTTCATTAATCCATCCTTACGGAACTCAAAGCCCATGCGCAAAATCCCAATCATCATCTGGCAGTGTGCAGAAAGAGAGAACTGCTTTTGTTTTTTCTTCTGAATTATCTAGTTAAGTACACTGTATCGACTCAAAGTCATCACCAAATAGCAAAACAAACTCCAACTAACAACAAATCGAGGACACAAACCATAAAATTCAACCAGCCGGTGTCCCACTTTGAATTAATTTCCCCCAAAAGACTTGGTGGTCCTTGCATTCTATTTCATCCAACAGTCCATTCTCAAGCAGTGTCCAATCAATACAGCTAGTGGCAAGTAAGAGAATGAACCAGAAAGGAGTCCAATGCTGCACAGATTTAAATGAGCAACCAAAAATCCCATTTCTCCGGACCAAGTACAAGCTCCTACGCGGATGCAAGGTAATTTAAATCAACAGAAGGAAACAAATGTAACAAGACATGTCGCCATCAAACCGTTTGCACCAGAAAGAAAACAGAAATACGGAAGGGGCATCGATATTTCAAGCAAATGCCCATCGACCTCTTTGAAATCCTCTGAATGCAGAGAATTAGGACATCAAGAGGATTGATTGCATATAAAGATGGACGACATCGTATTGCACAGGCTTGAGCTCCTCGGGCTTCAATCAAATCGCCTGGGAAGCCTTCGATATATGCGTTTCTTCTTCAACTAGCGAGATCACAAGAATTCACTACCATCAGCATCACAAAAACTACAACTAAGTGAGATCACAAGAAGCAGAATGAGGGAGAACCCATGGAAGGAATCGGAAAGAGACCACCTACGTTTGACACTTCGCTAGGAGTTATCAATCCAAAGGCACAACCCCACCAGTTAAACCAAACGATTTCATCCCACAAGAAACAAAAATCAAAACTTTGAGAAACGGTTAAATGCCTGAAACTACAAAACAGAAGAAAGATTGCTCAGCGTAACCATTCCCCTTTCTCTGTTGGGAATAACAGCGCAAACAGACGTCACACGCCTGCACTCGACGGTTGTCTCGAACACAAGATCCCCAGAATGTTCAGATCAAAACCCACGAATGAAGAGCCAATCAATGTGGAAAGCCAAGGCCTCACCTGCGCGCACCGAATCCCTGCTCGAGACATCGTTCACCCGTCGCGGCGGAGTCCGGTGAGGCAATGGCACGACCGTGACCGTCGGAGCGAGCTCTTCACGCATTGGCGGCGCCCGGAAATCCCGAGCTGAGACTCCGACCGGAGCGATTCGCTTCCTTCTTTCCGTTTTATCGGGTCGAATAGAAAACGTCGGGTTTGGTATGCTGTTTGGTTCGTCATCCATGGGCCGTAATCGACGACCCGTTGGCCCGACCCAGGTTTACTGAAATTACTTTTAGATGCACAATTATTACTCTCTCACGGTCTCACCTAAACATTATTGTTTAAAACAGTGGATTTATCGCTGGACAAATATTTGCAAGTTTTTCTTATTAAAGGATAAATTTGTTCATGGCATTTTAATTTTGTGCGACTTAAACGGGGCCAATGCAAGGGACAAGAAATAGACGAATATTTCTTTCGTGACATCATATTCCATACTTATATATGACAAATAGATGATTGTCTATTGTAATATTCGGAGTTCTTTAAAAAGTAATATTTAGGCCCGTAGATCTACTGTATGTGTACTTCAGCAAGGGCCTGTGTGCAGCATTAATCCCGTGTATTTGGAATACTACAGATAATTTTGGCTTGGTTAGCTCGAGTGAGACTTGTTAGGAAAGACCTATGCTAGTATGCTCCCTAACCATTTCTTTTAGTAGGCTTGAAATCAATCAACGTACTCGTCACATGGACCACCTAACCATAGCTAATTGCGTCTCGATGAGTGAAAATTGAAAAACACTATCCATTAATTCAACACAAGCGGATTGCCATACGGCAAGATCCTATTTAACAAGTTTATGCTTCTGATTGTAAGTACCCTCGAGTCATTCAATTGAGGGTCAGACTTCACAATGAATAAATTGCCGATAAAGTTATTTCTTGTGATGATGTATTAATCCTTGAAATTTCTCACTTGCCACAATTGTAGTCCCTTAGGATTGTTACTTTCTCCTTTCTCGTGCTTTCGACTTCATCTCACTTAATATACTCGAGTACAACAGTTACCCTCTCTCACCGTAAGCAATTATATGCCAACCTCGGACAAGATCCTCTACAGTATATACTAACAAAACTATATCACAGTAAATAAAAATATGTACGATTTACGCTTTGATTATATCCACGCACCTGTCACCAGCCTTTTTACATGTCAAATTAGGAATTCTTCTAAAAATTTACTTCTTTAAATAGATGTTTGCGCTACAATTAACAAATTTCGCTCACTATTCTTAGATAGACACAAAGACAAGTTATGTACATGCTACTAAGCCGCCTAATGATCTCACCAGCCATAAGAAAATCAAGTCAAGTCTTTTCCACGTTTTGAAATGCACTGGACATTTATTAACATTTTTCAATGATTAATAGTACATATCATCTCTATATATATATTAGAGATATATTCACAATAAGTCATAAAACTTATAGGGAAAGTGTGATTGAGTCCTAAAACTTGCAAAAAGTTCAAACAAGTCCTAAAACTTATCAAAAAAGTGCAAATGAGTCCTAAAACTTTAAAAAAAATGCAACTTTGAGAAATGACTTGATTGGATCAATATGATAAGTTTTAGGACTTGATTGTACTTTTTGAAAATTCTAGGACTCGAATGCATTTTTATGACAAGTTTTAGGACTTGTTTGAACTTTTTGTAAGTTTTAAGACTCAAACGTACTTTCCTGATAAGTTTTAGGACTTATCGTGAACATATCCCTATATATTATAAAAACCTTGCGCAATCGTCCGCCATTCCATCACCTCTCTTCATCTTTTCCCAAAAAAATTGCCCGTGTTCTTTAAGATTTTCTCAATCAATGGCCATGATTGTCACAACAATTGAGTTCGTCGGGACCACCTGTTCCATATTGCTGCTGGCGCTTTTGCTTTGCGCAAAAACTCGAGCACAATTAAAATATCCCACATCGCTTATCCATGGAGTTTATATGCTTTTGATATTTGGATACCATTCTCATTACCTCTCTTCATCTCTTTCCCAAAAGATGCCTGTGAGTCATAATGCTTTCACAAAGGAAAAATTTTCTTAGTCAGTTGCCTTGATCATCACAATAGTCGTGTTCACCGGGATTTCGCAGCCATATTTGCCGCTCACGCTTCCGCGCACGAAATCTCCACGACCATTGTTAAAGCATTCCACATTGGAGTCTATATATTTTTGTGTGAACTTGTATTCTTTAATCTACAAGATTAAACTTTTGAAGTGGACATTTTAATATGGTATCAGAATAATGTTCTCTATGTTTCTAATTTTGGACTGTACGTGTGAGAGGGATGCTAACGTACCCACATCTCTTATTTACGGGATATATATATACTCTTCGTGTACATATCGTCTTTTTCTATCTATAAGTTTACCATTTTGTTTCGACATTCTAACTACCGCCGCACTCGCTTCCGTGGACAGTGCATGCCGGAGCTCAACCGCCTAACCATGCGCCACCGCACAACTAGCGGGCGTCCTCGGATCATGGGAGTCAGTGCGTTTGTGCTCAAGGAGTCTTTGTTTCAGTGATACCGTGGTTGATGATTTTATCCGTTTCTTTAGTTTGTCTCTCGAAAAAACTATTATGTTTGAGGTCTATTTTTGGGTGAAATTATCAAAAAAGTCTTAAATTTATTATATCTGTGCCGATTCAGTGCCAAACTTTTTAATTTGATTAATTTAGTCATAAACCTTTTAACAATTTGTGAATCATGTCCTTTCAGCTAGTTTTGGTCGGAAATCACTAACATTGAAGTGGCACGACCGACATTAATGTGGACAATTTTTATAAGTTTTTTTTCTTTGTTCTTTTTTTCTCTTTGCCTTTTCTTTGTCATTTTGCCGGCGAGGCCGTGATGGCCTCACCCAGGGCCTTCAAGGTCTTGCCTATTGCGGGCGAGGGTCGCCTTGATCCCGGCAGGTGGGGCTACGAAGGCCCTCGTCCAGGTTTGGTGAGGCCGCGATGGCCTCGCACATGGCCTTTGCAGCCTCGCTGGTCGCAGGGGAGGGTGGGAAGGCCCTTGCCAGATTTGGGAGAGGGCCAAGGCAGCCTGAGGCCAACGATGCCGCGATGGTTGCCTAGATCTAGCTAGGGCCTTCGCAGCTTTACTGGTTGCGGGAGAGTCGGCCCTTGCCTAGTTTGGAGAAGGCCTTTGCGGCTTGTGAGGGTTGACGGCGACCATTGCATGCCACAAAAAAAAGAAAAGAAAATTCAAAAATTTAATAAAAAAATTTAAATTTTTTTTAAATTGCAAAAATTATTCACGTCAGTGCCAGCCTTGTCATGTAAGACGACTGGCATTTATGTCAGTGATTTTCATTTAAAATTGACTTGAAGGACTCAATTGACAAATTATCAAAAGGTTTAGGACTACATTGATCAAATTGAAGTACTGAAGTAGCACAAATGCAATATATTTATAGTTGTTTCAATAATTTTCCCTCTATTTTTGTTACTCTATGTACATGCTATTGGATTCGAGGCCATTTTCAAATTTACGGATGTGTATCTCTCAATCGGAATCCAATGTGCCTGGGACCAATGGAGAGTACCGTGCATGGGAGGGTATATTCAACTCGTCCTATAATATCGACCATGTGTGTCAATCGCGTTCATAGGGTCATGTGCAATGTTTTCTATAGATGGATACCCTTTTTTTTGTTTTTGTTTTGGGACATGCCTCCTCATAATAAAATATCGAAAATTCGAAGGCAAATACTTTTATCACATTAATATGCTAGGACAGGCACCAATCTGGTCAAATTTGTCTAGAGTCTATTATTATATATGCATCATACAATAATTGTGAAACAATGTAGGTGGCGAGTGGTGGTGTAGAGGTGTTATTCTATTTTACAGGCCACGACCCTACCATTTAGGCTCGTGTCAGACACATCCTAGATAATATACCGATTCTTTTCCAGAGGTTGATTTAGCACTCAATAAAATATAAGAGGAGGAAGATTTTCAAGATAGGGATGAATTAGGAAAAGCACTTGCTGCTCTCATGGTAATTGAAAGTACCTTATCGTAGTCTTGCTCAAGATTACCATCTTCTCTATTGGCGAGTACATAGGAGGAAGTTTCAAAAGGTAACCTTCTAAGTATTGTCTATAGATTGATTGAACTAGATCAAACTACACGGACGTAAAAAAAAATTTTAGACTCACACCGATTCTCAATAATAAAAAACATGAATTCCATATAATTTCCACACTCCATGACGTGACTCATACAATAAATCCAGGAAAAATTGTCCAAAAAATTCTAAACTTATTATATGGGGGCCAATTCATTTTAAAATTTTTTAATTGTGTCGATTTAGTCCCACACCTTTTGATGATTTGTTAATATAGTTCTTCTGGCCAAATATTCAAATAATAAGTTTAAGACTAAATTGACAAATCATCATAAAGTGTATGACTAAATTGACATAATTAAAATGTTTATGACCGAATTGGCAAATTGTCAAAAGGTTTATGACTAAATTGGCGTAATTAAAAGTTTTATGACTGAATTGGTCGCCATACAATAAGTATAAGACTTTTTGGACAATTATCCCAATAAATCGACGGTAGCAACTTTTCCATCATTCACTTTCTAATTTCCCAAATTTCCCAATTTTCTAGAGCCAATGTAACTTTCTCCTTCTCTTCCATTTCCAACAACAGTTCAACTACTGGGGAGTTTAACATGTCTGAGACTGCATGTCACGCACTTAAAAAAAGAAAAGCGAATTCTCTAGGCTCCTTGTTTCATACTTAACCCTCATGTGGTCTTTCATTCTATGTCACCTTCTATACATTTGCTGCTTCATCTGCTTCTCGTCTTCCCTCGTCATTAGGCTACGGATCTCTTTCCTCCATCCTCTTCTCATAACCACCTAACTCTTCTCACCATCTCTCCCCAACTTGTCCCTTTCCATGACTTTCTTGCAAACCCATCTGAATCTGAATCCAAACCGGGTTTCGTTTACCCAGCATCTCACGGCGTTTCGAAGAAGCTGAGACTAGACATGGTCAGTGAGGAGCTTGAAGTGCACAAGTTTATGTTTGGAGTTTCCGGTTCGCAGTCAGCCGAGAGTAATGCAGAAGTAGCCAAAACGCCGTCGACGAGTTTTTGATTCATAATGGTGGCTATGATGTCGACGAGGACGACGACCGTGATGGTGTTGGTGCATTTGACGCTTTGAAGGGAGAATTGGAGGATAATCTCGTGCACAAAATTTTCCAGGAAAAGGAAGCGATGTGGCCACCTAATGCTTCCAGAATGGAATCCAGAGAAGTCAACCCACTTGCCCCAGCATCCAAGAAAGCTTATCGACGAGAAAAGCCCAGGTTGGAAACAGAATCCGATGCATCATCTGGCAACGAAAAAATTGTTGCTGGAAACATTGAAAGGAAGAAATCCCAAGAATACGGGGGTTTCCAAGCGATGCCCTCGAAACTTTGGAATTTCGGGTCAGCGACGAGGAAGGGAAAGGAATGGAGGAGAACGTTGGCTTTCGAGCTCTACGAGGAGCGGCATGGCAATGGGTATGGTCCTGGGGAGGGGATGGACCAGTTGTGGGAGCGGTATGAGGACGAATCGAACGAAGAGAGCAGCGAGACGAAGTTGATGAGGAGAAGAGGATGGACAGGCTACCACGAGGACGATGATGAAGTCGGAGTGAGCGAAGAATTGTGTTGCTTAGAGGCACTTAAGTTATCAGCTGGGAAGGCGAACAATCTGGGGCTAGTGAGGCCTAATATCGTCAGGATTTCCAGGGCCATCAAAGGGATTCTTCGTAGGTTGCGTCAGGTGGCTACGCATAGCAAGAAGAACTGAACTCAAATTTCGGCACTGAAGAACTTTTCTGTGCAAGAAAAAGCAAACTTCAACCGATTGATTTAATGAAATTCACTGTCAATAATGTAGCAAACTTTCCAATCATCTGGTCTGTTCTTCCTCTCTCTTCAAAGATGGGCATTCTATATTTTCCAATCAAAGACTTTTGTAATTTCTCGAGAGAGCTCATCAAAATCAGAATAGATGACATTAGTTTCGAAATCAGTGAGACAATCTATATTTACCAAGAGAAGATGAAAGCTAATTTTGTCCAATAATTATATCTTGTCGCGAATTCAAACGGAGCCCTCCTCTTCATAATCATCACTGTAATCGGTTATAGTATCACATAGCTAATTTTGACTATAATCTGACATGGGAAAAGAAATTTATGGCAATCTAATGTTTATTTCATCCGAACAGTCAAAAGAGGAAGAGGTCTAATGCATGATTAGCAAGTCGAGAGTGCCACTGACAAGTTCCATTCAAAAACTGAAGAGACTTTTATAGTGATCTATGTATTTTTAACTGTGGTGAGATGAAATGACTAGATGTGTAAAAAGTTCAGATATTTTAATCTTGGACCACAAAGTACACAGTGATCTGCACACATATTTGCGCTCGTTAGGATACAAATTGGGCCACGTGAATCTGAATTTTATTACACAAACCAAATCAAATCCCCCTCAAGTCAAGTAAAGGGGAAGAACAAATCTCTCCCTCCGTCGCTCTGCCTGAACCCTTGCATGCCCTTCTCTTCGACTGACCACTTGCAGGGGTCCGGACACCGTATGGTGTCCCGGTGGGCCTTGTAAATGTTGTACGTGCCCGACCCACTTGACCCTTTTTCCCAGGCGCCTGTCAAATTGGTGGCCGACCCCCGACAGTGGCGGCCCTCTGCCAGAGCTGGGCGAGGGCTGGCGATTTTCGCCCGATCTGGGTAAGGGCTGCAACCCTCGCCCAGATCTGGACCAAAATAACGTCGTTTTAGCCTTAAATTTCATGTTTTAGCCACGTTATTGCCACGTAGAAGAGAGTAAATATTAAAAAAAGTCACATCAGCATTTTCCATTAGTCAAGTTGGACGGAGTTAATAGAAGAACTTGATTGCACCAATTTGACAAGTTTTATGATTTGATTGTATTTTTGCAAGTTTTAAAACTCAAATATACTTTTGGGACAATTTTTAGGACTTTCAGTGCACATATATCTCTAAATACTAATAGGACTAATTTGGTGAGCATACTATGAAGTGAAATTAGATCTAGAAAATGAAGAAATTTGTTCAGACCAAGGGAAGGTAAATGCCAAACCGCATATTTATGAGGCAAAACAGACTTTTTGTCTCTTATTTTATAATGGTTGACCCTCATTGATTGAAACCGAGCTCGAGTTGTTTTTGTCTCATAATATAGACAGATTGTAATGATTTCAGCCTAAATCCAGTCAACAACATTGTGTGGACTAAACATGTAGAAGTTATGCATGAAGTCTATGATGTCCTCATTTATTGTGGTTGACTACTTGTTCTAGACCCTCCTAAACAAAATTCGCTTAATGCAGATGGTCTGATAATTATGTGACTCATGCGATTGTGCCCAGATCATGAACTGTGTTCGCAGCGTTCCGCGTGCGCCTTTAGATCAGTTAAAATTTCGCAAACATGTAGAGGAACGTCGTCGTTCTGACCCGGAACTGATCGAAGCGCGTCCCTGTCCAAACTCAAGGTATGTGCATTTTCAAGGGAGTCGCTGTCGGAGATTTCGCGAAACCAAACTCGAGAGTCTCATGCTGATTCACCTCGTTTTCGTGGATGTGTCTAACAGGATGCGACGCATCTGCGCCTCCAGCATGCTCCATGAACTCGGCCAGCAAGAAACAACACGCGCAGACGATGCTGATCTCTCCGCCTTCGCGTGCTTCTGCAAGAACCTGCTGATCAAACTTGCCGTCCGGGCCGTTTGCTGTCGCGGCATTTGAAGGAGAGAAGTGAAGGCCTCGTGATAGGCCAACATACGATTGTAATATTTGAGGAACGATTAAAATTGAGGGAAGAACAATTCCTGTCAATTTGCCTTTTCATTAAGTGATTAATCACCAACCAAGCGAGAGGATGTTTATTGCATGATTAATCACAAACCTTATTGGGGTTCTTCATGCCAATCCTTGCTGTCAAAGGATCAGATTAGGGCTTGTTCGCGAATGGGATTTTAAGGTCACAAACTTTATCCTGCTGCCTATAACCATAAACGCCATCGCCAAGGACTTCCCACATGCAATAAGTTTGGCAACGGTCGATATCTCTCTTAGTCGAGTAAATGTCGAACACGGTCCACCCTTTTGCCCAAGAAACCCCGCAGAAAAACAGCGTGGTGCCCCCAAAATTGGCCCTAAACTTGAATCGGTAGTTCCCCTCGGGGCCAACCACGTGAGTCCCCAGATCGTCGTCCTTGGACTTGCAATGGATTGTGAAGTTCGCGTTGCAAAGGCGGTTGAATACTTGCACCACGGTCTTGAACGGGCTGATCACGAAATCTGCGCCGGCGCTGGTTTCGTTCATCACATGGCGGGTCGCACAACCCGAGAACACAAGGGTGAGTGATACGAGCAAGAAGATGTGGTTGCTGAACCAGGCCATGGTTTGGATTTTCCTTTCTCAACTGTTGTGGTTTGTTGGAAGTTCTCAGTGAAGCACCGATGTTGTTTCATAGGAGATGCTTATATAGGAGGGCGTCGGGAAACATTTTGTGGATAAACTAATCATGGCTTAGCCATTTTTCTGGAGGGATTACTTTCGACTTAGGGGGAATTTTGTCAGAACTCTAACTTGCGAGGCCAATCATGCAAAAGGAAATGGCTTTACTTGGTATCAGTGAAGCACCATGTGTTGAGAGAAGACACTAATCCGGAAGGTGTCATAAAAAAATTTGTGGGGAAATTATTTATGCAATATATGCCATAAACTGCCTATCTTTGGTGCATTCATGAAAAGTTGGATTTGCTTCCCTATGAAAAACTGCCAGATTATCACAAAATATTTGTGTGTTAGGTAATTTGTAGTCTTCAATTCCTTAACTATGACGGCACATCGTAATGTCGTACACTACATCTGATGCACCATAAAAGTGCCCAAAAACACACTCACTAGTAATCTAGCTAAAAACATGGCGCGTAAAATACAATGCTCCAATTTAAGGGAAAATTATCAAAAAAATTATAAACCTATTGTACGGATGCTAATTCGGTTATAAACCTTTGAATTTGACCAATTTAGTACCAAACCTTTTAACCATTTGTGAATGTAGTCCTCTCGGTAAAAATTGGCCAAAAATCATTGACATGGACAACGGCCATCCTAGGTGGCATAGCTAGTGACAACTGACGCTAACATGGATAATTTTTGCATTTTTAAAAAAAATTTAATGATTTTTTTTTATTTTTTATTTCCCTCCGTTGTCTATGGCTTCGGCAGAGGTCTCTGGCCATAGGCAAGGGCATTGAGGCCCTTGCTAGGGAAGGCATTGCAACCCTCGCCGGCCCATAGTCAAAAAGAGAGAGAGAAAAAATAAAAATAAAAAGCAAAAGCAAAAGAAAATGAAAAATGAAAAATGAAAAATGAAAAATGAAAAATGAAAAATGAAAAATGAAAAATGAAAAATGAAAAGAAAAAATGAAAAAATTGAAAAAAATTGCAAACATTGTTCACTTTCGGTCAGTATTGACTGTGCCACATTGGAGGCCCTCGTCCATGTCTGCAATTTTTTTGTCAAAATTGGCTAGAAGAACTATATTAGTAAATTGTCAAAAGGTTTAAACTAAATTCATCAAATTTTATGACTGAATTGATATATGTACAATAGGTTTATGATTTTTTTATAGTAATAATCCCTCCAATTTAAGCACGGTGCAGATTGAAGGTCCGAGCTGATTTTTCGACGCAGACCTCAAAGTGCTTCGAAAATGTGCTTAAGATGGTACCTAATCGAGTAAAGCACCATGTGTAAAATAAGCGGCTAAAATGCAACTACACGCGCAAAAGAGTAAATGGTATTTCATATCTAATCAATTGAATATCCATATCATCTCTATTATAACTAAACAAGTAACGTCTTATTCTAACTACGTGATTAAATTGAGCCCACCCATACCGTACCACAGTTTTGATAAAACGACTGACCCACGATCCAGGTAACAACGTGAGTCACTTGCGTACTTGGTCCTCGATTGATGCAATCGCGGAGCAAACGTGCCTTGTCGCTTGGTTCTGTATACGTCAGAAGAACAAATGCATACAGAGACCAGGGAAGGTAATGCCAAGCTGCACATTCATGAGCCGCAACAGAAAGATCAGCTGCTGAAGCTGGCTTCTGTAAGTTTCTCCGTAATGGTTGAGCTTGAGTTGCGAAATGGACAAAAGGTTTGCAGTGATTTCAGCCACAAATCAGGCCAACAAACATTGTAACTGGGAAGCTGTTAGTCTGATTAAATGCTCTCAGGTTTGTGAAGTCTGTTGATCTTTCTTCTCGTACCTGCGGTTAGCTACTTCATCAGACGCCGCTAAAACCGGATCCAAAAGCTACCTTCGATAAGGTCCTCCGTTCATTGTATATCGGCCTGACGATCATGTGATCATGAAACATGTTCGCCGCGTTCCACACACCTGCAGTTCAATGCCGCTGTACATAAATCATTCTGACCCGTATCGCCCCATCTTATGTCCGAGACATCATGAGGTCAATCGCTGTCGCTGAGACAACCGAAACCCGAAATTTTCGAGCTCTGGTTGAACTAAAGGAGAAAGCTTGGCCAAACATTGCAGCAACATACTTTTTCAATTGCTTCCAGAGCGAGCAAGGAAAGCTATTCACAATTTCTTCCATCTAGATGCTCCTCCAAGCGAGTCAAAGAAAAGCGAGTCAAAGAAAAACAAATACAGAACCAATATCCTCCTGGGAATCGCTCACATTCTTGTGAGCTCAGCTCTACATCAATTTTCCACTCCTAACATGCCCCGCCATCGCGTATCTATCTATACAACCTTTAGGAAGACGGACATGTAAAAGTGGGCGAAAAAGCCTACAATTTGAATATAAACATTGTGTTACCCCGACATATCCATAAACAAAGTATCTAAGGTACCATCGTGATGTGTCTGAGAGGATGCGATACATCGGTGCCTCCAGCATGCTCCACAAACTTGGCCGGCGAGAAAGAGGATCCATGGCAGGTGCAAACAATGCTGACCTCTGCCTTCGTGTACCTGTGCAGGTATCCACTGACTGTCTTGCCGTTTGGGCCACTCCCTGTCGTTGAAACGCGCGGCATCTGAAGGAGAGGATGCGAAGGCCTTGGCGGCTTTCTGGCGCCTCCGTTGGGTGAAGCAGTCCGTGGGTCAGCACATTCTCCATCAGGATTTTGAGGTGGGCCTTGGGTTTCTGAGCCAGCATCTTCTTTTGGTTTAGTTGGTTCCGTTGATCTGGTAGGACTTGTGGAATCAGCTTTCTCATCGGAAAGGTTCTTCGCCTCGTCTGCAACTTCAGCGGATTCCGACGGACGGTGGGGAGAATTCCGCTCGGGCAATTGTCTCTCTCTGCTGCTCGCGGTGGAATGGTTTTTGGCATCACAGCTAGCGCCACCTGCAAAAGATCAAAGAAAAGATTATCAGTGTCGCCCAGAAACAAAAACGGAGTCTCCCTCTATGCGACCTAATACGAATTGCGCTGGCGCTAGGAGGCTGAAAAAGGATTCGTTTTCATTTCAATCATATGGAAAATAATTCCGACCAGCCAATGTGTATCAACATCAACTTCCTAGATACATGAATGCCTGAACAACATCAAGTCACGAGATTGGCGATGCAATAAAGTGTTATTTCTCTATAAAGATTCTCTCTAGCAACACACACATTCATCCCCTTTCTCTCTGTGGCAAAAACCAAGCAGAGCTATACTTGCCCGACGTCCAGACAACAAAGAATCCCAGGAAAGAAAAGAACAAACTTCGTCTAACTGAATTGAAATAAATCATAAACAAATCATCAACAGATCAGAGAATCAAACTTTAATTTCTATAATGAAGAACAAGTCGAAAAGACAGTACCTTGGCGCGGAGAAGAACGCTGGCAATCGGAGACACCGGAAGAGCTACACACTTGCGACCCCCCATTCGAGGACGCCGTTTTCTTCCCGCTGCTACTCTGCTCCGAGACATTTTGCGCCAACCCCCAAACCCCATCGCTCCTACCCGGACCCGGGACCCAGTAAGGGAACCCGTACCCGTTCACGAAAGGACCGTACGGAAGCTGCACCGGCACCACCAGGTAGGGCGGGCACACGGGATGAGCAGCGGCCGCCGCTCCCTCGGCGCCCGGTTTTACATCCACGCCCTCCTCCTTCACCCTCTTCCGGGCGGGTTCTCCAACCGGGTCGTTCCTTCCAGCGTTGTCCGCGCCGCCCTTCCTCCGCCGCTTCTCTTCTCTCTTCTTCTTCGCCTCGAACCTCCTCATAGCCTGCATTGCCCGTTTTCTCTCCGGGTCCGACCCCGACCCCGACCCCGATCCACCCATCTCAAGATCCGATCCCGTCAATTCCGGAGAAATAGGCCGATCCTTTCGAGCTCCTCCTGAATCCGCGCCGCGGAGAAACTCGCCGTCCGACCCCAACGAGCTCTCAAAGGCGAGACCTTTGACGGATTCTCTCGCTTTCTCCGATTTCCCGTACGAACCTCCGATCGACAGAACCAAATCCAGCTCGACGTCCTCGAGCTTTTCCCCTTTCAACCCCAACTCGGTCGCGCCTGTGATGCCCAACATCGTATCAGTCTCTAACGTGGACAAAGGCAAGACCTTTTATCTTTTTCTTCGCAAGGTATGTAGCAACAAAGGAAGAAGAAGAAGAAGATGAAACGTTCACTCAGTCTTTTTCTCGCGATGTTCTTTCTGGACAACGTAGGCTCTACATAGAGAAATAATAGCGACGGAGGGAGCCGGGACAGCGCGACACGTGTCGGAACCGACGGGCGAGGAAGCGTTGCGGCTTGCGAGATAAATAAGGCAGTCCCACCGAATCCTCGTTGACAGCTAATAAGAATTTCTAAAGACGCAAGTTGGATCCCCTTGCCCTCCCCCGGGGACGGACGCGTGTCGCGCGCGCGCCGAGGGCCGAGGAATCTGCGACACGTGGCGGGGTTGCATGGCGAGGAAGAGTTTTTTCTTCCCGACACCGTTCGGGGGAATCTATTCTTTCTTTTTTATTAGGGGAAGCGAGGGGCGGACGCCACGTGGAGGGAGATCTGGTGACCCCGCGAATCTCCACGTCTCCGGCCAAAGAGAATCGTCGTACGGCTGAGTTAAGGGCCACGTTTGCGTTTTCGAGGAGCATCAGCGACGGACGGGTGGGCCCCGGGGGTTGAGGTCTGGGTCGGGTCGTTATCGCAACGCCGGGTCCAGCGGAGTCTTACGTGGCGGCATCTGAGCGTTTGAGTACACGTGGATTGAGCTGTTTGGATAACGAAAGGTGTCGGGGATGGCAATCCATGGGGATTTGATACGTGGCGGTGAAGCCGACTCCATAGGGAGGGAACAATCCCTATACGAGGAGATACTATTTCGGTCTGACATTTTAAGTAAGGTGTGATCATGTGACTACGTGTCCGGAAACGATTGGCTCGAAATCCTCTTTTAGATATAAATTATAAGAAAATTCAAAATGATACTATAAGTTGGTTTCATAAATTGTCGATAAAAAAAATGCAAATACGATAGTATTTAGAATAACTAAGACAAGTACATAGCACATTCGAAACACGACGCGCTAACATACAACTAATTTTAAAATTTTGATTTGAAATAGATGTTAAAGGTTATTAAAAAACTAATTGTTTCAATTATACACGAATGAAACTCAAGCATATATTTAAATTTAAACCAAAATACATGTACAAGTGCCTATATAATCAATTTCGTGTTTTTATCACCACGTCTCTCATCATGATTCGGACGATAAAGTGTCGTTGTTATCCTTTTCTTCATGTTGGGCACATTCGGTTGGAACCAATTCTTGCAATAACTTCTCAGGCTCGCAAATAGTAGATGGTGAAGGGTCCGCAAGTCACAAGCCATGGTGAAGAATCGGAAAATGCCAAGCTCCGCTCTACCCACCGCTCTCAAATGTCAACATTGTCTTCGCCAACTCTTTCAATATTTTTAGGGCAGTTCATAGTCAAAGTACGTTTTCATCTCATTAATAGATGAAGACGAAGCGGTAGCAGAAGGTTGTGCGGTGTTCTTCCTTTCATAAAACAAACCCCACACAAAAATATTGAAAACATGAAATAAGCAGAGTTTTGAGTCCCTCCAACTTGAACCTTGAATCAAAGATACTGGACATAAAAAGAAAAAAAAGGTAGATAGTCCTCTTAATATTTTGATGAATTTCACTTTCACCGAAGTGTATTGCTTCGTTGAAGAAAGAATCAACCTCTTTGTTCGCTAACTCAACCGACACCATGTATAGTAATGGAACGGCACGATTGCTCGACAAATAATCGCTAGACTACAAAACATCCACCGCATCGTCGAAAACCCCTGAAAGAAATACTTACGAATTTCGGTGACCCTTCAATCTTGTTGTATGGATGGCAAGAGACCTGCAATTCCACTATGAGTGCCGGAGTAGAGCTTTTAGCACACTCGTCTCCTAATTGCATTCCTTCAATATCTTGCGCATGGAACGCCCAAATTAAGTCGAGAGGGAAATTTTCAACTCTTCTTCCTTATGTCATGTAGAGCACCTCTAATTGGAGAGGAGAAGTTCTTGTACGCACGAGTTAATATCGTGGAGCACGCACCGTACATGGGAAAAAAATGTCATTACAAATAGCATTCAACCGGTAGGCCAAACTCCTTGCGGTGTTACCATTGCTATTGCCTAAGGTGGATGCTGTAGATATTACCAATGGAGAGTAGATGCATCAATGCCGCCCTTTTCTCTTTGTGTAGTGACTTGCAGTTTTCTGGCGTTTGTAGTCTACGGAATGAGAATTGAGTTGACTCTGTAGAGCGATTGCTCGTCGTGGACGAGATCTTCCGAGAAGTCAAAGAATTACTCAACGACAAGATAGCAAGATGTAAGCTCCCATTGATTCCTTGTCTCCTCATACTTTTTTTTTTGTCTATGGGAGTGGAACCCCCCACTTATAGTACTAGTGTCCTCGCTTTTCAATTCCTTTACTAGAATGGCCGCATGCCCATTGACGCCTCGTCATACTTGAACGAGCATTCGGTATACAGCGTTGTACTCAAAGAGTTCAACCCAAGCCCAGACGTCTTTGCATCACATCTTACCTGGTGCCTCCTCACGTGGGCTGTCCCACTTGAGAATTAGTCGAATAATTTGTGGCAACATATTGTGAAAACGGCCTTATTAACACCATCGGCGTTGATTTCGAGTGGAAATGTCTTGCAGACGCTGAGCTTTCTTCTTCACAAAGCTGCCTGCATAATTGAATGGAGGTTTTCTTCGAGGGTAGGGGTTTCGTTTGATGTACTGTCTTGGCGGGAACTAGATTGCGGCGTTTATCCTTGTTGTTCCTTGTCGTTGTCCAATTTGGCTTGTCGATAGAGTGGAGTTTGACGATGTTGTCGCGAAACTCATTGAATAATTCCCACGACATTTGCAAAGTGAAGCCCAAATTGAGTTGGAATGTTTGGAGACAATCGTTGTTGTTGTTGTTATTTAGCATGGCGATATCTAGAACGAGATTAAATCGTTAAAAGGAGAAAGGAAAAATATGAAATTGACAAAAGGTTTTACAGAGAGAAGTGTTATGTGATTGGGGATTGACCAATGATAAAAATGACAAGGGGAGAGAGCCAATTTATATAGGATTGTTTCATTTTTGGTCGTTCAAATTTTTTGGTGCCCTTTGAGCCCCAAAATATTTTTATGATTGGGCCTGTGTGTCCAGCACGCATGGCCTCAAAGGCTGAATCCAAAGAAGAAAAAGTAGGGCCTGGGATGGCCCAATAGGGCCGGTCAATGGGCTTGACTCGGCTCAGGCCCAATAAGGCTAGAGCCCATGCTTAGGCTGGGACTCAATGGCCCGTGCCTAGCACGGCCCCGTTTCAATCAAACTTAGTACCCTGCTTTAGATGTAATCGAGTCGAGTCGAGTCCATACAATGTCACGCTTAAACTCAACTCCACTTTGATAAGCATACCTTGAATCTCGATTCTAGCTCAATTGAGTATTAATTTCCTATTTGGGCTTGATTAAATTACAATTAACTTGTAAATAAAACTCAAGCTTGAATTTTATTAGCTCTCACGTCATGTAATTTAAGTAGCGACATGTTAGAAAAAAACAATCAAAGCTTGATTTGGCCGGCAAGCTTATTGAGCTAATTATTAACAAACTCGAACTTAACTTGACAAGATATTTGCGCAATTTGAACTTGAGCTTGACTTGGAATTAGGCGAGTCGATCTCGAATAATCATTGAGATGGGTCCAAGCTACTCACAAATAGCTCGACTAGGTTTGATTATGTTGCCCGCACGATAAACATTTTTCAGCCAGCTTTGCATATGAAATTTAAACACTCTCACCTAGAGTCTTATTTCTCTATATATTGCTGACAGAGCCATTTCTTTAAGCTTTACAAATTATACTCGATGGGTTAATTTCTTGAAACTATTAATCAAATTGTATGATAATAATCTTTGATACGAAGAACAATTTGTCCGCTATGATTTACCTGATGTTACCCTAATTATTTTTGATAATTCTGGCATACTTTCAGCTTTCATGTTCCTTCTTTTATACAAATTTTCATATTTTATGTGCTTATATATATTAGTGGAAATATCACATAGATAAGTCTTTTATTATATGCTTTCTGCTTTTGGAAATTAAAATTTTACAAATAATACGGACATATCGATACGCTATTTGTGTTAATAGAATATGAACTTTGTGGAAAATTATTTGGGAAAAAACCCCAAACTTTACCTTATGTGATACATTTACCTCAAAAAAAAAAATTTGGTAAGGGCATTCCTTCACGACGTCCGCCAAGCATGATCCATCATGTACCTCAAACTTTTTTTTATGTCACCAAAAACCCCAAACTTTTTTATTTGACACAAAAAACTTCAAACTTATGATTGTGTGACACATTTATCCCACTTGAAGTAAAAAGACGCATTTACTCCCAATTTTTTTTTCACTTTTTTATTAAATAGAATATTCAAAATATTTTAAAATATTTTTTAAAAAGAAAAATCGGAGCTTGGGCAACATGCCCTTGCCGCCGCCAGCCCGGTCGCCAGGGCCTTAGCGAGGGCCAGCGACCCTCGCCCAGCCACGCGCGACCCTCTCTTGCAGTTAAGCGAGGGTTGCTGGGCCCTTGTCGAAGCCCCGGTGATGGGCCGGCAGCGGCAAGGGCCTACCGCCCTTGCCCCCGATCCCCCACTTTTGTTTTTGTTTTTATTTTAAATATTTTTAAATATTCTTGAATATTCTTTTTAATAAAAAAGTAAAAGACGAAAACACCCTTAGGTCAGAAAATTTTTAGGGTAAATGTGTTACTCGGATAAAAGTTTGGGGTTTTTGGTGTCAAAAAATGAAGTTTGGGGTAAATTTGTTACACTTTATAAGTTTAGGATAAATGTATTACAGAAGGTAAAGTTTAAGGTTTTTGGTGATTTTTTCCCAAAATATTTTCAAAGAAACTAATTTTCAAGATATATGTTATGTTTGGTTGTATTTCACAAATATTATGGAAGTCATTCTCCTATGTTTGTTACAAAAATATTATGAAACACATATTTGAAAAAAAGTATTAAGGGTGGGTTTGGTTTAGTTTTGAAAATGCTGAGCATTTCCTAAAGCTAGAATTTGGCCAAAAGCTGCTTATCAAATACCCCAACAATTCCTCAAAAAGTTTTGGAGGCTGAAAGCTCCTTAAAAATGCTGAACCAAATCCACTTTAAGTACAATCCCATGTCCCGCTTCGAACGCTGAGGTCCACAGCTTGGGCGTTGGGTACCAAGCCCATCCTTGGGGAACCTGAGCTCAATCGCTCGTGTCTTGGGTGCGGGAGCCCGTGTCTCAAGCTTGGAGACAGGCACAGGTGACCTGGGCACCATTGTAAGGAACCCGAGGTCCTTGGCCCGATCTTGGGAGACCCATGTCAAACCATTGAAGTCCGACCTCCAAGCGTTGGGATCCTGTTGTATTTGTAAAATGATTATTAATTTTTTTTATATGAAATCATATTCCCAAATCTAAGCATAGATTTTTTAATTGACAATGGAAAATTTACCACTAACGTTTTTTCTTAAACAATTTAAAATTTGAAAAATGGGAAAAATATTTTTCAATATTAAAATTTTTGCTAAGCGCAAACCATTGATTGCTTTTTTGTACTCAATCTGCGCTGATTTTGTCGTGGAACACGGGGTACCAAAAAAGAAATACTCAACCTCATACATGCAACCACGGTGGGTGTGTTTAGTAACATTTCTAATCTTTCGTTTCCTAAAATAGAAAAAGAACAAAAATCTATTTAGTAACATCAATTAATTTTTCCGTTATTCGAAACAAAATTGTTCCTGAGAATAGATTTGGAGCGGAAATATGAAGTAAAAAAAAATCCGCTTTTTTGTTCTCAGGAATAAAATGAAAAATAATGTCATTTTAAAGAAACAAGTTCAGCGTAATCTAATGCTCGTCTTTGTACCCACGAGTCCACCTGCCGTCGGCTGCTACAGCCTCCAATTGCCCATCTCGCCTCGGTCACCATGGCCACCTGTCACCACCGCCACCTCCAGTCGTTGACCGCCGCCGCCGGTCACCGGTTGTCGGCCACCACCGTCGGTTGCCGCCACTGCCGTTGGTCAAAATCACTAAATCAAAATAATTGGAATAAAAACCTTTAGGGTGGTACCAAATGCCTTTATGTTTTTTTTTTCTATTTCAGGAATATGAATTTTATGCAATTACCAAATGCATTTTTATGCTCAGAAACTTGTTTAGAATAGAAACCCGAAAACATAAACAATACCAAATGCGCCCTAAAATTCGTAGAGACCAAGTGTTAATGTCAAACTAATCGCATGTTTGTAAAATCTCATTCAACGAATCAATTATTTTCCTTTTCAATTTCATTGATTGAATCTCTCGAAAAAGGTGTGCTATATCATTAAGTTAGAAAAATATTTTTTTAAAAGTGATTATTTGTGTCGTTTGAAATAATTAATTAATGAAAATTCATTATTGATAATAATTTATATCTAAATATTTTTATGAACAATGAAAATATTTTTTGGTCATTCATTTTTATGAGCGATACAAGTGATAATTTTTAAGAAAATATTTTTCAAATCATTCATTTTTCGTAAAATAGACAAAGCCTAAATTCACATCAGTCGACACATTTTACATATCAACACATAAGTATGTCTCAAATTTGAGAGCTGAGCTTACTCAGGTTTGATGATCGAACTAAGTCGAGTCGAGTTTAGATAGATAACAAGTTATGCCAACATGGCTCGATTCGCTGTAATTCTAAGTCTAAAAATAAAAAAGTACATAGTCAATCGATTCTCAAAGTCTAGTTTTGGACATGAAGTACAGTGAAGAAGTAGCTAAGTCTCACTTGGTCAAGAGAAAGAGAAAGAAATTGCCTCTCAAGATCAAAGTATAAAAGCTTGAGCCACCTGAAATTTCTAGACTGGCATCGTCATCACCAGTTGGCCTTCCATAAAACTGGAATCACAGAAGAAACTTTGTCATCCAAATTCAGAAGAAAAGAGAGAGAATTGAAGACAGTGCTCAAATAAACTTGGAAATAATAGCAGAAAACCGGGTTGAAACAAGCTTGCCTCTTGATGTAGTAGTAGCAAAAATCGACCAAGATGAAGGACTGCACGATTTCAGAGAGGAAGATCGCCAGGAACCAGAACGAGCCGCTCCCGATCATGTAAAAATACGCCCCGCTTGTGTCGATAGTCTGCGCATATGAGTTCGCTAAACGTTATGTAAATAACAAAGTCATTTTCGCTGATCTAAACTCTAAACGAGACATTCTGGACCGGAAGCTAAGAATTCTGCAAGTATGCTACTTCCAATTGCTAAGGTTTGATACAAGAAACAAAGCTGACCTGAATGATCCAATGAGCCCAGGCCATGAATCTTGCAACCCCCAGAGCGAAAACGTAGTGAGCCGTGAATGGCTCGATCATCTGAAAAACATCTCGAGAAAGACATGAATGAGAAAATTCGTGCCCAATCTAGAGCACGTTAAACTAAGGTAACATGAATGATCGACCTTCATATTCTGCATTAGCCGAAGCTGAGGCAGCACGGACAAAGCTTCTGCATAAACACAAAATGCAAATAAGATCTCCATGTAGCGAGTGTCGGGAATGTAAGGATGAATCAGGACGGCGATGACGATGCAAGGCACCACCTGACATTTAGAATGTTGAAGCACATTATGTTAGCACTAGCAGAAAATTTCATCTACTTTTAAGTTAATAATGTGCTAGTAACTAAGTACAAAGTAGCAACATCAAAAGAATATTTCGCAACGTATTCTATATACCTACCACGTAATATATGGGAAAATTATCTAGATCCTTTGCATAAGTTGCTTTCAACTTGAATCGCATCATGTAGATGACCCATGTGGTTGATGCGAGAGTAATGAAATCCAACACGGTATGGATGTTCTGTTCGGTGATGGTGCTAGAGATAAATCTTGCCGTGAGGAAGATAGCCGTGAGCTCTTGAGTCTTTAGAGACAGGCCTGAAAAAGAGTCAATGGGAATAGAATTAGGAGATGCATGTAATGTTTGGGTTAGATTACCGATCACCATGCCATGGCCACTTTCATGACAAGCAGCGTATCCTGTCCCCATAAATTGCGACAAGTATATAACACCATTTACTCGACGACTGTCCTACCCTATTTCCATTACCCAACTAGGGGCACCCCATGATCGGTAATTATGCTAGTATATAGAGCATAAACTAAATTCATCTTGGAGAGAAGAAGCCCAGCTTCCAATTACTAAACTTCGATCTGTGCTAATTACCGACATATAAGGAACATTTCCCCTATATCGAATCTTAACCTACTAATTCTTATTGATGCTACCATTATCACATCGACAGCATCGAGCTAATTGCATCCCATGACCTCTTTTCGAAGAGCGAAGGAACGTTATTGTCGATTATGCTACATCCATGGGTATATGGCCAAACACTAGAAGTCCCTAAATGATTAAGTCCCGATAAGATCTGTTCCTTGTCGTTGCATCAACAATGCATCACAATCGACTTTTTTAAAAGGACAACCACTTGTTTATGGTAATGAAAGTGGAGATCCTTCATGCAAATTTGAATCCAGAGAGGAAGCAAATCATTTACTAAGAACAATGGATCAGATTATCCCACAAGGCTTAATCTACTTGTTCTAGATTGCAGGCCCACCCCTAAAGGAGGCCTCAAGCTTGCATGAAATCATTAGAAAATCCTTTCGAGATAGGAATTTATCGCATGGACTGAGCGAACGCATACTAAACGGATTGATGATGAGTTCCGCCAAATTTAACATAAATCAACCAAATTTCAGATTTCGATAGCTTCGAAGGGCACCTAATGCATCCATCCGATCTATATAACAATCTCTGATTTACGATATCTCCATAGCACTGCCTAGAAAACCTACTACATCTTGGACACAAGTCGAAATTTTGGTTGCATGGTCCAAACGATTAGTGCAAATCGAACCCACATCTGCCTAATTCACTCAGCCAAAAGTCAAGCAACGATAGATCACTTAAGAAAAAATTCTCATTTATAAAACGAAAATAACTCTCATTAAACAGAGAAATAAAAGCAAGGGAAAAGGGAAAAACGAAAGGAGTTCAATAGCTAAAAACAGAGCATGGAAATAAAGAATTTAAAAAAAAGAAAGAAAGAGGAGAAAAGAAGAAGAGGTGTACCAGAGCAAGTCCTTTGGCTGATGAGCTTGTACCCGAGCACGATAAGCCCAGCCGCATGGCTGAGCTCGGAGGCGACGAAGAAATGGGCGTGGTCCGTCACTGTCAGTTTCAGGGCCACCAAGCAAGCCACCATGAGGCTCGCCACCACCAAGACCTTCACCTTCGTGGTTTGCCTCCTCATCCATCCAACCACCACCGGCAAATCCTTCTTCTTCTCCATCTTTCCTTTTCCACAGAAGAGAGAGAGAGAGAGAGAGAGAGAGAGAGAGTGGCGTTATGGTGTGTTTGGACAGAGGAGGAGGAAGGAGGAGGAGGAGGAGAGAGAGGGGCGTTATGGAAAGACAAATAGAGTGCATGCAGAGGGTGTTACTGTTATATTTTGTTATTTATTAGGCCATTAATTAATGAATTTCGACAAAAAAAAATTGAATTTCCCCACTTTCTCAAACCCAGTGAGGTTTTGCCACGTGTGGCATCTCAATTATGAATTATCGATATGGTTTCCGGAATAAGCTGGTAATAAAGTTCCGGATTATGGAGGAGATTGCCTAACTTTTAAAGGGAGTTTGACTAAATTGAGGGGGATCCTCTTCGTCTTCTGTTCTGTTTGGTCAACATTCTTTCCTCTTTTGCCACCAACTTTGGTCGCCAATGTTTGATTGATAGATTTATACCCGATTGATTTCCCGATATATGGTATCAATGCTGAACTTCTTTATAACACCTTCAATTCGATCATAAATCTAATTTTTATTGACATATCCTTGTTCATTCGTGCTTTGAATATGAAAGACTTCATACAAGCTTAGAAGAATCGACTTGTGTGTGTGTGTGTGTTTTTTTTTTCTCTTTTTGCTTTCTTGTTATTGCAAGACAATAAATGGAAAAGGTAATGAATTGGTTTTTCTTTGAAATACCTGTTCAATCTAAGGAAAGAGATCCATTCTCTTCTTTGGGAATAGATGGTAACAAATCTAACATTGAAGGCCCAACATATCTAATGTTGTAGACACTCTCTCTCCTTTGGGGTGATATCTTTCCCAAAGTTTCAACCATAGGAATGCAATAATTAAAATTGCCCAATGGGATTTGATTTAGGTTCTTTTAACATGTGACCACCCCTCCCCCCAAATAAAAAATAAAAAAATAAAATGCCCCTTTTCTCCCTTTCACTAAAATTTAAACTTACAACTGAAGGCTTCAAGAGATAATAATAATTTCTTTAAGTAGGAAACTTTATCGTCCTTTGACTTTAATCTATCCATGTCAACCATTAACCATTGAATCAAACTTGGTACATCCGAACGATAAGGATAGCAGCATAACCGTACCGTGCATGGTCTCTAAGCCAAATTTCTCGGAATTCGATCCTCGGAGGTGCCAAATTTTGCCTAACAAAATTAACACTTGTCTAATCCATATTATCTACAGGAGTAATTATTTTATCAAGCGAGATTATTCACATACATGGACCCCTTTTCTCTTCCCGACGAAGATAGTTTCTAATTTTGCGTCAACTGCTCATAGAGCACGGGAGGCAACCTTGGCGTGAGGACGACTCGAAGAGGAGTGGCCTTGGGCAGGTTGACCCCTAAGCCTTCGGTCATGTCCACCGGTTCGTCCGACGGCGTTGCCAAGTCGAATCCTTGAAGTAGACGAGCCAGTGTCAAGTGGGTCGCTCGCAATGCGAACGCAGCTCCCGGGCATATTCTTCTACCCGACCCGAATGGAATGAACTCGAAATGCTGACCCGAAGCGTCCACACCTTCGAGGGGACCAAAAAGAGGAAAAGGAATGCATCAATTGAACATGTTTAGTTGGTCGATTATTTTGACTGAATCGGGAATCCTTACGAACCTTGCTTTAGGAGCTAATTCCAAACCATTCTTTGTCCCTGACATTGTTCTTATGAGTTTTAAATGAGTAGGGTTGATGGGTAGATGTTTGTACCTGAATGATTCGTCAAGAACCTTTCGGGTAAGAATTTTTCTGGGTTGGACCAGAGTTGAGGGTCTCTGTGCAGCTTCCACACGTTGACGAATATCCGAGTACCTTTCGGAATAAGATAGCCGCTCACGATGCAGTCCTTTCTCGCTTCATGCGGGACCGATAGGGGACCTGATGCAAGAAATGGCCATTCAAATTTTTGCATACATCGTCCCATTACATCTCCAAGACACGCATCATCTCGTGTCACATTCGAATGTCGAGTCGTTTCGAACATTACGAATCATACGAAAATGTAGGTACCTGGTGGATATAGGCGTAGGGTTTCCTTGACGATGGCTTGAAGGTAAGGCAAGCTCTCGATGTCGGAGTCTTGTACCCATTTGTCCTTGCCCACTTTGAGGTCTATCTCTTCTTGAGCGCTCTTCAAGACATGTTTGTTGTTGAGCAATAGAGACAGGACCCATGTCAAGTTCAGAGACGTTGTGTCCGATCCGGCCACTATAATGTTCTTCAGCATGAAAATTGGCCAGATGAGTAAGTTGCAGAGAACCCAAGAATATGAATCAGTACATATAGTGGTTGCAGCTCGACTTACAAAATATAATTTAGACCATACATCAATTCAAGAAAGAAGAAAAAAAAATTATTGGACGGTTTAATTATGAAGACGAGCTAGATCCGGCCCACTTCTAATGTTCTTTCAGATCATTCTATTAAGGCTTTAAACCCAAAAATAAACTGTGTGGACCTGTTTACCCTTTTCTGGATCAATTCGGAAAACTTGTCAAGAAGAAGCCCAGAGGCCCATAGAAAACAGGATTTAGATAAGCACCCTCTGTGAATATTATTGTGGCTGAAGAAAAACACACAGTCGATTTCGGAGAAAAATACCAAAAAAACCCCATATTATAAAAGTTGTGACGTCAATGTCCCAAACTTTTTTTTGAGTCATCAAACCCTCTTAAACTTGTACCGATTTGATAGAAAATCCTATGTTTACCATAAAAAACCATAAACTTTTCTCACACACTAACACCGTAATTTTCTTTTTCGTGTCATTAATACCCTGAACTTATAATAGTGGCGGAGAGAATTTTTTAGAGTCCAAAACTTAGGGTCTTCGTGTTGGACGAAAGTATTTTTGTCATATTTATACGAATTTGATATATTGGTGATACAAAAAATACATAATGGATATGTGGTGACACAAAAAAAAATTGAGATTTCAATGTCGGCATAGTTTAAAATTTTTTATTTTTATGATATAGATCCCTATATTATAGGGGCAACTTTTTGCTAGGAAAAGTCCAAATTGACCACAAGATATTTTCCAACGCCCTTCAGTCAAGAAAGGCCAGTTAGGGGTTCAGTGGAAGCTTTTCAGACTATCAATTCCTTCCTTTCTTTCAATCCAATTAAGAAAAACCCAATTACTTTGTGCTAATAATGGAGTGAGCTTATCAATCACAGGAGTCGTACCACTATCGTTGCCTTGATGAGTGTCTCAGGAGAGTGACCAAATGAGGCAAAACCATCCTCCCCAATCACAGAGAGCATCACGTCTATGAAATCCTCCTTCACATACGTCGCTTCTCCTCTCTTCAGCTTGTGTTCTTCAACCCATTTCCCGATGATCTCGTCCAGTTCCCTCGCCACTCTCTTCATGGTCTTCACGGTCCCCACACAGTCCGTCCATCCCGTGAAGGGCAGCAAGTCTGAAACCGCAGGGAACCCAGAAATGTACATGAAGTCCTTGATCACTTTCCTCAGGTGACTTGCCTCCTCGTCGTCGGTGGACGATCCAGTCGATGCCGACGATAGGGCGAAGTATCTCTTGCTTGCGATCATTCTGATTATGATGTTCAAGGTCAGGAGCTCCAGCAATTGGCTTATGACCACCACCTTGGAGGACCCATTTCGGACGCTGTCGGTGCTGGTCCTGCAAAGGGTGTGCAGGTCCTTGATGAAGGTGTCGATTTCTGATGCTTGAACGTGCTTTAGGTTGTCAAGCCTGCAAGAGAGACAGAGAGTTATAGAGGGTCAAGCTCGATATGCAAACCAAAGTTGAGAAGAAGAGGTTATGGTTTCAAGGTTGACTTTGGCTTTCATGCTCCAAACCAAACCGAAACCGATTTAAACTGAATTCAGACTATAATCCTGTAGTCCTCCTACCTTCGAGTGCTTAGGAGCTCGAGCATGGTGATCTTCCTCATCTCGCGCCAAAAGTCTCCGTATTCCACGAATCCGAAAGCTGCGTAGCCGTAGCCCAAGTGGATTCCCGCCTTGGATTTGGGACGAGAAGCGAGGTCCTTGTCGTTGGTGGTAAAGCACTCCCGGACCGCCTCGCGGCTGCTTATGATGGTCGTCGGGTGGACTCCGAGCCAGATCCGGAACATCGGGCCTTGCGCGTCGGCCATGGCGGCCAGGGTCCTGGCCAGTGGGGTCTCGCCACGTAGCAAGTGGAGGTGGCCTATGATCGGCCATGCGCCCGGTAGCTCCGGGGGCAAGGTGATACCTTCGGGTTTGGGTTTGTTCGGAGAAGATCTGGCCCTCCATAGAATTAGCAGGAGCAACAGAACCCCTAGAACTGCTAGGAGATGAGTGAGGAAGAGCATGGTGGTTTACAGAGAGAGAGAGAGAGAGAGAGAGAGAGAGAGAGAAGGAGAGGGTATGTGTCAGTGAACAGAGTTGGACTTGAATGGTTAATATAATTTCATTTCGTCCCTATCTATCTTCTTTCGTTTTCCATTATTTCTTTTGATAATTAAGTAAAATCACATGCCAAGCCAAAAAAACATACTATAATATGTTTTATCTCTCCAAAGAAAATAGAGCAAATGATTTAGCAACAAGATGCAATCGTGTAGTTTAATATGCACTGTAATTTTAATTCCTTATACCATCAAATGTAAACAGTTTCACATCTAAGTTATAATGTACAAATTTCTCACTTCTTTTTTAACCTACTAAGCGAAATTAATTGAATGTTTCAGGTATCAAAATTATTTAGCTCATCTATATCGATAGACTTCTTTTTTGATAATAAATTAGTATTGACTTCAGATTATTGAACGATTTATCTTTCCTTGATTTAACATACATACACGAGAGAAAAGTAGATGGGATTCACGAGAGTCAAAGAAGGGAAAGCGACATGGAGGGATGGCAACAACTACGCGAAGATTTTAAGAGGTTGTGGATTGGTTATGTCGGGCGTTGACTTAGTCAAAGCACTGAAGGCAGTGTCTTGGTTGCGCGACAGCTCCTTCTTCTGCCCGGAGAAAAGTCTTTCTTGATTGATTACAGGAAAGTATAAGAGAACAACAGATTCTCCAAGTTATTGCAATTATGTCGAGACCGGCAATTGGCGCAGGTGGTGGCATTCCTGTAATTAACGTCGATTTAGAAAACCAAGCATATATTATCGTAATTCATCCCTCTATTCACCGTCACTAAGACTAGCTATGCAGGGCAATGTCATTTGAGATGGGGACTAGCCATATGTGATGTGGCAACACCGTACATCAACTATATATTCCTCCGCATTTCACTCAATTCCTCTATGGAAATGAAATGACCATTTCATCCGTCGAATCTGCGAATTCCTATTCGTACGTCGAAGTGAAACGGAGGAAACAGTAAATTCTATGAGGAATTTATGAATCCTCGATTTTGACCGAGATGCTGGAATCCCAAAAATCAGCTCTGCCACCGGTATATCTAGCCTCGCAAGCCTCTTCTGTTTCAAATCGTTGGTGACGTACCCGAGCTCGAGATTTCTAGAGCTGAAGAAGAGTTCGAGATGCTAGTCGGCTGTTTCTAGAGCCAAAGCCGGAAAGGCGACGACATTGATGAGGACGAATGCGAAGAAGGAGGAGGGGAGGGCTTGATGAGAGAAAGAGAGGATGGAAGTCTTGTTGCAGAAAAGTGTTGAGTAGGTCCCTCCCAATTGGAAGGGCCAATGCTATATCTATAGTAGAATATATGTAGTAGGTGTGT
>BCNH02000008.1:5134764-5149689 GCA_001662345.2 Metrosideros polymorpha var. glaberrima | reverse complement strand
CAAAAGAGATCGGGAGAGATAGGGAGATAAGATATCTTCCTATATCGTACAAGATTGGGAGAGATCGAGAAACAAATCAAAAAGATCTTCCCATATCGTACAAAATTACTTGGGATTGCATTTTGTTCCTACAAATAGGAGTCCTTCTTTATGGAGATGATAGACACATAAAGAAAAGCACAAAAAGTTTAGAGCGCAGCGGAAAAAATAGTTTCTCTTCTTCCATGAGAGTTTTTCTTTGAAAGAGTTATCTAGTTCGTGAGAGGTTTAGATCCATAGATTGAAGACACTGTATTAGTGTACACAGTGAGAGAGATCCACTCTAAGGTGAAGTTGTATCCCATTATTCATCATAGTTGAAGTTTGAAGTGGACTACGGTCCCGTGATTTTTCCCTTTACCTTGGAGGGTTTTCCACGTTAAAAATTCTAGTGTTATTTACTATTTATCTTCACTGTTTTGTTCCAATATTTTTATCCCATTTAATTTTCACAAAAATAGTAGTGGGAAAATCATCCAGGACTTTTGCGCTAATATCATTCCTTTTTTTTTTCCCAACAAAAAGAGAGGTTGAAACGTGAAATAGGACCTCATCTTCCAAACGTAAAAGAGGATAGAGGGAGAGAAAGACCAAGCAATATATGTTAGTATTTATTATTGCTTGTGCTCCGACCTATTTCACAACTTGCCAGCCATAGAAGAGAGAAAAGAGAGCTTTCGATTTCGATTTTTTATTTTCCATCCATTCAATGTCGAAGGACACATGTTGACTTTTGAGTGGAGTTGACTAGGCTCGCGCACACCACGTGGCCTGATGTCCTGATCGTTACAAACCACTGAATAGTTTCTCCTCTCGTGGTAATAAATAAGCAAACACTCGATGAACCAATTGGGTGACTCCTAAACCCAAGTGCGACACCCATGTCTGTCACAACATCATATCATCGCCTTCTTCGAATTTCTCTAGCGACATAGTCTTGCTCTCTCCAACTCTTGAAACCACGAACTCGTATCTTCATTCCCAAATTTTCAAAAGCACATGCCCAACTTTGAGCTCTTGATATCTGCGCATTCCAAGGCGACTGTGGCCGCGCTTCTCTTTGCTTCTTCGATAGTCCCACGAGCCGAAGTTGCTGAATTTGTCAATTCCAATTGTAATCCAAGCGCAACCCACAAAAGCCGAGCCCCTCGAATTCCTCGCTGTTCGCGCAGAACCCGCTCTTGGCAGCCCCAGAGCCTTAGCCCTGTGCCCTCTAGCTCATCGCCTTTGACGGGCCACCATGATTGTCCCCAGCGACCTGGACCTCATCACGATCGATCGAATCGATGAGGGAGAGAGATAAGAGAGGAGCGAATGAGTCAGACCTGTTTTTCTTAATTTGGGTTTAAAGTGGGTTGGTTACGAACCCATCCTTTTAGGGCATTTTTCTTTAGAACCTATTTTGTTCCATATTTGAAGTTTAAGCTGACTCATTTATGATCCACTTCTATAAATATAGATTAAGATATAAATTTGTGACACATTTTGACACTCTTCGGTCATTGGTGATATAAGACACTAAAAAATAGATTGGTGATGGCTCTCTTGAATGAAGTGAAAAATTTGACGTGATTGAAAGTTCTCGTCTCTTTTTGACCAAAAAAAAGTTTGGTTACATAGGATGCTAGAAAATTGGTTGATGATGCCTCTCTTAATGCATCAAAACATTTGCCACGACTGGAAGTTCTCTTAGATTGTTTTTATTATGTAAGACACAAAAAAGTAAGGGTGATTGGTTTCAGGGTGAGTCAGTTCCCACCCTATTACCAGGAATCGGCCCACTTGGTCTTGGAATCGGACTGGACTGGATAGACCAGTCTGGTTCCTGAGTGAGTCAAAGGAACCAATGCTACGGGGGTGTAGGATGAGCTGCTTATCGTCAGCGCCATGGTGGAAGGAAATTGAGACGTCAGCAGGAGAGAATCACCGAAAAACCTGCAAGAAGAGAATAACTTGCCGATCTCGTTAGGACTACTGACCAATCGTTGCATGTGCTTGTCGATCTTGGGCAGGAGGGTTGTCACGAGTTGAGGCAAATCGCGATGCAAGGCGGTGCTTTGTTGGAAGTCACCTAGAAGAACGCCGAGGAAGCAGCAACATGGATGTTGATCGTGGCTAAGCAAAAATCAGCGAGGAATCTCCGAGACATCGAAGTTCGTTGGTGACTGTAAGGTACGGTTGCCAGGACGTCGAGGATGCTGATCTTGAAGTGTGATGGTGTTTCCTAGATGAAGCTTCGTTGCTGGTGGGGACAAGGGCATGACCCAACAGTAGCAAAGAAGAACCAGCACGAGCACGAGCGCGAGCTTAAGTGAGCGAGAGTAGTGAAGAATGGGATTAGCGTTTTCACTGTTCGCGTGAGTGAGCAGGGGTGAGTAGAGCGTGACTGAGGGGTTTTTTTCTTTCAGATTTGTAAGAAATAAAAAATATAAAAAAAATCAGTCCGGTCCTAATAGGCGGTTCCACACTTGGAACCGGAAGCCAAACCGAAATTCACCCGTTCCAATTTTATGAAACCATGAATCGGATAGGTGCTCTCGAGAATCGCCCAGAACAGGTCGGTTCAGTCTGGTCCAGGCGGTTCCTTTTGCTCACCCCTATTGTGAAGTAGTTTCTAACAAATAGTTTGGTTATATCTCTCTTAGATGAAGTAAAAGTGTTCCCTGTTATTAAAAATTCCTCTCGGATCCAACTGTATCTCTTCTATGTATGTGCGTCCACTCTCATCAATCAAATTCCACGTGCCGTGATCACATTCCTCATGTTGCTCCTAATCCGGCTTGCACTTGAGAGGGGGTGTTGAAACATTGTCTCACATCCTTAACAATCGATCCTATATGCTCTTGATATTCATGGGGCTACCCTCCACTTATCAATTTGTGTTTTTTGGATTGGATATTCTAACACAATTAAAGACATCGAGAAATAAACTTACATTTTCAAGTAGGAAACTTTCATCGTCCCTTGACTTTAGTCGGTCCATGTCAACCATAGAAGTAAGCATGGTCCGTCCTAATGACGAGGATAGCAACATAACTGCACCATGCATGGTCTAATCCAAACAATTATCTTCACGAATAATTATGTTATGAAGAGAAATTACGCATATACGTAGACCCTTTTTCTCTTCTTGAAGGAAATCGTTTCTAATTTTGCATCAATGGCTCATAGAGCTTGGAAGGCAACCTTGGGGTCAGGACAACTTCAAGAGGAGTGGCCTTGGGCAGGTTGACCCCTAAGCCTTCGGTCATGTCCACCGGTTCCTCCGACGGCGTTGCCAAGTCGAATCCTTGAAGAAAACGAGCCAGCGTCAAGTGGATCACTCGCAATGCAAACGAAGCTCCTGGGCATGATCTTCTACCGGATCCGAATGGAATGAACTCAAAATGCTGACCCAAAGCATCCACACCTACGAGGAAAAGATGAAATAAATTAAATGAACATGTTTTGTTGGTTTAATTTTTTGATTGAATTGGGATTCATTGCGAGCCTTGCTTTATAAACTACTTTTAAACTATTCTCTGCCCCTGACATTGTTCTTACGAGTTCCACATGTGGAGGTTTAATGGGCAGATCTTCGTACCTGAATGGCTCGTCAAGAATCTTTCGGGTGAGAATTTTTCTGGATCGGACCAGACTCGAGGATCTCTGTGCAGCTTCCACGCGTTGACGAATATCCAAGAACCTTTCGGAATGAGATAGCCACTTACGGTGCAGTCCTCTGTCGCTACATGTGGGACCAACACAGGAGCTGGCGCAAGAAATGGCGATTTCAAATTTTATACACTTTTCACCACTCATTAGTTCTAATTCATTTTGATACTTCTTATTCGTACATCTCCCGAAACACACATCATATCTTGTAACATCTAGATGTCGTGTTTGGTGCTACGAATCGCGCGGTGACTATGACGTGTTAATATCGATACCTGATGGATACAAGCGAAGGGCTTCCTTGACGATGGCTTGGAGGTAAGGCAAGCTCTCGATGTCGGAGTCTTGTGCCCATTCGCCCTTGCCCACTTTGAGGTCTAGCTCTTCTTGTGCTCTCTTCAAGACATGTTTGTTGTTGAGCAATAGAGACAGAACCCATGTCAAAGTCAGAGACGTTGTGTCTGACGCGGCCACTATAATGTTCTGCAGCATGTAAATCAGCCAGATGAAAAATTTACAGAGGACCAAGAATATGTATCAGTACATACAGTGGTTGCAGCTTGACTTACGAGATATCATTTTGACCATACAACATTTAGAGAAAGTAGAAAAATCTATTGGAGTTTGAATATAAAGGTGAGCTAGATCCGGCCCAATTCTAATCTTCTTTTAGTTCATTCTATGAAAACTACTATAAACGCAAAAAGACTGAGGGGGAGCCATTCACCATTTCTGGGCCATTCGGAAAACTTGTCAAGAAGCAGCCCAGAAGCCCATAAAGCACAGGATTCCATAAGCAAACTTAATTCTAATAATGGAGTGAGCTTAATCACAAGAGTCATACCATTACTGTTGCCTTGATGAGTGTGTCAGGAGAGTGACCAAATGAGTTGAAACCATCCTCCCCAATCGCAGAGAGCATCACATCTATGAAGTCCTCCTTCATATTGATCACTTTTCCTTTCTGATCGTCTTCTCTCTTCAGCTTGTGTTCTTCAATCCATTTCCCAATGATCTCATCTAATTCTCTTGCCACTCTCTTCATGGTCTTCACAGTCCCCACACAGTCGGTCCATCCTGTGAAGGGCAACAAGTCTGAAACTGCAGGGAACCCAGAAATGTACAGTACATCCTTGATCACTTTCCTTAGGTGACTTGCCTCATCGTCGTCAGTGGAGGACCCAGTTGATGCTGATGATAGTCCGAAGTATCTCTTGCTTGCGATCATTCTGATTATGATGTTCAAGGTCAGGAGCTCGAGCAACTGGCTTATGACCACCACCTTGGAGGACGCATTTTGGACGCTGTCGGTGTTGGTCCTGCAAAGGGTGTGCAGGTCCTTGATGAAGGTGTCGATTTCTGATGCTTGAACTTGCTTTAGGTTCTCAAGCCTGCAAGAGAGACAGAGAGAGCCTCCATCACTTGATGATGAGGGAACAGTGCGGTCGGGGTTCGGTTTCGATGCATAGAGTTATAGACGGTCAAGCTTGATATGCAAATCAAAGTTGAAAAGAAGAGGTTATGGTTTCAAGATTGACTTTGGCTTTCATATTCCAAACCAAACCGAAACCGAATTAAACTGAATTCAGACTATAATCCTGTGGTCCTCCTACCTTCGAGTGCTTAGGAGCTCGAGCATGGTGATCTTCCTCATCTCGCGCCAAAGGTCTCCGTATTCCGCCAAGCCGAAAGCAGCGTACCCGTAGCCCAAGTGGATTCCTGCCTTGGATTTGGGACGAGAAGCGAGGTCCTTGTCGTGGGTGGTGAAGCACTCCCGGACCGCCTCACGGCTGCTTATGACGGTGACCCGGTTGACTCCAAGCCGGATCCGGAACATAGGGCCTTGCGCATCAGCCATGGCGGCCAGGGTCCTGGCCAGTGGGGTCTCGCCATGTAGTAAGTGGAGGTGGCCTATGATCGGCCATGCGCCCGGTAGCTCCGGGGGTAAGGCGGTACATATGGGTTTGGGTTTGTTCTGAGAAGATCTTGCCCTCCATAGGATTAGTAGGAGCAACAGAACTCCTAGAACTGCTAGAAGATGAGTGAGGAAGAGCATGGTTGTTTAGAGAGAGAGAAGGTATGTGTCAATGAATAGAGCTTGAATGGTTAATATGATTTTATTTCATTTTTTTCTTTCCCTTCTCTTCTTTAATTTTCCCACTATTTCTTTTGATAAGCAAGTACCATCATATGTCAAGCCAATAAAATACTATAATGTGTATTAACTCTCCAAAGAAAACAGAGCAAATGATTTAGGAACAAAACACGATCGTATAATTTAACATGCCCTGTAATTTTAATTCCTTATATCACCAAATGTAAATAGTTTCATATTTAAGTTATAATGTATAAATTTTTCGCTCCTTTGTAACCTAGTAGACTTCGGAAATCAAAATTATTTAGCTCATCTATATTAGTAGACTTATTTTTTATAATAAATTAGTAGACTTTTGATTATTGAATGATTTATTTCTCCTTGATTCAACTTACATACATGAGAGAAATGTAGATGGGATTCACGAGAGTCAAAGAAGGGATAGTCACATGGAGGGATGGCAACAAGTATAAAGCGACAAGTTATCGATAGCTTGGGATTCGTTTTGTCCGCCGTTGATTTTTGGTTCTCCGTGCACACAACACACTAATAGCTGTGTCCTGCGCAACAGCTCCTTCTTTATTCCGGAGAAAAGTTTTTCTTAATTGATTACAGCAAAATAAAAAAAGATCGGTCCAAAGCGTTGATGCGATTGTGTAGGGACCAATGACATTTTGTCAATTTAGGTTCTGTTTATTTCGCGAACGTGACATTTCTGAAAAATGCATTCCTCTGCCAATCACCGGAGCAATGCTAAAATTGTAGGAACAAATTCGCAAAATTCATAGAATAAGGCCACAAGAAATTGCATTGTTGGTATTTTCAATCTCGACGATTGACCATTAACAAAATGGTGGTGGAATCGATGAGATGCCTTGGTTTTAGGTAAGTATTTTAGAGCACTTTCGGTACAAGCACGAGGGGTGGCATCCTGCGGAATCTACTAATAAAATTTTTAATTTTTAATTTTTCCTTCTTCTTTTGCCAATCATTGAGCCTCGGCAACAACCGGCCATAGGCCACAGGCAAGGCTGGAGCTCACTCGGGATATGGCGAGGTCGAGCTTACCCAAGGTCGGCGCGCTTGAGCCTCATCGGGATCTCGTGAGGTGGAGCCTCATCAACCCGCGCTTATGACTAGTCACCGGCTATCGTCGAGGCTCGACAACCAGCAGAGGAAGAAGGGAAAAAAAAAGAGAAAAAAAAAATTGGCCTCGATGGACTCGGGCATGGGCATTGAGGACCCAGGCTCAGCCTCGATATTATTGGACCCAGTATCTTGGGCATGAGCACTGGTGTCCCAGTTTGGCCTCAATGGACCCAGGCATGGCGGCCGAGGTCACTAGGGCACTGAAGTCCCTAGTCCGCCCTCAATGGACCTGGGGCATGGCAGTCAAGTTCTCGTGATCTAGATGGACTTGGGCCAAGGCACCGAAGTGGGGCTTGGCCTGATGGACCTGAGCCTAGGACTATGGTGCTGGGGTGTGACGTCCCAGAACATCACGCGCGTAGACGTGTCCTTATCGATAATAATTTATGTTTGTATGCGAAAGCGTAATCAATTTTTTTTTTGGGAAAAAGCCACCAAAAACCCCAAACTTTGCTATCTGTGACACATTTACTCTAAACTTTTTTTTGTGACACAAAAAATCCAAAATTTTGCACTTTGTGACCCATTTATTCAGTATTACAAAATAACAATTCAAAACATCATAATACATAACACCTAGGAAAGGTCAAGGTTGTCTATCTCCAGTACAATATCCCTACTCCCAAAAGCCTGCCTGTACAAAGGTTAAGTTGTCCGCTACTAATCGACGACCTCACCCATCGATGTGTCGATGTCGCCGTTGAAACCTTTCAACAATCTATTCAACTCGCCCTTGAGGTTAACAGGCCAGGCGACACATCAATGATGAATCCACTTTGATAACCTCTTCAACCCATGCGGTAGTACTATGCCTAGCTTATATTACAATGGATCCAAGTACAAACACCTTCAAGAACATAATTGACAAGCATGGAAGCTCCAAAAGTAATGGCGGTAGGGGATCCATTCTACATCACTGAAAAATAAGGAGTGAGGCAAAGCCCAGTAATGAAATCTCTAAGTCTAAGGTAGGAGATCGGTTCACCACTCAACCTGGCTTCACACAACATGCACCCTAAAATCCCATGCATAACAAGTACATGAAAAATACATTACCTTTTTTGTTGATGGCAAATCAATAGCAATATTAAATCATATTGCTTACTAATACATGCGAATGACATTCTTTAATTCATAATATCATCCTTTAATTCATTAAGAGACATAAATTATAGTCATGCTTTATGTGATCAATTATTATATTCATTTTTTCTTCACCTTCCCAAACGCTCTCGAGGCATCCCGCGTTTATGGGGCATCTCAGATTACATAACAGGGGCATCTTAACTCCGAAGCATCCCGTAACACTCCACCAAACATCTCAGATCACACTATAGGAGCATCCCAACTCTAAGGCATCGTTGCCACCATCAAGTAGACGACGGATATAGCTTTTCATAATTTCTTCTATATTTTATTTCTTAGCAACTATGCATATGATAACAATAACATTACATATTCATCAATGCATCAAGAAACATGAACCAGACAATCGAGTCAAAAGCAACACGTAATCATGCTCAGTTATAGCATTTATATATATTTCAACACCTATTCACATCCTTTTTCAATATGCAATTTGGTTTATTTCTGCCCACTTTGCCATCCTAAAGGCCTACTAAGAGCCGTTCCTTGTCCGAGCCCTTTCACCTCAGTGATCACTTCCCGTCCTCATTGGACCAGGTCGTTACAGACCCACCAACTTTTGCCTAGTTCATCCTCAAGCTACATACTTACGAAGGACGTTCCTCTTGGTTCGTCCCATATTGACCTCACGGGTTGTCCAATTTCATTTAATTAATTATAATGACACATTTACATTCGTTCACTTCTCATGCATATCATCTTAACTTCAATATATGAAAACTCATCGAATCAAGTCTACGAACACAACGATTCATCATGCAATCATTATAACTTTCCCTAACTTAATATCAAGTTTGAACTAAAATAAAAACCATCAAACAATCAAATCGAAAGAACAATCATCAAACAATCAAGTCATAAATACTAAGTAGATCAATCTAACTTAGCGTTTAGAGTTTTCACTTACTAACATATTCAAACTAAATTAACAAACAACGATCAACTAAGTCAAGAGTATTAAGTTAATCAACCCACATAACTTGAAAATGAAAGAGAAAGTTTGTGGGTGAGAGTTAATGAAGTGAGGTTGGTGAGTAAAGTGGGAAGTTAATGAAGTAGGAACATCCCACTTGAAGCTCAAAGACCTCCAAAGATCCATTTATATAGCCAAGAGAGATTGAATATCCATCATTGGAGCACTAATGGCCATAATAAATGAAGGGGTATGTGTTTTAATGAAATTGATTCATGTGGCCCCTATATTCATAGCTATGGCACATGTGGCTTGTTATCATAAGCCAAAGAAAGAGATATTTATGATAAGGGATGGTGGCTTCATTTCATTTGGCCGTATAAGTTATAATCATTTAAGCATTAATCAGCAATTTGGCTTGGAGAAGAGAGATGGCCCCATGGCCAAGTAAAATGAATGAGTCATCAAGTGCTTTAATGAACTAAGGTTAAATTTGATGATGTAATACTTGATGACATCACTAGGCTCAGCATAATGTCACAAGAACATGTCGGTTAAAACAATTAGTAGAGAAAAGAGAGAGAGGTTCATCACTTGATGATGAGTGAATAGTGTGATCGGGTGCAGTTTCAATGTGTATAGCACTAGAGGGTTGAGCTTGATACGCAAATCAAAGTCGAAAGCAAACTGAATTCAAACTATGATCTTACAGTCCTACCTTCGAGTGCTTAGGAGCTCGAGCATAGTGATCTTCCTCATCTCACGCCAAAAGTCCCCATATTCCGCAAAGCTAAAAGCGGCATAGCTGTAGCCCAAGTCGATTCCCGCCTTGGATTTGGGACGAGAAGCAAGGACCTTGTTGTGATTGGTGAAGCACTCTCGGACTGCCTCATGGCTACTTATGACGGTCGTCAAGTGGACTCTAAGCCAAATCAGAAACATCGGGCCTTGCGCGTCAACCATGGCAGCTAGGGTCCTGGCCAGTGGGGTTCTGCCACGCAGCAAGTGGAGGTGGCCTATGATTGGCCATGCGACTGGTAGCTCCAGGGGTGAAGTGATACTTTTGGGTTTGTTTAATGACTTCCATAGGATTAGTGGGAGCAATAGAACCCCAAGAACTGCTAGGAGATGAGTGAGGAAGAGCATGGTGGCTTAGAGAGAGAAGGTGTGCGTGAATAAACTGAGTTAGACTATGTATATAATTTGATTTGAATGATTAATATGATTTATTTCTTATTTTTCTTTCCATTCTCTTCTTTGTTGCTTCAAAGAATATGGAGCTTATGATTACGAAACGTATTGAAATGGTTTATTATCTATAATCAATTAAGAGAAATTATGGTTGATTATGAAACGTGACAATGGTTCTGATTAAAAAATTAATTACCAAAGACATTATTGACATGAAGTGAAGTGATAATTAATCATGAAAAGGGTCCATGGTTCCGAAAATGGAGACTTTGTCACACAAGTTTATTGATTGTCTATAAATATGACCAAATCATACATTATTTATAACAACTTACTTTTTTTTCGTAACTCTCTTTTTCACAACACCCTTTCTTCTTCTCTTTTGTCACACAAGTTTGACGACGCATTCCAAGTGAAATTCCAAGAGATAAATTGAGTAATTGCTTAACTTGTTTCTCTATGCAAGTATATTTGCTTTAAATCCGACAGCAACAATAATGGGGGCAAATAATACCTTAAGGACAACGATAGTCATCACGCAGGTCAAAACATCAAAGAAATAAACTACTATTTATATCTTCATCAGCAATTAAATTTTCTCAACAAAATGAATGTGATTGTATAGTCTAAGCATGTAATGTAAATCCGATTACTTATATCGCCAAAAGCAAATAATCTCATATTTAAGTTATTATGTATAAATCTTTTGCTCCTCTATCACCTAGTGGGTGAAATTAATCCAATATTTCGGGTGTCAAAAATATTTTAGCTCATCTATATCAGTATTCTATTTTTTATAATAATAATTAGTAGGCTTTAGATTAAGGCTCCATTTATTTCACGGAAAATACATGATTTGAAAAATATTTTCCTAAAAAATGATTGATTGTATCGTTTGAAATAATTAGTCATTAAAAATATTTTCATTATGGATTATATTTATATCTAAATATTTTTGTGGATGATAAAAATATCTTTTGTTGATTTATATTTTTTTTAAATATAAATGATCATTTTTAATAAAATATTTATTAAAATATTTATTTTTAACGAAATAAACGAAACCTAAAGTGGATGTGTGTTTTTCTTTTTTTTCTTCTTGATGTAACTTCCATACAAGTTGAATAAGATGGGCTTCGTGAAAGTTCATGAAGGGAAAGCGAAATGGAGGGGATGGCGGCAAGTAACCGCGCGATAATTATTCAGCTTGTGGATTGGTTTTGTCGTACGTTGACTTTCGGACTAATGGTAGTATCTTGTCGTTTACGCGACACAACCATCTTCTTCTTCCTCCTCTTCTTTTTCCGGAGAAAAGTCTTTCTTAATTGTTTACAGAAAAATAATCAAAATAAAAAGATTGGCCCAAAGAAAACCCCAATTCCACAAGTTAAATGCAATTTACAAGATTGTTCAACTACACGGCAAATGCAATAGGGATGTGCATGGCCGGTCCGATTCCCATATTTTGGAACCGGTCCTGTCCGATTCTAGTGGAACCCGCAATTTGGTCGCGCCTCTCTTCAGTGGAGGCAATCAAGAGTCGCAACACTGAAGAACGAACGAAGTCCATAAGTTGTTCACAAAATGGAGGAGGCAAAATCGCATCAACCAAAATGATAAGCCCCGGAGAGAGAGGAAGCGAAACAGGGAGAGACGTCTCGCGAGTAAATCATGTTAATTGATGCAGACCTCACGATACAATTTCTTTCTCATCCGCTCAGAGGTTCCTAACAATGCACCGGTGGTGCGAGACCTCGGCTAGAGCGGCGCAAGCATGAAACAAGAAGAATGTCTGCTATTTATTGGTGTTGTTTTAACGGGCAACGAGAACTCTGAATGCTCCTACACTTGTAGAAAAAGAAGAAGAGAAAAACCCATATCGCAAAATTCGTTTTGGTTCCACAAATAAATTCCTTTTTTTGGGGCCAAGACTAGTCTGTATACATAGCCTAAACCTGATCAATATCTTCTCTCCGGAGCCCACTTGATCCCTTGCATGATGACGAATGTAAGCAAAACTTGAAAACCAACTCAACTAGTGTGCAGTAATTAAGACATTTTCATTTGGATTTGCTGATGTACATGTACCAAAATATATATATGTATATGGATCAATTTGGTTCGAGCGATCCGGTCCAATCCCCCTGAAACCAGGAACTGAACCAGTACCCTCATGAACCGAACCGATACCCTCAGGAACCGGACCAAATCGGCTAGTCTAGTCTAGTTCCGGTTCGGGCTGTCTACGGTGCTCATCCCTAAAATGCAATTGGCGCAGGTGATGAAATTTCTGTGATTATTAACAATTTAGATAACACGGGTATATATTTGTAACTCTTTATTCACTATTACTAAGACTAGCTACGCAGGGTAATGTTATTTGAAATTGTGACTTGCCATATTTGATATTATAATAATGTACCTCATCTATATATTGACTGTTTTTATTTTTCTTCTTTATATCTAATTCCTACACATTTCGCTTAGTTTCTTCGTCGAAATGATAATGATCCGTTGATTTTTAAAGTGAGAAAAAAAAGGGGAGGAAATAATGGATTTTACGAGGAACTTATTAATTCTTGGATTTCGATTAAGAAATTTCTTGTGCGCACATTTGCATGGCTAGAAACGGGGACGTGAATAGAGGTGTACAAAAGAATCGAGAACCACTCGAAATCGGATCGAATTGGCTCAGAACCAATGGGTACCGTTCCGCTGATTTTAAGTGTGAAACCGCCCACCCGCTCACTCGGATTGGGTCGATAATAAATAATATATACAATCTTTACTTTATAGTTTTTTTAAAATATGAAAAATGAAAAATCCATAATCTGAAACTCATTCATCTTATCTCAAACTCTCACTCTGTCACTCTCATTTCAATCTCTATTCTCTCTTGTCTCAAACTCTCAGCGTCTCACTCTCATTTTGGTCTCTCTGCCTCTCAACTCACGACCTCGACTTGCACTCCCATTGACTCACGGCTGTGCCTCTGACCGTTCATCGTCTCCCTCTCTCTCTCTCTCTCTCTTTCTCTCTCGGCTACCTCCATTTATTTGGTGGGATCAGACCCTTTCAACAGTCTAGTTCCCAATTGGATCCATGGAACCAACGGCCGATTTTCAATTCCAAATTTTCAAATTCGATCCTTAGTGGGCAATTACCCATTCTAGAGTGGGAACTATCTATCCAAATCATGCTCACCCCTAGACGTGAATCCCTTGCCTTAAGCATGGTACTTCCATTAGTTCCCTGTGTGTTCGTGTCGGAATTGCTAACGTAAGGAAACATATTAGAAGTTATGTTTATACCAAAATCCTATTCGAGGTATTTTTTTTAGAATACTTTATGTTAAACTAAACTCAATAAAATGTACTGAAATTAGGTAAATCATATTCCATAAAAATAAATGAAATTGGCTAAAGAAAACGCGATGCAGTGCTTTTCTCCGAGGCCCATCAAAGTCCAGATACGTTGCTCGTCTCGCATTTCGGGTCCCTTGGCCCGAACCCGAACCCGAGAGAGAGAGAGAGGACTCTTCTTCTTCTTCATCGAATCCTGCACAGCTGAGCTCCTTCAATCCTGTGTCAGCAATGGCTGCCAATTTCTGGACTTCCACTCATTAGTGAGTTCCCGAACTCCCCCGATTCTTGCGTCGTGCATCTTTCTCCTTCTTCCCACGCCTCGATCTTGTCGATTCTTGATCCACTTTCTTTGGGCTTCGAGGAATTTTTTTTCCGATTTTCCCCTCTCGTTTTGGCTCTGCAGCAAGCAACTTCTGGACCCGGAGAAGGTGGACGTGGTGCATTCACCGGATAGAGAGAGAGGCATCACCGTTGAAGACTTTAAGCTCATCAAGATGCAAATGGCCAATTGTATGCTTTTCCCCTCTCGTCCTTCCCACTGCGCTTTGATCTGATTTCGCGTTGAATTCGTGGTCTGAGTTCTTGATTTGCGATAGAAACATCCGCCGGGCCGTTGTGGTCGAGTACGAGCTCGTAATCATGGATGGATACTCGATTTGCCGCTTGTGCAAGTTATTCGTAAATTTGTGAAAGCAATATTGATCGAGTGCGAAGCGTTTAACCGGAGTTTAGTTTCTGATGTGGCTGTTAAGGGAAGCTATTTGGACATGATGAAAGTCCCTGGCTTTGTGTCTGTCTATCAAGATCGACTGCCGCGCTTTGTTTGGCCAGCTGAGCAGTTGAATTGCCGTCATGCTCGCTGTGTTCGGAATCATGCATGTGGAAAAAGTGAAGGATGGTGATCAGTCTTTAGTCTAATGATGTGAGGGGAACATCGGAAATTTGTGAATGTGAGGCCAATGAAGGCCTCATTTCCTAATCACGACAGTACTATGGATAGAATTATACTCTCCTTATTTACTGTTCTTTGGCTTCCCGTAAAGAGTACATTAGTAAACATTTGATTGTGGTATAAAACAGAAGATTCTTGACCGCTATGTGCAGTGTCACTTCATGACACATCTCGAGCCTGAGAATTGTTGATGCTCGGTAAGATCACTGGAATTATGGCATAGCAGGCATGAGGGAGAATTAAAGAAATTTACATGTCGTATTTCTTTTATCTGAACATGTACTTTAAAACACGGAATATTTACTTTGCTCATTGCTCATATGTTGGGGAAACAAATTTTGCATTCCAGTCGAATTTTTGTCTTGTTAACAATGGTTGCACGATATCTTAACCCAATTGAAGGTTTTTTTTTTTTTTTTTT
>BCNH02000008.1:5106810-5134699 GCA_001662345.2 Metrosideros polymorpha var. glaberrima | reverse complement strand
TGACTTGTGGCTCCTGTTTGCTCTTACCCATTTGACCAAAAGGTCGTTCATTGTCGTTGCATGTTATATGGGTATTTTTTCAAACATGTTGATCCTGTTTCTTTTTTTTAGATATATGCAGACTGGCTCAGCATGTTAAAGTCAGGCAAAGGTGTGATATATACTCGTTCTCTTTATAATGCTTGCAGAAAGAGCTTATTACTTTAAACATTTGAGTATTGATTGTAAGGTCAGTGCTGCGGGCAATCCCTTTATTTGAAAATACTATGCAATTCTGATGAACTGTTTATTTGCCAGGGTTGTAGCCACTGCAGTTACATATATGAGACGCGTTTATACCAGGTAAAGTGGCTATATATTACAATGTGTTGCGAATGTTAACCAACAAAAGATTTTGTAGATTGTATCAAGAAGGTGCATTGGTAATTTGCTAATATGGTCATACGAGATAAGATTCTACATTAATCTGTTTGTCTAGTCACAATTTACGCTTGTTCCACTTTGGCTTGCTTAGTGCCTATTTTATATCAAATCTCTGATGATAATAGCTTAGTTTTCCTTTTTCATTTGACATATTGCCCTACATTTGAGCTTGTTGTAAAAACCAGAAACAAGACAAGTCCCTCGTCCATCTATCCTTTTTTTCCTGTGTTCAGTTTACTTATTTGAACGGTCTTGCTTGATGTGCTTGTCATTCTTTCTACTGCTATTTCCAAGGGAGAAATTGATCATGTCATCCCTCTCTAGGTTGCAAGAGAAGGTGTAACTGAGTTGGTGCTTTCTCCTTTTTTTTGCCTCACTTAGAGGTAGTTTTACCAATTAATATAGGGATTCCATATAGCATTTTTCAACGTCTGGACGTTAGAGACTTTGCCGTTTAGGGGAAACCAGTCAGGCATTGTAACAATGCCTGGAAGATTATGGTTCTACCTACTACCTAGTGGAGCACTCATGCCTGGATGTATTCAACTATGTTTTGAAGACACTTTATCCCTCTTTCAAAAGGCCTGTATTGTTATCTTTTATTGTGTGGGACTCGACTTTGTTCCATTTGTATTTATAGGAACTCACAATCTTTTCTCTTATTATGTCTTATCGTGTGAGCTGGCTGCCAGTTTTGTTTTTAGCCTTTTTGAAGTTTGAGATCACAATGTCATATGACTTCGATGGGTCACCGTTTTGACTTTTCGATTCCAGAAAGAGTATGTCAGAGTATGATCCACGCCTAGTGGCTCCAGCCTGCCTGTACTTGGCAGCAAAAGCAGAAGAAAGTACTGTGCAGGCCAAAGCACTTGCATTCTACATCAAAAAAATATGTAAGGATGTTGTACTCAATCAGGTTTTGTGGCTGTCAAATTTCCAACAAGAAGGAAGAAGTAACCATAGCTCGAATGTGAGAACTGCTAAGAGTCCTTTACTTATGCTATCCAGATTCTGATGAGAAGTACCGGTACGAGATGAAGGATATTCTTGAAATGGAAATGAAGATATTGGAAGCTCTCAACTATTATTTGGTCGTATTCCATCCTTACCGTTCTTTGACGCAGTAAGTACTTCATTTCATCATCTTCGCTATGGTTCTTTTGCCTCTGCACTGTCTTATGAAGTTGATGGCATTTATGAGATGTGGTATCCCAATTTAGTGATCTGGGGAAAGGGTACAATGAAGTCTATAAGGGAAAGACTCCAACCATTTTTTGCGTCTCCTAATATTTTAGGATTACTGGTCACAACCATGTTTATGCCAAGAACTAGAGTTCATGTATGTCCTTCGTGCACGATCAGACCCAAATTAAGTACTTATAAGATGCTACTCAATCTAATTTTTTTTTAGGACTTACAGTCTGAATTCTCTCTCTCTCTCTCTCTCTCTCTCTCTCATATTCATTTTTGGCAGCTTGCTTCAGGACGCAGGCATGGATGATATGACCCAGTTTACTTGGTAAAACTTCCACTGTTAAATTTCTGTAGACACTGCTTGTAAGCTGTTCCTGAAATAGTAATGGAATAATCAGATTCATAGGCTTCTTCGACTTTTGGTGCATGATTTCTTGAAGTAAAATAGCTGCAGAGCCATTATCCTGCAGCTTTAGATATTTGTGGCTCAGATTTATACTTTGGACTGGATTTTTATTCTATCGAGGTGAGGTGCTTGAGAGTAATATGGCTTCGGGATATCTGAAGATCATATTATCCTATTCATATCTAGTGCAGCATCTTCATTAACTGCTCTCATCTGGGTCCCTGACCATGTAGCTGGCTTTTCTGTGCACCCATATAGCTAAGATATTATGCAGATCTTCTAATGTGCTCAAAAGATAAACATCCACATGACATTCAAGAAAATATAATCGGTCATTGAGACAAATAAGTGTAGACAGATATAATCACGAGCCTCCAGGAAAAGTTTACATAGCAAGGTTTCGTACTTTTTTAGGATTTCATATGTTCAGAGAAAAGCTTATTAGTTCAGTGACTTCTCAATAAGTTGGCCCTCATTGATATGGTGCTGGGTCTAATACTTGCAACGCAGATATAGCATTATAATTTTCACATGTAAAAAAATTATTGAGCAAATGAACTTTTGTTTGCACTATTGGTCATTTGATGCCATGGTCTGGCTTTCAGTTTGTTTCATAGTGAAAAATGATTATATATGCAAAATTGATACGCAGGGGACTCTTAAATGATACGTACAAGATGGACCTCATTCTTGTGCATCCTCCTCACTTGATTGCATTGGCTTGCATATACATTGCAAGCGTAAACAAAGACAGGGACACTACCTCATGGTTTGAAGAGCTTCGCGTTGACATGAATGTCGTGAGTTTGAATCTCTAAAGTTTTTCTCCTTGGTTATATCTGTAAGAAGATTATCTTGGTTTTTCTTCGTACTTTAATTTTCTGGCTCTTTAAGAAGATATGCAAATAATTTCCAAGGGAAAAATCTTCAGTTGTTCAATCCTTAGATTGCCTGGTAAAATTTAAGCATGTTTCCGTCTAAAAGAATATCTTACAAATAAAGTAAGCTTTGTTTAGGCTTCCATCAGATCCTGTCAAATCTCGATATCCAAAATGTTTATACCAATGGTTAGTCTTTACATGACTCTCTTGTAGCTCCTCTTCTTTCTCTATTTTCTCTTAGTCAATCAAGGTTATTGAACTTCTCAATCCCAATTATGTTTATCAGCAATTAAGAGAAGAACATATAGCTTCTTCTTCTTGAGATTTTGGATTTGGTTGTTGGTACGAATGCCCATTCCATTGATTGTATCACTTGACAATAAGTCCACATCTTCAAGGTTTTAAGAATTTATAATTGGTCATTGAATTCTGTCAACTTGATCCAGTGAAGTGTTAATTTATTCTAAGCTTCCAAGGGACATAAAACTTTACGGTCTCTGCTTAGCCACTTTTTTCTTGCTATAGGTCTTTATGAATCAGAGAATAGGTGTACCGTAAGAGATTATAGACAGTGAGTGGCCAGTGAATGGTTTCAAAGTCATCACTCTAGCGTGCACAAGTTCAACTTTGTGAAGGATTTCCTCTTGGTCATGCAAGGTGGAGTTTTGCATTGTTGTAGCCCTTTCACTCGAGAGTAACTAGACTAGCATGATTCCCATAAGTTGAAATTGTTTCTACGAAAGATGTGAAAGGGGGAATTTGGTGTAAAAGCATTCCCCTGATTCATCTATCTAAAAATCTTAGTGGCATGATTTTTTGTGTCTGTTTACATGTATTTCCGACAAGCTGCTGTGAATTGATACATGATATGGGTGTATTCCTAATCTCCCTTTAAAGTTGCATGGTCAAAAGGCTCAGAACCTTTAATGCCTGCATCAAGTACTCATTTCATATCTAGCCATGCCATTGGTGTACTTTTAACATTTTTTTTCCCAGAGAATAAGTCTGACTAATTCTGCAAGGCTCATTTTTGCCATTTTTGTCTTTTCTTGTATAATGTTTCTTTAACTTTTTAACAAACCAAGCTGATGTGTTCATGGACAGGTTAAGAATATAGCGGTGGAAATATTGGATTTCTATGAGAACAATAAATTTTTCACAGAGGAGAGAGTAAATGCTGCTTTCAACAAGTTGGCTTTGAAACCATAAACATCAGGTGAGTCTTATGCTTGCCATGAGAGATCTTGTTGCATGTGATATTATTGCAGTTTGGTTATTGGTGATATAAGACGCTCGAAATAGTTTGGTGATGGCTCTCTTGATGAAGTGAAACATTTGACGCCATTGAAAGTTCCCTTCTCTTTTCTAACTATTAAAGTTTGGTTATATAGGATAATAAAAAGTGGTTGATGATGCCTCTCTTTAATGTACTAAGACATTTGCCGCCACTGGAAGTTATTTTTATCTTTTTTTCCTGCCAACGCCACAACTGAAAGTTCTCTTAGGCTACTTTACCGTATAACACGCTGAAAAGTAGTTTCTAACAAATAGTTTGGTGATATCTCTCTTGAATTAAGTAAAAGCATCTGCCATTATTGGAAATTCTTATTAGACTCCTTTTCATTGATACATTGAGTCAGGCGGGAACTTCTGTATCTCATTTTTTTTCGTTTGAGGGGCAGATCATTTAAGTAGAGTCTAAGAAAATAAGAAAGTCAAACCCATTTATCTGTTTAGTTTTTCATCTATTGTCTAGAGACCTAATATTGTGGAAGATGATATAAAGAGATGGTATATCTTGGAAGTTGGACGTAGCCTTGTTTACAATTCATTATAGCTTCAATGATTGTCACTTGCCTGAGAGCTCCACGTGATAATTTAACTTGTACAAATGATCTGATTTCTGTTTGGCTGTTCATGTATTTTCACCTTAAAGGTGGAGGTACGCAAGGGGGCTATGTCAAAGTAGGAACCTGAAGATTGTAAGCCTTGCTGATCTACTGCTCGAGATTGCGATGGATAACGTCATGAGGCACTTACTAAAATCATTAGCTCCTAAATCTGATTAAGGACTCAATGATGGTGTTAAGAGTTCAGCAGCAAGTGGAGAATGCAAGACCCCCAAATTGCGATATTTGTTAGGGTCTATTTGTTGTTTGAGAAATTTGTATCTTAATTTTGAGCACATCTAGAAGAACTTATATCTGTAATTGCTGTTATGCCAACACAATCGCTTGAAGAGACCTGGAGAGAAACTTTTTGAAATCTGCAAGCTCATCACTCTTACCATAAAGTAAAGGTGGCAATTCTGAATAAGAAGAACGCACATCTGATTACATTGTCCATTGGCATACATAAGTGCAATTCTGCCTAAAGAATGAGGGTGATTGATTGGTTAGTTCACTCAATTTCTCGCTTCCCTTGTCAGTGCTGAACTGCTAATGTATGAACTGAATCTGCAACACTAATACAAGGTAGACATCGATATCTCGGGATTCATTTTCTCAGTGGAGAAATGGCAACCAAAGCATTGTCCTCCAAAACACAGATGCAGCTTCCGTGCGGATAAGTTCTCCCAAGCACGTATAACAAAACCTGCTAACATTTTGCTCTATCATTTCGTTTTTTCAGTATGAAATCTTCAGGTTTCAATAGTACACGAAACCCTAATATGAGCAAACACCAGACCCAAATCATCATAATTACTCGACAACTCCAGGAGAATATATTTCAGGCTTGGGATTGTCACTGAGATACAAGTTCCACCAGGAACGTGGACATCCGGAGAGGTGAATATGAAAAGAGTTGTCCATTCACTTCTTAGCTTTCTTCTTAGCCTCCCTCTTAGCTGCATACGAAAGACCGGGATGACAGTGAATAACCCGAATGCGAACATGATCGAGACGACGAAACAGAAGACTACATACAAAAGCTACTAACACTACCTAAATTCCTCTTAGCTTCGGACTTTGCGAAGAACTCCCTCCATTCATCAGTCAAAACGAATACAGGCTCTTCGTCGTCGTCGTCGTCAAAGACCTCCTCTTGCTGCTCATAATCCTGCTGCTCTAACTTCCTGGAAATCAATCAACAATAAGCAAGGGAGTCAATGGATTTTAATATACATTACCAATTTGAAACTTAACCAGTTCAAAGTTGAGTCTTGAGTGGACTTCTCTTCAGAATGATAGTTCATTAGTTTTCATGCTTTTCCCAAAGTAACAGCACGAGACAAAGAGATAGCAAAAGATCAAACTTGAAGGACAGTGTGGTCTCGGGCGCAATACAACAAACACCTTCTCTGCACGAAGGGTAAACAACTAGAAACGACGAAAAAGCGGAGCTTGGTGGAGTTGGGACTTAACCAAACTCCTCCCATTTATAGAATAGCCCGTCGAACTCGATTGGCAGCCGATTCCAGAGCACATGAATGGCAATGAAGCCTGTCTAAAGATCTAAAAATGGCAGAGCTAAGAAGTGGAAGGAACTTACTGATGGGAAGAGACGGCCTCCAGGGGATTCAGCTCTGCTGCCAAAGCAACGCAAGGCGCAGCTTCTGAGTCGTTTCGAGTAGCGGCGTTGGGGAGAGGGGGAGGAGAGAGGAAAGAAGCAGGGTGCAAATGGCAGCGCAAGTTACAGATGTTGCCATGATGGTGGTGGTGGTGATAGTGGTGGTGGTAGAGGTGGTGGTGGCGAGGACACAGCAACAGGCGTTGGTGGTGGTGGTGGTGAAAGCATGATGGGGAGGAGCTGGTCATCCTCGACGAGGTCTCGCTGGTTGCCATGGGTGGTGCTTTTGATTTTGCACTTGAAAACGAAATTACATTACTTCTTATTGATATTTTGATTTTGTGACCTAAACACTCAAACACACCTTAACCTCCACAAAATCGTGACCGTTGGAGCACCTTGTCTGTGTAAAACGGTAGGCCCAATACCCCAAAAAAACCCAAACTTTAGTCTTGTCAATTCTACCATCCAAAAAAAAAAGAAAATCTTCCATCTAGTCTCAATTTTACCTTAATTTTTTTCCAATCTCATAATGTACCACCAATTTTTACTTGAGTCACAAATCTATTTTCATTAGCCTTCCGTCCAAAATTTCTTTTTGACAACCAGAAATGGAAAACTTCTAAGCACGAATTGTTCAAGCATCTCAAGCCGAGTGTCTTGAGTGTGAGCTTTTCAATTGCGAGAGATAGAACACTTTCGAGCACGAGTGATTGAAGATCAAACTCATAATAAAAAAATCTCTGCACGATATGGAAGGATAACTCTCTTTAGAGTGAGAACAATTAAAGAAAGCCAACCCTAATTCTAGTCTAGTTTTTATCCAAATTTCATATTAAAGAAGACGTTGTTTTGATTGATATGGAAATTCATCTCCAGAAAATGTTTTTTTGGATCTAAAATTTGGAGAGAAACTAGAGTAATGACTTGAAAATACAACATAATTTCTCTAATGGTGATTTTGGACTGAGGAATAATGATGACTGATTTGAAACTCAAGTAAAAATTAGTGATTTTTTACAAAACAAAAAAAAGGGTAAAATCGAAACTAGACCTAAAGCTAGAGTTTTTTTATGAGACAAAAAGAAAATTATGATTGAATCGATACTGGACCTAAAGTTGAAGATTTTTAATTAGATAAAAAAAAAATTTAGAGTAGAATTGAAACTGGACCTAAAGGATGGGGGAATTTTACGTGAGAAAAAAAAAAGTCTAGGGTATTAGGCCTAAAAGGTAGGAGGAGATCATGGCTCGGAGGCTTGAGGGCAAGATGGTCGAATCAGAGGAAGCAATTGTCTTTTTCGGTCGGGCCCAATCAAATATTACATAGGAGATCCGATGGTTTTCCGATCACGGGTGAGTCTGATGGAGGATTTTTAGATCCGGTTACTAGGCTCGGCCCTCTTTTTTTTATCAAGTCTAATGCAAAGTCACCTGAATTTTTTGTTGAATAATAAGTTGTTTGTGAGTTCGACGGGACATTACTGCCCGCTTGCATCCACCGTCTCAGGTGTCTTGAGATTTTACTTCCGTCATTATTGTAGCTCTTTTTTTTTGTGTGTGTTTATATAGACCAAAACTGATCTAGAAAATAAAATAAATAATTAAGTGATGCGACAAGACTGTTTTATAGCCATTGATTAGTACTCGCCTTTTATGAAAATGTATGGTAAAATGAACATTTTCTACGTTACAACAATATACTGCACGATTTATTAACTTCGCGATGCCGTGCGTTTGGTTACTATGGAATGTTCATAGTAATAATTCCGAATGAGAGAAAAGGAGAAAGAAACGATCATATTTCACGACATTTCGCGCTTCGACAGACGGTCGCGGCACTTTACCACATGACATTGTACCGTGGAAAATGACCCAAGAAGAAGGCGTGTAGAAATTGGTGCAGTGTGGCAAAACTTTAGTACCTACCAAAGGAGAGGAGATATGGAACGTTGACGTTGACCCATGCTCATTGGCCTGCACAGATCTTTGTGAAAGTACAAGATCTGCGGCCTCTCGTGCTGGGCTTGAGATCCGACATGCGCGGCGCTAACAGCTTTCTCTTTTTCTGGTAGGGTTGGGTTGGTGGAGAAGGTTTTCCCTTTGGGTTTTTTTTATAATGGGGGTTGGTGGTGGTGGTGGAACGTTTACCATTTCTCATTCCTCCCCCTTCACCCAACCCAACTTGGACTTGGACCCCATCTCAACGCCATTTGCTACGTGTGCTTTTCCTTTTCTTTTTTTTCTTTTTTTGTGAAAGCCGAGCTCTCGGGACACATGTGCAGAGACTCGGCTGCCTAGAGAGACATAAGACGCACTTTGAACAACATGAACCGGCTAAATTCGTGATTTAATCCGGTGCAAGTGACCATCTTAATCCAAAGTAGAATGCACGCAGTTAGTGGGAGTTTAAAAGTTTTGACCTTCAATTTCCGAACCGAGACTTTTCCGATGAGCCAATCGATTACGCCAATCCTCGAAAGTCACCAATTTGTCGAGAACTGAATCAATCCTGATCAACAGTAAATATAAATATAGCGGAACATGAGGTCCGCCATGTCACTTGTTTGGTGCACCCATGAATTCATCATCATAGTGGTTATGAAATCATGCTGAGTGTCATGCTAGACTCATGATGTCGATATTGTGGAGCTGGTGGGAGTAACATCTTCCCCTTCTTTTGGTCTTTTTCTCTGTCAGAAGATTTCTCTTATCAATCAAACTCAGTACCGAACGGAGCATATTCTGGAGGATCGAATTGTCGCTGTCGACATGAGAAGTTTCTTACACCGCGGGTAGATCGAATGAAACTCGATGCGTCAAATGGTCGAACAGATCTCTCTCTCTCTCTCTCTCTCTCTCTCTAAAGATTGCTTTTTTATTGCATCTGTCTGCGTAAAAGTCGAAGCGGGGGATGGAAATGAAAAGGATCGTACCGACTCGCCGCCCCTTGAAGAAACGAAATAAAGCGTCCGCTTGGTAGGACCCCTCGATCTCATTCCTCCCAAAAAAAATATAAGAATTGTGAGGATCTAGACACTCTATCAACGCCAACCCTACGTTTCGGTCCTTTCCATCCTCCCCCCTCGAGCCTCTCTCTCTCTCCATCCATTCTTCTTCTTCCTCCTCCTCTTCGTCTTCGTGTTCTTCTTCCCCTGCTGCACATATTGTGATGATATAACCCGCATCAACTTCCTTAGACCGGATCCAGCGCAGGTGCTTGCTCTTCTCCGAGTAAAATGACGACCCTTTTGTGCTTTCGTCTCTTGCTTCTTCCTCGAAGCTTAAAAATCTCGCCTTTTTATGTTGTTATTGTGTGTCGTGTATGCTGTGCGCTCTGACCCTTCTCTGTCAATAACACTGTTATCTTAATCTGCTTCTCGTCTGAATCCTAAAGATTTGGTACTTGATGACTCTTTGACGCGTCTCTGTTTTTCTTCCCTTTTATGTGTCGTTAGAATGAGGACTTGACTTATTTGCATTTATCAGGGATCTGGGTCGGTTTGGTGATCGAGGGTGTTGGTGGTTCTCGTCAATGGGAGCTTTGGATGAGGGGCATTTCGATGCGGAGCTGGAAAATGGAGTCAAGCTAGGTTGTCTTGAGCTAGGTGGTGAGGAAGAGCCTGATACTTTGGCTATTCAGGATGCTGTTAAAGTTCTGTTGCAGGGTTTGGGTGAAGATGTGAACAGAGAAGGTCTCAAGAAGACCCCGCTTCGCGTCGCCAAAGCCTTTCTTGAAGGAACTAGAGGTACTTGCCAATTGTTTCCTCTTTAACACGAGTAGTTTCAATTTCTTCGTTTCCCTACCATGATGTCGCGTCATTGATTCATGGTAATAGTATCTTCGTTTTTTGTGGGATGTGCTGGGATTTTTGTTATTTTGCTGATGAATTCTGGCTCCCGACTTTTGGGCAATGACACTATACACTTAGCTTCTTAGGTTGTTGAGATGTTTTGTATTTTCTACGGGTAGTTGGTAGGCCGTCTTCCACCAACTTTGGTTGTCAAACATGTGTAACCGAAGAAATGAGGACCAGGGCAAGATTTTCACATGAGTTTGGCACGACAGACTGGAACATGTGGACATGCTAAAATATACTCTACTGTTCATGTTTGTCTCTTAGGAGTTTAGGTGCTTCTGGTTTTGAATATTAGACACTTTGGCATCATCTGGTTGGATTTCCCTTTCCTTCCAATGCTACTTTATTTGGTCTCGCCTTGGGGTTAAGCTTAATCATTTTTTCCTGTAACGCAAAATAGATGAATGGGCAATTTGATGTATTGGAGGTTTTACCCAAAATGATCCTTCTGTTGTTCCGGAACACCATAGTATACTCTGTCTGTTGCTTCTATTTTTTCGTAGATAGCAACTCTCTGAAGATGGAAGGGAATCTCTGGTTTTGAACTTGGTCAAAATTCCTACTGTATATCCCCACCTCCCATATTTTCTAGCGGATTACAGTGACCTGGAAGGGGTCTAGAGGCAGCAGATGTCGCACAATTCCTTAAAAACTGCTTACTCCAATACATAAGCATACTATCTCTGTGGATTTATTAGCATTTGGTTTGCCTTAGGAAGGCTCTATGCAAAATTTTCATGGTTTTGAATCCTTCTGTGTTTCAGTTTTCATAGTTAATAAGTCTTCTTCTCTCTTCCTTGGTGAGTTGGTGAAGTGTATATTCATGGTTGTCGATTCATTTAGTACTATCACAACCTGCTGGATACCTTTTGCCGTCTTCCATGTTTCCACGAGCAGTATAGGAACAAGTTTTATTTTTCTGGAGCAACAAGTAAGATTTGCCGCTTGTCAATTGCATACAGAAATCTTGTTTTCTCCTCTCTGTATAATTCACAGTGTCTAGTATAGCATCCACTTTTTCTTTGGCTTTTCCTTTTTCCGTAGTTTGGCTTGTCTAAATACTAGAACTCTTGGGAACACGTGGTTTTTTTCACTTTGCGAGTAGATTTATCATACAAGACAAGTAAATGTGTCTTCTTTCTCTAGAACTGAATCATATAATTTTTCTTTCATAGGTTATCGACAATACGTAAAGGACATTGTTCAAGGTGCCTTGTTCCCCGAAGCTGGTCTTGACAAGGAAATTGGTCATGCGGGAGGAGCTGGTGGGCTCGTGATAGTTCGAGATTTGAACCTTTTCTCATATTGCGAATCCTGTCTTCTTCCGTTCCAGGTCAAGTGTCATGTGGGTTATGTCCCTTCTGGACAGCAGGTTGTAGGATTAAGTAAGCTCTCTAGAGTATCTGATGTATTTGCTAAAAGACTCCAAGACCCACAACGTCTAGCCGATGAAATAGCTTCAGCCTTGCAGAATGGTATCAAGCCTGCAGGTGTTGCTGTTGTACTCCAATGCTTGCACATCCAATTTCCAGCCTCTCTCTCCTCTAATCACGAAGATTGGGTGAAAATCCAGGTTACTTCAGGTTCAGGTGCTTTCAAAGATGAAAAGGCCGGAGTTTGGGGTGATTTCTTGAGTCTTCTTAAATTCAGGGGCATTAATATCAATAAAAGCTGCACAAGGGACTCAACCGGCAAATCTTGGTGCCCCTCTCGATCTCCCTCAAGCTCTACAACATGCTCCAGCTTTGGATCTATGAATCCCAGAATGGTTACTGCAGTAACTTCGGTTATTAGGTCGTTAGGTGAAGACCCATCAAGGAAAGAGCTTGTTGGAACCCCAAGTCGCTTTGTAAAGTGGCTCATGAACTTCCAGAATACCAATCTACCGACGAAACTTAACGGCTGCACCATTCATAATGTAGAGTCATTAGCCAATGGGGAAGTTAATGGTGGGATGGAGCAGATTTATTCGGAGCTGAACTTGCCATTCTGGTCTCAGTGCGAGCACCATTTGCTTCCCTTTCACGGCAGCGTTCATATAGGATATCTCCATAGGGAAGAATTTAGCCCATCGATGAAATCTCTATTGCAGTCAATAGTACACTTCTACGGCTTCAAGCTCCAGGTACAGGAAAGACTCACCAGGCAGATCGCCGAGACGGTTTCTTCGCTGCTGGGAGTAGATGTGATGGTAGTTGTGGAGGCTTACCACACTTGTATGATATCTAGAGGGATTGAGAAGTTTGGAAGTAGTACAGCTACAATTGCCGTGCTCGGCCGATTCTCAACTGATTCAGTTGCAAGAGCTAAATTTTTGGACAGCATTTCAGAGGCAAATGGGGGGTGAAAATTGAATTGTAGGATTCATACGAGTTTTCTCTATTCGTTTACCGCCTTTCACCAGGTGGTCTTCCGATAACAGGAATAATTTGCTAGTCATTTCCGGTCTACTTGGAGACTTAGGGGGGTCTCATTCGAGTTTTTGATTTGGCGGTGGGTCGAGTTTGTAACAAGCAGATTGTCGAGATAATCAAGATGGAAAGAACATCAGAGATTTCGAAAGGTTGCTCTTCACCCATTCTTTTCCCCACAAGAGTTGTATCGTTGGAATTTATTGATTTTCTATGGAAGGAGGTCTCTTTCTTAGGCAATATTTCGAGTTTGCATCGCTTTGTTTTGTGTTCTTCATGTTGTCGGCACGCCCAGCCTTGTGCCCTCCCGACGTTGCTCAAGTCATCGCAGTGTTTGCTCAGTCCCTTACCATGCATCGCTTTGCCTTAATGCTAAAACTTCTTCTGAGACATTGCTAGATCCTCTATGAGATGATAGACAGATTCTTGGGTATGAAACAAGATGATAGAAGAAAGAGGCATTCATTTGCTGTGTCAGAAGTTTGGAGGCCTACAAAAGATGAAACGCTGAGCAGGTTTCGCGATCCTCCACAACGCATCCAACTCGAAACATCAGCGAATCGAACTTAATTGAGATACATAACAAATTTATCAGGTCTACTAATCCCACAAATCCAAAAAAGAAATTTGCAATTATGCAAATCCAGCTCTCTCAGTACCTTGCTATGACATTCTAAGAGGAGAGATGTCCATCCTCCTAGTTATGGATATCAAGAATCTCAGTCCCTTAGAGATTCTTAGGCATCTCTGAGGAAAAGGTTGCTACTGCAATCTATCTATATGCATCGCCTGCGAAGCACAAGAATGGAATTTCTCTCTTCTTTTTATGAGGATGACAAAGAAGCTCCTAATAGAGAACAACGTTTTACATACTAGTAGAGGCAAGAACTGCCAACAGTAATACGTAAAAAGCAAATAGAAAGGAATGATGATATCAGAAGCAATACAATCTTTTATATCCGCAAGTGATTCAACCACAGATATAAACAATGAAAACTCTACTTCGAAGTAACATGTTTGGAAGCTTGGATACATAAAAGCAATTTATAAGTAATGAAGAACGGTTCATAAGCATGCATCTGAAAGTTTCTGCAGGTACTCAAATGCACAACAACTGGTCTTTATATGAATGAACACTCGGTGATTGCTTCAGATTCAAAGGGGTGGGAAAGGGATTGACAATATAGCGAAGATTAAAGCAATTTTCTCATTCCAGCCACATATGCCGAATTTTAGGCCAATCGATGTGAATCTTTGATTTATGTACGTGGTGCATTCTTTTCATGCAGGCTGCGATGATAGCGATTCCGACAATAAGGGCCAGATAAAAGCATGCTGAGACCGGCACTCTCCATACCTGGCAGAATACACAGTCAGCTCACTTCTGAAGACATGTAAATGTGCGCAGGGTGTCTATTCATGCATATCCACGTATCAAGGCACTCATCCAATTGGAAGGAGAATAAAGGGAGTGAAATACAAATACAGTGACAACATTAGACATAACAAAAACGCAAGGTCTGCTCTTCTGCTCAACAATGATGTGGCTGCCACAGAGACAAAAGTCGGGGGCGGGAAGCTACCCACTTAGCAAAGCTAAGAAGGTTCACATCTAATTATTTTCCGACATTTTGCATGTTAGACAGTGGACACACAGACCTGTCTGAGCAACTATATTGAGGGATACGTACATCCATGCGTCTGTACTCATTGCCGCAGTTTCTGTTCTTATCAATCTTAGTTTTCTTGAGTTGCTGCCACCTTTGTACCTTTCCTTAGAGCATATTACAACTTTTTTTTCTATTATTAATCAATAAATTGACAAATTTCAAAAGATTCTAAGAAGAGTCGAGGCCCATATCAAACGCCACTTACACAATATTGTCTCTATCTTTTCAAATGCGCTAATTTGGACTAACATGCTCATGTATGCTTTACTAATAAAAACTTTTCTAGTGGATGATATTCAAAGGGAAGGATTTAGACGTCTCAGATTTTAATCTGCATAAACGAGGATAATTGTGAATGATGATAAACATATAGCTGAAAGAGCCTTACCCTTTTTAACACCCAAGTCTTACGAGGAAGATTTCTATCAGCATGTTCAAGGGAATAGCGCAGCATGTCAACTATTGTGAACTGCGTTAAAAGATCGGAGTTATCTGCAACAAGGAGTCACATTTCACTTCCACTTCACTAATGAATTGCTAAGACTCAGAAACTGAACCAAAATACCTGGAATATCAAATATTTGCTTTGCTGGAGGGATGCCAAACAGCTCTCCCAGGTATACACAAACACGAGCACGTTCAGGGATTGAAAGTAGATCGCCATGTGTGACAACTACAACAGGCTTGTCATCTATAAAAAGGAAAAAACATACAAATGGATAATGTTACTTAATGCCCTTAATGGTTTTTACTTGAGATTCTTAACCAGTAAGCATGACAATTGACTGCTGTTTTTGTAATATTTGTGCAGAGACCAACAGAGATGGTACAAGAAGGCAATGTTATAAAATGTTATCTGCCTGTTCGTATGAACTCAGATATTACCGTTTACAGACCAAACGAAGAAAAGAAAAGTACAGGCAGAACTTCAAGAACAGCTCTGAATAGTTGATATCTCTCTGTTGCAACAATAATTGTCACCATCTTTTCATTGAAAAAGACAACTTTCAACATCATTTCTCCATTAACATAACATGCTTCCCATTCTCCTAGCTTGACTCTAAAGAGTTGAAGAAAATTTTTCAGAATATGCACTATTGATAATCCTGGCCTGAATCTCCCATGTTAACCGACTACGGAGGACATCATTTAGTCCCAGCATAAAATTTAGTCCCTTGAAACAGTAATGTGGGTTATAAGACCATTCATTCTAATCATTCTTAAACTGACATTATCATCTCAAGTCGTTTTTAGACCAACTGGGTGACCTATGTCACAAGATATGTTGGCATCAGCATGCTTATGATCCTTTTCATTTCCATCCGGCAAGATATACCTAAGAAGGATATAGCCTCTGTCGAAATGCAAAAAGCCTCACTCTTCTACCCTCACTACAGGCCTTCCGGCGCTTCTTTTGCCAATTTAAAGCTTCCCTCGTTTAACTGCAGTTATATTAAACTAATAAATGTTTTGGTACCTTTAAATGACAAATATGGGCAATTGTAGGTATCCGCAATCAACTGCGTGTACTGTGATTGGCCATCATGGTTATTGTCCATGGATTTGAGAACTGTTAAGCCGTTAACAACAAATATCACAAAATTCACCCTCCTTATTACTGAGAACGGATGGCAACTCCAGCGAGCTTTGCACTTCATTCTCTTCCTTAAACTCGAATCATCTGATTCCCTGAAAGTAAAATGCGTAAGTATTATAGTTTTGAATGGATAAACCTATTTATAAAGCCAACTCCAGCCTGAAGTAGGATCTTTACACCTTTTGACAAGTTCACCATGACAAACGCCTTTTGTCATCCATCGTTTGATGATTTTATTGTCTTCAGAGGGGTCAGTAGACAAACTACGGGTATCGTAAAGACAGAAGGATGTTGAACCCCTTGGAATCATGTACTCCTGGAGGAAGTATGTGCCATCTCCCACAGAAGAATTATCTGGTGTAAAAGACAATAAACTACATCTTATAGAACATTAATAAATCAAAATGTAACATGTCAAAAGAAATGAATGACATTTACATGATACTTGGGCTCTTTCTGAGGCAAACTTATCATCATCCAGCAACTTGGATATCCTGTTGACAAGGCTGCTTTTTCCTGACCCTCTTGGACCAATCAAGATGAGGGACGTCATGTGTGGCACATTATAGTCAAAAGATTTTGTACCACCTACTTCCTCGATCCATGCTCCTGGGTAGTAGCTGCAAAGTAAAGTTTGTAAAATCAGGTGAGCACAATACAAGCTACGTGATTGCATGCTAATTTAACATAGTCCACTATTTTCACCCAAGAGAATTGGAAACTTCCAGCTCATCAGATGACATGCAACATCCATATCATCAAAAAGAACATCGGATTAGACCATCATAATTATTTATGGTAATGGACAAAACCACACTGCTAAGAATTTAATACCTCAGAATCTTGCTTTTCGCACGACCCAGACTTTCGATATGAACCCATGAGTCATTGTAGCTCCCCAAGACTTCTCTATAAGCGCTACTCCTCCTCCGCAAGTTAACTTCAGATTCTAGAGCAGAAGAAAGCACGCCATCCTCCCCCTCAAAATCCTCAAGTCCCAAAACATCATCTTTCTTCACAGTTTGATTCCCAACTTTCCTGCTGAGACCATCCCTGACAAGCAAAAACCCCACATTCTATGTCTGACTGCTAATAAAACAAAACCCACTCGATACACTCTTGAATTCTGACCATAACATTTTAGTTACTAATGCATCGTTCGGTTCATCCTGGAATTGGATTTCTAAAGGATTGAGAACCCTCGTAGTAGAATTTTCCCTTTATTTGCAAGATTCGACTCCAAAACAAGGTTTCTATCCTAGCATGAACATCTAGTACTAGGATGAACCGAACGAGGCCAAACGAAATCTGACATTCTAAGATTTACATGTCAAAAGATTTCACTGGGAAACTAAAGAGGCAGTTCAGCACCTGAAGAGAGTGGGAACTTGAGAAGCGAAGCCTTCGTCCAGCGACACCTCGCCTTCTGCAGAGATCGTTCATGACGATTCACGGAAAGTGATCGCGACACCGAGAAACGAAGTGGGACCAAATTTAATTTTCCGATTGGGCAATGATCTTAATGGAACGAGCGCGAGGAGAGAGCGACGAATTTACCGGATAAAGAGCCACTGGAGGCGACAGAGTCGGCGACTTCACCACCCATGATCGAGTTCGCGCAGGTTGAGCTCCAAATCAAAGCGTTCACAGCATAAATTCAAAGAGTGAGAGAGAGAGAGACGGTAGTTTTACAGGGGCGTGAAGGATGCGGATGAAGCAGATGGCACCTTCGACAGGTGGTGTCACTGTCCTCCCGCCAAGCGAGCAGAGAAGGAGAGGGAGGAAGGAGGGTGGACTTTCACTTGTCTTCCCACTTAAGTAACTCTCGTAATGACGACGCCACCATCGTACCAAATCAACTTTTGTAAGAGAAATCCATATAACATATATATATATATATATATATTGCATAGACCCGACCCGAGTACACAAAATCCGCAACCGCAGATCCGAATCCTAAATCCGGTGAAGCTCGTCTGCGATGGCGAAATTTCAGAAATTTCTATAAAGTGCTTTCCAGAAATTTTTAAAATCGCATCACCTCAAAGCGCTTTCCAGAAATTTCTATAAACTACTGCAATTTGCGAAGTGTGACGGTTGCGAAGAATTTGATAAACAACTTATGAAAGTTGCGGTCCGCAATCACTCGTTCAAATTTCATCAATTGAGCATAAATTATTCTAGGTTAAGTTGTCAGCATAGCCAAATGCTCTGACTTAATCGGCAAAAATAAAAAGAGAAATGATTACAAATATGAGCAAGACAAGCCATTCAAGCATCTCATGGCTCATATCTTCCAGCTTAAGTAATCAATGTGGGAACGCCACAATTTGCTATTCTGAGATTTTTCTAATCAAGCTATTCTAATTTTAATATTTCTAATCAAGTCCTTCTAAGTAAAACAGTTATTTAATCAAATCTTTTTGATACCAAACTCGATCAAATCAAGAGTCCGAGCACGTGCGCAGATCAAAAGTCAAGTACATTTTGAAAATAAGAGCAAGCATAAGGGTACGAATGACAAAATTTCTATTCCAGAAATTAATTTCTTGAAAAAAATTGATTTTTCTATTGCTGTTTTATATATTAATTTTTTAGTAGAGAAACGCGTTTGATAATGACACAATATTTCTATTCCCGGAACAGAAATTCGTTTGATAACAACATAAAATTTCTATTTCCCTAACAGCGATGATCGACAGGCGGCGACGACCAGAGGTGGCAATCGACGAACGGTGGTGACGACTGATGGCAAAAGGTGGGTGGTGGGCGGTGAGGGCAACGGCGACTAGCGAGGCGGCGATTGGCGAGCGGTGGCGACAATCAACAGTGAAAGGCAGATGGCAGGTAGTGAGGGCGGCAAGGGCAACCGGTAGCAATCAGCAACAATTGACAGGTGTTGGCGACGGCGGCAGTTGGCAGGTAGGCGGTGGACAATGAGGGTGGCAACGATTAGCGACGGGTGGCGAACCGATGGCAATCGGTAGGCAGTGAATGGTCGGCGGCGATGGCGGGTGGCATTGGCGATCGATGGGAGGTGACGGCAGAGAGACAGAATAGAGAGAGGAGAGCGAGTCGTGAAGAGAAAGAGAAGAGAGAGAAAATTTTTGATTTTTGATTTCTGTTCTAGAAATCAAGAAGTTGAAAATTTTAATTTCTGATTTTTGTTTCAGAATTATTTCTAAAACAAAATTTTATTCCAAAAATAGATAAATGAAATTACGTTACCAAATAAATTTCTGTTCCAAACTTGTTCAAGAACAATTTTTGGAATAAAAATTATAAAATAAAAATGCTGTCATACGCAACCAAAGTGGAAGAGCTTTTTCATTTTATTTTATTATCTTCCACGTTATCATTTGCGTCAGTAAATGTTGACCACGTCATACTTGGGAGTTGTCAAAAGCCATGTCGGTTGGAGATGACCGAATGCAATGCCGAAGGAACTGGTTCAGACAATTTGTGCTAGGTCCAACCTATTTCTAGTTGTTAAATTCTCTATGAACGATCTATTTGAAAGAGGGCGATCGTGCTTAAGGTTTTATTTGACAAGCCATGCGTGCGTTGACTATGGACAAATACAAACTAGAAGTGTGTATCTTCATCAGCCGAAAGTGACACCATCTTCTTTTCTTTATCGAACATCGATATGGATATCAACAGCCTTCGATTTTGATTAAATCTACATATGAATGACATTCATAATTCGTAATGCTACAATTTAAATGCGTCATCGAGAGAAAATTTCGAGCGATCAGGGATTGAGGAAAATATAGAGCCTTGGAAACAAGTCTCGGGTCTCTTCTAGAAGGAGGAAAAGAAAACAAGTCCGAGGTCCAATCTACAACCGATGATGTCGGTAGAATGCCTTTCATTTCCTTTAAACTTGCCTTTGCGGAGGTCGAATGTTTAGGCATATGCCACAGGAGATGAAAGTTTAAGCACATTTACGATTTCTAATTAGCAATCGATACGGCGAAGGGAAAACTCAAAAATCGAGATCATGCCTTAAAAAGCGACAAATCTCCTGATCGATTCTAATGAGGAGAGTTTGTCCGGTCTTATTTTTCGCTAAACAAAAGGGTGGAAAAGGACGATTGCCGATGGATCTAAATCACTCTATTTCAATCGGGATTTCATCATTATGAAGTAAGAGAAAAGATCAAGCGAGATTTTTCGACGAAGGTTGTTCCGGAGAAACTATACTGATGAGAAGACGTAGTGTCGCTGTCTTGAACAATATCTAAATACTTGTACAAATCCCGCGTGAAGGAAGCTTCCCTTAAGAAATAAATTCTCTAGAAATACTTGTTGGTGAAGTCAATGTTTATGATAATCCGAATTAATTTCATCTAAACAATGCAGTCTCCTTCGTATGCTTGCATCGTCTCTTTCCATTATCTATTCTTTTTCTCCCTATTAATAAAAAAAAAAAAATTATTGTCTGCAACATGCTCGCCGGCAACAAACATTCTCGAATTAAAAAAAAAAACCCAACAACTATAAGCAAAATGGCAGCCTCATTCAGTACAGGTAATTACATTTCTGAAACTTTGATTTATAATTGTTTAAAATTTCTCTTTCACTCATCTTCATCATCCAAAAACCTTCAAATAAAAGCTATTCTAAAGAGAAAAAAATAATTCCTACGAGATTAATTTCTTGTGTACAAAGCAAGCAAAGTTAACGACACCGAATTTCAGTTCCCTTTCTCCAAGGCGTATTTGACCGCCTCCTTGAAACTATTCCACAGCTCCGCCACCACCCCGGTCACCACCTCCACCATGATCCGCACCACCTCCGCGACGACCTTGCTCAAGCCCTCGATCCCTTCCTTACTCTTCTCGGCGAAAGCAGTGGCTCCTTCCATCGCGAGCTCAATGAATTTTCCCACGGCTTCCTTCACGAGCTCCAAAACGACCGACACCAACAAGCTCACGGCGTCCACGGCGATCTCCCATAAGTAATTCACCAGCAACCGGATCGCCTCCGCAAGCTGCTGGAGCCCTGAGTGGAGGGCCTCGCTGGGGACACGCAGCCCGTTGATCACGAACGTGAGGAAGTAGGCGGTGCCCGCAAAGACGGCTCGGCAGATCAAGTAGGAGGTGGAGGCGATGAGCTTGAGGAAGGAGAGGCCGGCCTCAGAGTAGTCATCGGAGAGGAAGACAGAGAGGGCGACGACGGAGGTGAAGAGGAGGACGAGGAAGAAGAAGTTCGATGAAGTGCAAGAGTTGTTGTAGGATGACATGTTTCTTTCGGAGAAACTGAAGACGAAATGAAGGCGGTAATGTTGTCTGAGTTCGTGAGGTTTAAGGTTCTGTAAGTTAATACCGTTGAAGAAAAAACCTAGGAGTTGTCAGCATTTGGCAATGTCATGATTATTATCATTATTATTATTTAATAAAAAGGAGGAGTTGGCATTGTCGTGATTGATTTGCGTGTAGTGGGGGTTTAGGCAGGACTTGTTGTGAACGCAACTTCTTGGAAGAGGGGAAGATTGGAAGCCGAAGCAAACGGAACGACTTGGGGCTTTGTTATCTGAATTGAAGCTTGTGGCTTAGATTAAATTGGCTTTGGAAAAGCAAAGGTTGACTTGGTAAGAGATGAGTCAACATAGGATGGTGTTTCTTCATCAATTTCCTACGTTGGGTTTCGCTAGGTGAAATTGAAATGCAATAATTTTTGCAATTTGTAATGTAGTGCCTGTCTTTTGTGGCTGTTGGACAATCAAATGGAGCTCGATGGTGTACCTACCTCGTCCTCGTTTTGTTCTCGTAGAAACTTCTTGTTCGGGGATTGGTCGAGGGCTTAGTTGAAACCGCAGTGATTAAAACGAATTTTATAGAAAATCTAGATTTTGAATGGTCTCTAATTTATTTGATTTGCTTACTTTATTAATATCAGAAACACCTGCTAATCTTTTTTTTGTGCCGGAAAAATCGTGCGTTATAGCTAACAATCTCATTCGACTGCTTCGGCCAAAGCCTCGAGCACATACATTACACAAAGCAAGGGTAGAAAAAGCCAAGCAGCACCTTAAATGATTACGAGACCTCCGTTTATTTATTCACTTTTAACGATCATGTATCCCCGTTGCTTACTATTTCATAGACACATATGAAACTAGAATGTGACGACCCAACGTAATTAGCACGGTCTCAATGGTCCATTTCGCGGAGTTCGCCGGATACTTTTCTTGTGGATAGAAAAATTGATCGCGACTTAGGCTTTTGAAAAGATGGACTTCCGAAATTCACATCATTGTGTCATCTTAAGAATGGGCGAGACAATGGTCCCCACGGATGCCGCGCCAATTGGATCAAAAGGGAAGAAACTACGACCGTTTCAACGGATCTAAGACTAAGTTTGGTTCAGCATTCCCAAAGAGTTTTCGGCTTCCAAATCTCCTTGAGGAAATGCTAAGATATTTGGCAAATAACTTTCGACCAAATTCTAATCTTGAAAATACTTAAAGTCTAATGCCAAAGGGATTAGGATTAAGCTTTCAGCATTTGCAAAACTAAATCAAACCCACCATAATTCTCAAAAAGAGTCCTACAATTCCTTGAGGATCCTCAAGGGGGTAACCGGCTTTGTCTTTCCTTCATGCGTCCTACGTGACGCTTGAATGATCTTATTTTTGGAAAACCATACAATAAAGTGTTTTAAAACCAAAAAAATAATTAATATACATAAAGATTTTCCAAAGAACAAAAAACATATAAATAACGAGAATTGGTAAGGGAGTTCGTTTGATACTTGTTGGAGCCATGCACTTTGAATTATAGAGTTCATGAAATTCCAATTTTTAAAAATTCCCAAGTAATAATCATTTCCAGCTTTAGAACATTCACCAGTATCTTTATTGTCCATGTAGATAAAGTAAACAAAACCACAAAAAGGGCAGAAAAAAAAAAAACAGAGTCTGAACTCGCTCTCTCACAGAGTGAAACCAGAAGGTTTCTACCTGACAGAAGGTAAAAAGCTTTATAGAGAAAGCTTCCACGCGATATCTTTACCTTTGCCTCGGAAGTTTAGTTATAGTTAGGAGATAATATTTATTCTTAGCAACTCCTTCGTCAGAATGCCTCAGTAGAATATCAATGAAAGTGGACTCGGACTTGGACTCTGCAGAACAAATATGCTGACCCGGAATAGGAAAATGTCCATTTAATCCATTACTTGCACCGAATTGGTGTTCCGGGGAGAGAGAGCGAGCGAGAGAGCGAGAGATTAAAGTCCCACCACGCTAGTTATGGGCAGTCCAAGATCTCGGTCCACGAGATAGAAAGAAAACAGGTTTGCTGTGAAATTTCTACTAACAGTTTATATTCATCAGTTTATACAGTGTGCAACAAAAGCTTGCCCCATCTAAAAGCTGTACACTACTCTTAATACCGTTATGTAAAACAGAAGAGAACGTTGATTGCATACCTGAAACTCCTATGTACAAGAGTGAACCAGACAATTCGCACTTCTAGTCGAGTTCTTATGTACATCGATGGCTGAAAGAGATAAATCCCGCTAAGTTCTGCAACCCCGCCCCTTTCCATCAGTTGTCATTGAGCTTATAAACAATATCGACATGCTCTTCCACATCCCAAAGAAAGGAACCAAATGCAACAGCCTCCAAAACCAATCTCTTTAGGCTTGAAAATGAGGTAAGTATGATGTCATCGCTATTGATCAAACCCATCTTTCCATCCCCAAAGAGAGCACAGCTTTGCTTCTCAATTAGATCGATAGCTTCCCTGGATCTGACTTTTGCACATCTCTGCAAGGTCTCAGGGTCAAACCCCATCACATAGCATCTCAAATTTTCATGGTTTCTATCCTGAATTGCTGCTTGGCCTAAAGACAATTTATCGTTGCTAACACGACCACGAACAAGATTGTTCCACCCATATGGCCAAATTTTCGGAGACTGAAGGGTGTTTTTGTGGAAGACGCGGTGTCCCTGGTGAGACAAAGCTAGACTACACTCGAGGTGGTGCCTCAAAGAAGCAGATTGCAAGAAGTAACCATATAAAACAGAGGCTGCATAAAGTTGGCCGAGTTGGAGTCGTTGAATGTGAGTAGTCGCCCAGTTGTCTGTAACACTAGAATCTGCTCTCAGGCCAATGACAGCAGCAACGTGCTCCTTTATCATCTCCAAAACATTGATGCCATGAATGGATTCTAATTCCCAGTCTTTTGCAGGCCATATCTCTAGTCTGCCATTGTAAATGCATCTGGAAAGCTTGGGGACCAAATGAACTCTAATCTCCGAGAACTTGTAAAGTATAAGCATGTACATAACATCTTTGATTGCAACTTGACGATCACGATCTTTGATTTCTGCAATCCTCCTGGGTTTCACATGCACAGTTTAATCAGATCAAAGGAAAGATCTTCAGCCAGAATTGAAACATGAAATTTCATATATTCATGCTTCAGTTAATCGATATGCAGGCAATCTGGCATTTTTCTTGTTTCTGAGTGACCATCATGATCTCTTCCATTGGCTACCACTTGTAACACCCATTATTTTCCTCATTGCTCACTAAGCAGGCCAGAAAGTCAAGTGGAAATTGGCACGATGCTCTTTCCATACTCTGATGTTTCAGATGTTTAAGAAAGCCCCTTCTAGCATCATCACCATTTCCAAGTGATCCTCCTGCTTTGAACTGTTCCAAATGTACTGTTCAATCTTGGGATGATTTAAAACGCAAAATTATTCACAACTGCTTATGTCATGAAAATGTGAAGATTTTTAGTGCTGGCATGACATCTATTGATGGGCCAGTGAGTTGAAACTGTTAATATCACGATAACCAAAAAAGCTGTATATTCATGACAGTAGTTATAATTCGATAATGTATGCTATAACAATGATTGATGACGAAATATCCACTAGTCATGTATCTGTCTCTTAAGAACCAGCAGGCGATTCATTCAGAAAAACTATCCAGGAGAAGTCATGCCAGAAAAGAACTTAGACAGTACACTCTTATAATAGGGAAAAATGAGTTCGAGCATCGTTGGTAAAGGGGGCAGAGTGGGTAAAGCTGGACAACCCCTTGCTGATCCACACTCACTTATTACCATTCTTCGCTATCAAGCTTCAAGCTATCATCTTGCTCTATCAGATGTACTTAAACACCCAAAAGACATTATCTTCTGCCATGCACTTCCAGAAGGCCATTTATCTATCCCTCAAGATGGCACCTTATCCAAGCAAAAATACTTAACTGTTTGAAAGTACAGCAGCAAGGAGATGGACAAAGGCAACGTATAAAGCAAATGCAGAGCTAGCAACTTAAGGTTATCGTGCAGATACAAAAGACTTTGAAGAATTCTCTGGTTGAGAGTACAGCTTTCAGAGTATCGTCATATTTGCTTGTGAATGCTAACAAATGGCAGGCCATATTGTATAAGCTGGAAGAATATACGCGACCAAGACTCCATGACTTTGCTCAAATTCTCGTAGATGGTTAAGTCTATCATCATTGATATACACCTTTTATGCACCACCATCTATATCCACAAAAATACCAAAAGGGCTGCTAGTGAAGTAAATGAGGTCATCATCAAACTCTTCAGAGGCTGGGTTCGTCCTTCAGCTTTTTCTACATCATATAAACGAACACAAATTCTCGTGCTTGCTTCCATCTTTTCACGTGCTTGTGAGTTTGCATTCTCGGGCCCAAAGGTTTTATGAAAACGACAGAACTTACAGAGAGCATAAGTAAACCATCACTGGCATGTTGTACCTCAATTCAGTTACTCGTCGTATAGGCTGCCGTTACCTATTAACCGAACAGCTCATTCTTTATTTTTCTTGCAAACAATATGCTAATTAATGATTTTATCGACCTAAATTTTATTTTTAGGCAAAGCAGCCATGATCTCTCGAACAATTTAGACAATAAGAGCAGAAACTAATCCATCTTGGATTTCCACACACAAAATCAAAAAGTTGGTCTGGAGACTATATGTGTGGGATAAGCATGTTGAAGTATGACCCCTATCGGATTAAGTCCAATTCAACTCCAGAAGTCATATTTCTCCTATTGTCAAACGTACAAAAGGACCCATTTTTGTTTCTCATTGACATTCTGAAAAGTTTAAGCCAGCACTATGCACTATATTCCTTAAATTCTCTCAACAGACAATAGTAATCTAATCTGACATACCAGTCTGGCAGTTTCTGTTTGCTAAAAATGGTTTGGTAATTTGTATTCCGATGTCAGCGACAGAATGATCACTTGAGGACTATTTCCCAACCAAGAGGCAAGTAAGTGAATGAAACAACCCTCCTTATATCTGAATGCCAAACAAAGCATATTATATTATGTAATCTAATTGAATTTACTCCACCGAACATGATCCAGCAAACTTCAAGGTGCAAACTATGCCTATAGAGATACGGACAAACCCAAACCATTGATCAACAAAGCGTGCCAGTACCTGTGGAGGCAAGCTTCATCGGAGCCGGCGCTGAGCAGCACACGCGAGACCGCCTCGTCGCGGTCGTCGGCCAGCTGCTTCAGCTCCTCCGCCACGGCTACGTGGAACAGCTGCCGCTGATTCTGAAGGACCCCGGTCAGGTACTTCCCCGAGGCCGACTCCGGCACCAGGGGCGTGTTGAGGCTGCTCGACTCGCAGTGGCTCGCGCCGGCGACGACGGTCAGCGATCGCCGGCCGGCGATCCCCGCGCTCGCGCCCGGCTTCCCGAACAGGAACTTGCGAGCGGCGGGGCGTGTCACCGCGGGAGGCAGAAACGGCGGCGTTGGAGTGGAGCGAGGGAAGAGACTACTGTCCATCGTCCGTAAAGTGGAAGCTCCAGGCAGGGAGGATTCGGAGGTATTCGTTCGATGCGGTCAGTTTGTCGCAGAGGAGAGAGAGAGTGAGAGAGAGAGAGAGAGAGAGAGTTATAGAGTGGAGTGGATAGGGTTTGCAGAGGAAAAAGATGATGGACTCGTCTTGTGTCTGAAACACATACTGGCCGGATTCGATTGGGTGATTGGGAGTGGGGCCCGCGATTTTGTTGGGGAAGATAAATAAATATCCTAAATTAAAATTAGAAGATATCTTCCTAAATACATTTTGTTTCTATACATAACTTTTATTGCTTATTTTTGTCGTCGAGTGAAGTATATTATTAGTAATTTCTGACAAAAAAGAAAGCATATTAGTATGTGGTGGGAAAAAAATAATAAAAACGAAGAAGCAGGAGTATGGGATAAGTGATCATGTCATTGTCAACAGCGTACCTGTCTATCTAGGCTAGTCATGAGTAATGAGTAGGGATACGTGCATGCGCCAAAAGCCTTTAATTTTATCGCGAAAGTAAAATTAAGTCTTAAAATTATCAAAAAATGTAATCAAATTTTAAAAGAAAAAATGATATAAATGATCCCTGAACTTTGACTCAATGTGTAATTTGGTCTCTGAACTTTTAATTTGACACAAATGGTCCCTGAACTTTAGCTCAATATTCACAAATGGTCCCTGAACTTTCAATTTGACACAAATGGTCCCTAAACTTTTGATAGATGTTCAGATTAGTCCCTAAACTATATGAAGATGTTCAACGAGGGTCCTTCCGTTATTTTAAGTTCAAGGACCATTTGTGAACATTGAGCTAAAGTTCAGGGACTAGTCTGAACATGTACCAAAAGTTCAGGGACCATTTGTGTCAAATTGAAAATTCATGGATCATTTGTGAACATTGAGTTAAAGTTCAGGGACCATTTATGTCAAATTGAAAGTTCAGGGACCAAATTGCACATTGAGCCAAAGTTCAAGGACCATTTGTGTCATTATCCCATTTTAAAACTTGTCAAATTGGTTCAATCCAATCTTTTTGTTAACATCATTAATTTACCTAATAGAAATGCTGGCGTGGCATTTTTAAAATTAATTGCTCTCTCTTACATGGTATTTTTAAATGTT
>BCNH02000008.1:5095497-5105940 GCA_001662345.2 Metrosideros polymorpha var. glaberrima | reverse complement strand
AAAAATATAGCTTGTTAAATTATTTAATCTAATTTAAATAAAATTTGAAGAGAGAATAATTTTAAAATGCCACATAAGAGAGGGAAAATAATTTTAAAATGCCACATCAACATTTTTCATTAAACAAATTGACAGTGTTAACAAAATGACTATGTTATACTAATTTGATAAGTTTTAGAATTTGATTGCACTTTTTAAATGTTTTAGAATTTAATTGCACTTTTATGATAAGTTTTATGACTTATAGTGCACATATTCCTAACAAATATTATGAATTTTTTTTCCTTTTTTTAATTTTAAGAAATAATAAATTCAAGGTTACTTGTCTTTCCATGATTAATGAGGATGAAATATATAAAATAGGATAGTGTGCCGCTTTGAAATTGATATAGCTCGGAAATGGATACTTCTAATATACTGGTTAGATAGACAGACCATTTTCCAAACTTTGTCATGGAATCATATCTTTGCATGTTCATGTATCAATAAAACCCCTTTATCCGATCGTGTGAGTGTGCTATGTACTCGAATCAATCTAAATAAGAACAACCCAACGATGAGATAAATCGCAAACAACTTTCAATCGAACGCGTTATATTCAACATCTAATAAGTATCTAAATTGTTTAACAATATATTGTTATTACTGATTTTACATCGACAGGGATTTGTTGACCTTCATTCAGAGCTTATTGCTCGAATTCGAGCTCTTAGTATCTCTTCAAAGGATCAAATCGTCTCTCTATGATCTATGTAGAGGTTTCAATTACTATCTATTAGGGCCATTCATTGTTGGATCTTTCACATTTATAATTTTATGGGACGTTTGACAGACCTATTGAAAAGTAAAGGAGACGATTGGAGATCATCAAAGTAAAAATAAGAAATAATTATGGTGCATTGGACTTTTTTTTTTTTTTTGAGAGAGAGAAATTGGACGCTGTTGAAAACGACACAATCAAAAAATTATCTTATTATTCAATAAAAAAAAATTTCGGAATTCAATTTTAAAAAATATGAAAAGAAAGTCGTTAGCTCGTGATTCCCAACGGCATGCGCAAACCCCAAAAAACCAATTTTTTTTTATCTCACTTGACACCAAATCTGGATTAGAGCTCTAATGTTGATGTAAGAGACACATTGGCCAAAACAAAGATCCTGATAAGACCTATGAAATATGACGTCACATTTGTTAGAACGTAGTTTTGGATGACCTGAAAATTTCTATGTATATTTTTTTGGTCGAACTATATAATTTAGTTCTCAGTCCTTTGCATGCGCAGCGAGTCTTGGATCATACGGGGACAACTCATAATATCGAAAATATATAAAAGAATCCGTATAAAAAAAAACTTTAAATTGATACACTTATAATGATTTACATTAAAACTAATTTTTGGATCACTAAAATCCAAAATTGGTATACAAATTTGCCAAAAATTAATTTTTGGATCACAAAAAACATCTCAAACTGATACACGAATAACACATTTACCCTACGTTAACTTTTATTAATTTTTATCGTGAAATTGCTAAGTTAAATGACACATGATAATAACTCTGTTGGAAGACGATTTAGAGTTTTTTGTGCTCTAAGGGAGATAGAGAATAGGCCATTTTTGTTTTCAAATTAGGGATAATTGAATAAACGAAGATAGATGGTTATGAATTTTCACGTGAAATTGACATGTGTCATCTAGCCTAATAATTTCATGGTAAAATTTGACGGAAGCTAACGGAGGGTAAACAGGATCCATAAATTAGTTCGGGGTAAATTTATCGCAAGTGTACTGTTTAGAGTTTTTGGTAATCCAAAAATTAATTTATGATAAATTTATCATGGATATATTAATTTAGAATTTTTTGTGAGATTAATCTTGTATAAAAATCAATTTATTTAGTCGGAAATTAAATGAAACGGTGTGCGACACCATGGTCCAAAGTTCAAAACCATCAAAACGACTATGGCCCACGAGTCGTTTGGCGGCTTTTCCGACTTTCTGAAGCGGACATCATTCGGACCGGAAACTGCACCCTGCGTCCGAGGGTGGCCAGTGATTTGGGGGTTTCTTTCTTGACCCCTGCCCCACCATTGCTTGACCAAGTGATGAAAAGGACGAGTCGCGTTACGGGCATCTGGGTGACTCATTGTGGCGTGCGAACTTCTCGATTTTTAGTATTTTGTTGGGGCCGCAGCAATAGGCTCGCCAATTTCGGAGATCGGATCGTGGGGTGGTGCGGACTGGTTATAATTCGATGTGGCGAGTACGAGACAATAACTATAGGAGGTCGTCGAGGCTTGCCGCCCCTCTCTGCCCTTTAATCAATCAATCGAAGCAAAGCCAACGAAGAATGGAATGATATCTTATATTTACCTAGCCTCTATACTCATCGTCCACGACTGTCGGTAGGATCGGCACTTATTAAAACTTAACAAGAAATAGCTAAGTTTCAAACTATTGATTACACGTGTCATGGATAAAATTAATCCATTAAAAATCATAATAGCCACCGATTTGAGTACTGATTAAATGTATAGGCACTGCTCTTTGACAATATCCTTATAAAAATAGAAAAATATTCAAAACTTTCATTAATAGAACATGAAAGTCGTCAAGACCTTGCTGGCTGCCAAATGATTCTAATTTTCTAGTGATGTTTTGGTAGGAACCCTTTTTCGGCCTCTTTCATAATATGTCGACGTGCCCATTTTTCCAAACGAATTCGTTTGTATCTTAACAAACCAATCAAGGGATATTAAGGTTTTGAAGTCCGATGATGTTATTCATCAACTAATAAAAAAAACGCTGATCAATGCGTTTAATTTGTAGCCAAGAATTGCAAAAATCAAAAAGATAAAAAGGCCTAATACCCTAAAAAAACCATAACTTTAGGTCTAGTCCCAATGCTACTCTACATTATTTTTGTCTCATAAAAAACCCACAACTTAAGTTATAATCTCAATTCTACCAAAAAAAATTGTCCCATGGAAAATTTCCACCTTTAGATCTTGTCCCAATTTTACCACTCTAGTACCATTTTACAGTAAAAAAATTTTAGTCTCATAAAAAATCACAAACTCTTACTTGAGTTACAAATTGCTTGATGCTTTGTCCAAAATTTCTTGTTGACAACCGAGAAATGGAAAACTCCTATGCATGAGTTATTCGAGTGTCCAGAGTCGAGAATCCCTAGTGCGAGCTCTCTAACCGTGAAAGATGGAACACTCTCGAGCACCGGAGATTGAAGACTGAGCGCAATATCGAAAGTCTCCGAGCAAGTTGGAATGAAGACTCTCTTGAGAGTAAGAGCAATTGAAGAAAGTCAACCCTAATTGCTCTAATTTTTTCCCAAATTCCATATCCAAGAAGGTGTTGTTCGGGTCGATATGGAAATTCATCTTCAAAAGACGTCTTCTAAGATATGAAATTGGGGGGAAAACTAGATTAATGATGTGGAAATGCCACATAATACCACTAAGCGCGATTTTAGATAGAGGGTTAATGGGGAAAGATTTTAGACTCAAGTAAAAATTGACACTATTTTATTATACAAAAAAAAATTAGGGTAAAACTGAAATTGGACCTAAGGTTGGGATTTTTTTATGAGACAAACAAAATTAGGATAGATTTGAGACTGGACCTAAAGTAGAGAGTTTTTTATGAGACAAAAAAAAAGTTTACGATGTAATTGAGACTGAACCTAAAGTTGAGGTTTTTTTTAGGGTATTAGGCCAAAATATAAATGAAATAGAGCAATCTTCCAGGAACTTGGTCCAACTTGTCCAATGTGGCCCCATGGGCCACGATAGAACAGAATGGTTCGGATTTCTCTCGATGTTATCATTGGTGGTGGTCTCTATATATGGTCCAGATACCACTTCAAATGCAAGCACAACTGCACGAGGCAGAGGAGTAGATAGAAGTAGAGAAAGGGCAGATCGGGTTCGGCCTCGACTTGAAGCTTGCTAATGGACCTCGACCAGAAGGGAAGCAGTGACCTCGACTTGTGTCGAATTGAGTGGATTTAGCGCGTAATCGGCTCGAATTCGAGAGAGCAGTTCATGCAAAGATTGCGCGATGGACGCGAAAGTTACCCGGATCGTGGGAAGCGGAGGAGATCGTAGAGACACGGGGCCTGTTAGAAGAGGGTTTGCATGTGAATTTCGGCGATTTTTCAAAGAAGAGACGATCGAGTTATACCGAAACTCAGTTTAATTTATCCTTTAAATCATTTATGTCCGAAGAAATTGTAGAGTGTGTTTGATCACCGCACTGGTCTATGTAGTTTTGAGTTTGCCTAATGGGTACTAGCAGAAAGCACATGCTTTGGGTATGGAAAAAAAAGCAGAAAAATACGCTAAGAAAAAAAAATTAAATTTCAAGATTTTGGTCTATAATTTTTTTTTAAAAAGATTTTCGATGAAATAAGAAAGATTTAACTTACCAAAGATAAGAAAGCTTAAGTTCGAGTATGGAAAGAAATCATCATTTCAACTAGTTTAATATTACATCATTATATATATATATCATGGGGTTTTCATGGATTTTAATGGGAATAGTTTGAGGTTGAAATCAACTTTTGGATTTGCTTTATTATCTAGAATATTATTAATGAAGATAGTGGCATTAAATTCCGGTAGTCAACAGCTTCTTTTCATTAATTAGCGGTTGCTTTAAATTTAGTTCAGTTACATTCACCCTTCATCTTAAATTAGCAAATATATATATATATATATATATACTGCCAATAAAGTATTCGAATATGTATTTTTTGCACATAAGTACGTGATTTCAAACAAGTCTTCCACGCATTTTTTTTTCAAGTCACGGAAAAAGCACTCGTTAGTTTGTTGTAAAAAAAATTTCTACATGCACGAAACAATTGTCAGTGATAATCGAATTAAATTCCCTCAATTTTTCCCATTTTCCATGCTTTTTTATCGGTCAATTTATGATGTAACCTCTCAATTATATAAAAATTCGACACGACATCACATCGTATTTTGTACAAATGAAAACAGCATTCTTTTATCGTGTAGCAAATTACCGATTTAGCTCACAAAAATTAGTATTCATCGAAAGATAATTTGCGTAATTAAAAAACATTTACTCCCTCAAACTAACGTGTCTGTTTTGAAATACTAATAAACCGGTCGATCTTTTGGAAACAGCATGCGTATTATAATCTATTCGAACATTTTCACAATCATCCAAAAGAAACTTTTAATTATAATCCCTAAACGATTAAATCAGGAAAAGATCAATAACAAAATTAAATTTACATTTAATTCAGCAATAGCTCAATGAATCTTTTATCGATTTAATTATCTGAAACTATAGGGAATTTGTAAATTTAGGTAACTGAATTTGCGTCGCCTCATAATTGCAGGACTACGGTTAAATTACGTTTTACCGTCGCAATAAAAACGATCACAACAACCCTCAGTATAATTTCCCCAAACTTCTCCACGATCTCTTCTGGAAACAGAAGACAAGGAATACAAAAGAGAGATCATGAAGCTGTGGCTCCTCTTCTTGGCGCTTGTTGGCACGGTGGTGGTCTGCCGAGCCGGGGTGGAGGGCCCCGACATCGGGCCAGCGTCGAGCCCCGCTATCAGTTTAGCGCGTCAGGCTGGCCGGTCGATCGTGATAGGAGTACTTGACCCGTGCAAAAGGCCCCGCCCTCCGTCTGGTTGCCATAACCCAAACGCTCCTCGCGTACCGGCCAATAATTACACCCGTCCGTGTACCAAATTCAACCGGTGCCGCGGCGGTCCGCCAGGACGATAGGCCATCGATGTCTAAGATGTCATTGTTAGGATAAATAAATAAAAATTTAAAAAAATGGATGTATTTGATAGGAATTAAATAGCCACGATGCACAGCAAAGTAAATTTCACTAAAAGTATTTGTTGAAGCTTCGGATGGCGCGTCCCTTTTGCTGGTTGCTGTTGACCAACCTCGATCCAAAATTTGATTTCTGTCTATTACAAACTATTTTAATTACTCGTGTCAGTTTTATTTATGAACTTGAAATGATATCCACGCATTGCATTTATATTTTATAAGAAGGAACTTGCATTAATAATTTAAGGGAAAAAGCCACCAAATGCTCAAATTTATTGGACACATTTACCCTAAACTTTTTCTTGTGGCCTTAAAAACTCCAAACTTTTATACATGTGACACATTTACCCACCGTCAATGTTCCATCTGATTATCTTCGAGCCAAAATGACGTCGTTTATATTTCACTAGCCATGTCAATACTGTTTGCCTTCTGTTGTTTATGTAGGCAGATTTTTAACGGTGCTTATTAATGAAACCTGATAATGAATATGTCATACGGTTATAAATTTGGGATTTTTGGTAATATAAAAAAAAATCAGGATAAATGTCTCATAATGGGTATGGAGTTTTTATGGTTTTTTCTCATAATTTAACATAATAGGTGGTGGTTGTCAGTGGATATTGGGATAGGTGACAAGTTTGCCGGTGGATCGGACGGTGGAAGGCCAAAGGGAATTGGTGGGTTTGCATAGGAGAGCACCAGAGCGAATGCCATTTAAGAACATGGCTCTGGAGTGGACATTATTGCATTGGATAGGCCCGGATATGGTTGATCTCGACTTAGATTGGGCATTGCATAAATGTCTTTTAACTTGAAGGCATGGGCTTTCCAAGATTTTTTTTTTTTTGTTGTTGTTGCAAAAATTAGGAATTTGTGAAAAGATTTGATTACACGATTTTGAATTTTCATTTTATTAAGTGTTTTAGATTGTCTATAATCTCTATTCGTTAGGAAGGGTTAAGAGGGAAGAGAAAGGATTCTTAAAAAAGTCGATCGTGTTTGGATGGAGGAAAAAAAGACGGAGAGAAAGGATTAGAACGGATGAGGACGGATTGGTTCGGTCCATTTTTTGTGCATTTTAAGGGGAGATTAAGAGGGATTTATATATAATTACTTAACAAATTTACCTTAACAAGTTTGTTCCTTTCACAAACCAAGAGCTTAATATTATTATACTATATTCAGCATTTTTTTAACTTACTTGCACAAGCTTTTTATGTCAATGTTATAAATACACGTGATGCTAAGCTCACTTTAATTTTCAATTTTCATTTTAGCATTATTTCGGTTGGACATGACACGTATTATATCGAAAGAAATAGAAGTTAAGTTAAGGAGATGAAGCCTATGATGATTAATTTTATATAAGGGGATAATTAGTCAATTGGTCATAAACTTATTATACATATGCCAACTCAATTTTAAACTATATAATTGTTCTAATTGTGTTGATGTAATTCTAAACCTCTGTGCAAAATTTCAATGTAATCCTTCCAGCCAATTTTATTGCTAACGTGGCATTCAGCCATAGCCGATTGTCTTACGTGACACATTGACGTGAACAACTTATGGATTGCCATGTCAACGATTTTCAGTGCTAGACAGAAAGACTACATTGAAATTTCGCGCAAAGATCGAGAACTATATTCACACAATTAGAAAGTTTAAAACATAATTGGCATCCATACAAAAGATTTATAATTGATTTGATAATTTCCGTGGATTTGAACCGCTTGTACATTTACTATTAGAAGAAAATATCCGCTATATTGGTATAGAAACTTTCATATCGAAACAAAAATCTCATCATCTATTAAATTATTTCGCTAATGATAATAATATCTCTTTTTGTATAAATTGTGGGGATGATCAGTTTCAAGGCGGGTCGGTTTTCTACCCTGAAACCTAGAACCCAATCGAATATGTTCAATTCCCAGTTAGCAGAATTGGGAATCGACCTTGTTGGCCTTGGAACCAGTTTGATCCGATTCTACGGTCAACCAGGATCGAACAAGTGTTGTTTTTTGGGTTTCTTCTATTTGTAAGTTGGTTCGGTTTATTGCTAAGGGAAATAAATGGAAGGGAGAACATAATGAAAGACAATACAGTATCACGTGTAGAAGTTACAAATTGCCCAGTAAAGATCAGAATTTTTGTTATACGCAAGGAATCAGGAATCGAACCGGAATTAGTTAGGTAGAGTGAGTCGGTCCAATTCTCGGGTGGACCCGAAACCGATGCACACCTCCATAAGTTGCTGTATTTCTTTAGGTGTGATGTCAACTAATCATAACAAATCAAATTGGCAGTTCTAATTTCCTTTTCTTATAACCTTGTAATACCTTTATAAGCTTAAGTATAACGTAAAAGCATATAAAAATTCATTATACGAATTTATGTGGAATTCATGTCTTCGTGCGTGGATATACTAATGTGTTTGAAAGTGAAATTCAAAGAGATTTACAATTCAAAACATTAATTAAGAAGATGCATTAAAAAACAAATCATTTGGATTTGTTTGAACTCATCTCAGTACTATACGTTTCGTGTGTTTAAAGTACAAAAATAGAAAAGGAAAAATGGGTTTCAAAAAGTAAAAAAAATCAAAGAAAAAAAATTTAACTAGAGATTATATAATAATTGAAAATGAGAATATGAAAAATCATGCCCACTTGCACACATTCCAAGCTGCTAGGGGTGAGCACCGGTATTGGTCCTATTCGAGAACCAGACCAGATCGAACTGGCTAGTTGTAGGCGATTTTCAATTCCCAAAATTTGAAATTGACGGGAACTAGATCGAACCGGTCCGTCGGAATCGGCTACCCTAATATAAATTTAATGGCTAGAGTGACTCTTCATCTTCCTTAGAGTGATTGGCAGCTCTAGCAAGTCCTACGTCGCCGTGCTTCCTAAGATTACCCTTCATCTCTCTTTATTTAGTCACATGCTCAGCTTTTTGCGGCTCGCGACGCGTTCAGTTCATCTCTCTCGCGCTTGCCGCTCGATGCTCAGTCTCGAGCTCTCACCTCCCTCTCTCGCGCTCAATGCTCAGTCCCCTCGATCGTCTCCCTCGCTCGTCGCCGTAGGAAGCCCCTGTTCAAACAAATTTCTTGGTTTTTTGGTTTATCTTTCCTTTTTTGTTTTTTCTTGCATTGGCAAATCTCTTCTTCTGGAGCTTGAATTGAACCGGGGAGGGAGTATCCGGGCTAAAGCTGGGGCTGTCGTTGGGATCGAAGGGCTTGCGAGGGTTAGGGTCGTGGGGATTGGAGGAGAAGAAGGAAGTGAGACCAGCGACTTAATGTTGCAATTCTTCGATACCGTCGAAAGATTTCCTTCGAAAATAGATCAGTTGCAAGTGTTGCCAGGGTCCAGGAATCACCATCCAGCATGTCTGTCGCTATTCAAATATAGTCAATACTTAATGCAAATTTTGAACGATCTTTAGGCTTTATTTGTTTTGCGGAAAAAAATGATTTGAAAAACAGTTTCCTAAAAATGATTACATGTATCGCTTGAAATAATTAGTCGATGAAAAATATTTTCATTGCCGACAACAATTTGAATCTGAACATTTGTGTAGACAATAAAATTATTTTTCGATAATTTATTTTGTAAGAGGATAATTGTAAAAAAAAAATCCTAAATCTATTGTACGACAACCAATTCAATATTAAACCTTTCAATTGTGTCAATTCAGTCCAAAACCTTTTGACAATTTCCCAATTTAGTCATAAACCTTTCAATTGTGTCAATGTTATTCTAAACCTTTTGAAGTTTTGCCAATTTAGTCTCAAACCTTTTGAAATTTTGCCATTTTAGCCATAAACTTATTATTTGGATAATTGGTCAAAATGACTATATTAACGAATCATACAAAGGTTTAGGATCAAATTGGTATATCGTCAAAAGGTTTATGACTAAATTGACACAATTGAAAGGTTTAGGATTGAATTGATTGCCCTATGATATATTTATGACTTTTTGGACAATTTTCCCTTTTTGTAAGCGATATAAACAATCACTTTTTGAAAATATTTTTCACGAAACAAATGAAGCCTTAATTTTGTTAGATTATTTTGGGCATGGGAATCAATGTTGAGGATTTGATTTACCATGGTGGTTGTACAGAAATTATATTCTTGGCAATGACAAACCTATCCTTAAGATGAGGTCGGAGGCTTTTTTTGAATTGTAGTTAAGTGTACACAAATACCCTTGCGCCGCGTAATTTTTACTACTCGAGGCTGAGAGTGCAGGTTTTATTTAGTTTACACTTTAGTAATATGTTTGGTTCTACTGACAGGCGCAAACTGGAGGGAAGGGGTGTCGGATAATACGATGATTGGAATTTCCCAACCATTCGTTTTACAAAAATCTGTGCATGTATTAGAAGAAAAAAAAATACAGCTGATCTCGATCCAAATCGGGAATCAGACAGGATTGGTTCCCGGCTCATGGAATTGGGAACCAACCTATCCGGTCCGGCTCCCTGTTTCAGGGTAGGAAACAATCACCCCTACATACTATAACTACTCTTTCTATCATCTCACGAAAAAAAAAAAAAAAAACCTCCTTTCATCTAATTTTATA
>BCNH02000008.1:5056944-5094915 GCA_001662345.2 Metrosideros polymorpha var. glaberrima | reverse complement strand
AAATGAAGAAGAGATCTCATGCAACAAAGGTAAGATTCCGATTTCTGGTGGAAAACTCTCTGAAAGAAAGGAACGAGGAGCTATCGTGGGTGGCGACGTGGCGTGCCCAAATCCAAAAAAGTCTGGCCAAATTCCATAAAAAATCCCAAACTTTAGGTTCAGTCCAAAAAATACCCCAAACTTTTTTTTGTCTCGAAAAAAACCCCAAACTTTAGGTCAAGTCCCAAATCCGCCCCAAACTTTTTTGAATTTTTGTGATTTTTTTTTTGGACAAAACAAAATCCGGGGTAAATTTGGGACTGGACTTAAAGTTTAGGGTTTTTTCTGAGATAAAAGAAAAGTTTGGAGCAGATTTGAGACTTGACTTAAAGTTTGAGGTTTTTTTCGAAATAAAAAGAAGTTTGGGATATTTTTGGAACTTGACCTAAATTGGAGGTTTTTTAAGGAATTCGGCCAAAAAAGTCTCTTCTTATTATCGAGAACTCCGCTGTGTCCCCGACCCGAACTCGTCATGATGTGATGTGTGCTTGTCTTCTATCGTTTGTAAGCCCTGGACTTTTCGTCGTGGCCCCCAATTCTTCTCTTTTCATGTCAATTCACATGAATTGACAACCTGAGAGAGTCCCAATGGTTGGGCTCACGTCGAGTTTAAGTGTAATTTTAATTCCATCATGAAACTTTTTTTTTTATCCTATAAAAAAATCCCAACGTTACGTCCAATTTCAATTTTACCATAAATTTTTTATTCTCATAAAATGCCCTCAATTTTAAGTCTAATATCGATTCCACATTAATTTTTTTTTATCTCACAAAAAATCTCAACTCTATAATTTTTTTGGTTAATAAAATATCACTAACTTTTCTTGAGTATAAAATCTGCTTCCATTAATCCTTCATCAAAATTGTTCTTAGGGATTCTGTGCTCAATTTTCGGCCTATTGTGTTTGGGAATATTCTATCTCTCGCGATAGGAGAGTTCGCGCTTGGGAGTTTTCCATCTCTCGATTGCCCACGAGAAACTTTGGACAAAAGGTTAACGAAGGCAAATTTGCGACCCAATAAAAAGCATGTGGTTTTCTATGAAACTATAAAAAAAAAAATTAGGATAAAATTAGGACTTGACAAAACAAGATCTAAAATTGTGGGGGTATTTAGGATAGAATTGAGACGAGACTTAAAATTGAGAGTTTTTTATAAGATAAAAAAAAGTTTGAAAATAGAAATGGGACTAGATTTAAAGTTAAATGTTTTTTACGTGACAAAAATTAGAATTGGAACAAGAGCAACAGTAGGAGGTTTTATAGGGTAACAGGCCTAAAATCTTTGGGCAAAAATAATCTTTTTAGGACGTGGCACCGGACGGCGAGTTCCATCTCAACGATCCGTTCGATTGTGCTTCGATTCGTTTTTCCATGAAATGCACAATCGTGGGAAAGATGCGACAGACAATAGCGATCGCCATGCGGGGAACATGCCAAAACATGTTTATTAAAAAAAAAAATGAATTGATGGCCGACTTCCACGACGCCTAAATGGAACTGCCTTCGACGAGACACGAACAATTTCTGCTTGGTCGTATCTCGTGACAGAACTCTCTCTCTCTCTCTCTTCTCTCTCTCTCGCTCTCCAGCTGTTTTGCGTCTTCTCTCTGGGAGAGCCGTACGGCATCTTTCTCACGAGGGAAAGCTTCGGTCGTACAGACACTCTCCTCGATATCGATGCGAGTCAAACAATGGGAAGAGAATGTCATCCTCTGTTGAGTGGAGGGAGGAGAGAGACCGGCTTCAGCCATGGCTTCTCTGCCGACCAAATCCAGTCGCTCGCCGCCATGTGCGAGACTCTCATACCTCCTCTCTCGCCGGACAGCATCGCCGACGATAGCGCTCGCAATGAGGCCGTGTGCTCTTTCTTCCGAGCTTCTGGGTCTCAGCATCCGATCCCTGATGAGGTAAAAAAGCTCCCATTTTTCTTGTTTTCTGCTTGCTTCTCTCTGTGATTAGAGCAGGTTCCTGCATACTTCTGCAAGTAAAATTATATCCTATGCCTGGCCATGGTAAAGTTTCTCACTTTCTTTCTTTTGGGGTCTGGGCCGACCATTGTGTTGTGAAAGTTTCTTTGCTGTGTTTTTTTTTTTTTTTTTGTAGTTCTTTCAAACGTAGTTGCTAAACATCTTCAAGTCAATTAGAATTGGAAAAGGCAAAAAGACAGGCTTTCTGGCGTGGTTGCATTAATTTGATCTCTGTTCAGAACTTTGATTTTATTTTTTTTTGAAAGGGTATCTTCTTTGGTGCTCCATTTGAGCGTTGATCGAGTGTCTCGCACTTGCTTTTTTTTTTTCCAAGAAAAATTTTGTTCCCGAATTGGGACCAGAAGCTGATTCCTTTTGCCCATTTTTCCTTTGCTTCTGTGATGGAGGGCAGGTTGCAGAGCGCATGGTGAAGAGGGGTCAGCACAGAGCTGTGTTTGTTGTGAGCCTAGTCTTGAAGATTCTCTCCTACAGATTGGGGACTTTATTGCTCTGTGGGCTTCTGTGCTTGGACTGGAGATGGCCCTTCCTTCACAAGTTCCATGAGATGCCATTGGAGAGGAGGGAGATAGTCCTCAACAGATGGTCAAGGCAGAAGAAACTGATCCCTCTGAAAGTTGCCTTCGCAATGGTCAAACTTATCTGCTTGTTAATCTTCTTCTCAAGGGTAATGTTCCTTCTTTTTTTCTCTGTCTGCTTTTTAAATATTATTTTAAGTTGAACTCTCCAAGGGTTAGTAAATGCTGCGGTGGTGACTGGTGAGGAATTTTAGAGAAATCCGTGTGCTTGATGGTGTTCGAATATTATGTCCGGATGATATTAGGCTATGATGTTGGCTAAAGTCGTGGCAGTTAGCTTTGTCTCGATGGAGATTCTACAGTGATGATGACATGAGGAATTACTCTAAACTGTATCGAATTAAATATACTAGGCTAGCTGTAATAGAAACCAAGCCCATTGAAAGATTGCGGCATTGGTGGCTGGCCCCACTTGTGTTGGAACTACAAGTCTTGCCGGGGCAAGTCTTCTTTTGTTGTTTCTCCTCTTAGGCAATGCCAATAATACATTACTAAGATTGGTTTCGAAAGTTGGTATGCTAAGATAGCATACCAGTTTGTAAACTAGAGTGTGCATCATTTTTCTTTCATCTTAATGAAGGATGCACTCGCCCAAATTGATATTTGATTAAGAAGCTGGCGATGTTCATCAGGTTGAGCTCTATTGATTAAGCAAGGCTTACCGAACCCGAAGGAACCATGCAGACTCTAGATACAGTTCTCCTTACATTTATCAAAGATGATAACGACACTGATGTAAACTTTCTGTTTCAATGTCCTACCAAAACAGTGATCTTACTCGATCAGATTGTCCAAAAAGGAGAGAGTTAGGTGACTTCCATCTGTTTTTATCCCTTTCACCTGATACTATGTAAATGATAATCCTTTGTTTTCCTTAAGATATGTACATTTCTTCTTCATGCTAAAGTTCTATGTATCATAATTCATTTAACCGCTACTGTTCTGTGTTCTTCCGTTATCTGCTTTTAGGTTGCTGAACATTTCTGCGGCCCTTGAGCTTTAAGGCTGTTAGAAATTGATCTCTTTATTTCTCTTCTTGCAGACAGATGAGAACTCCAAGAACCCGTCATGGGAAGCGATTGGATACGAGGTCGACACTCGAGAGAAGCCAGTGAAATCCAAAAGGGAGAGGCCTCTAGAAAAGGGAATTATTGAGACCATGTATGAAAGCAGTTCATCCCTCGTTCAGTCTCTGGCAGGAAAAGGACTCAAAGTCGCAGAAAGTTCCGAAACAAATATCTGCAATATTAAATGTGATGCCGTGATAATTGGTTCTGGTTGTGGCGGTGGAGTCGCCGCTGCTGTTCTTGCTCAATCTGGCCAGAAAGTGATTGTCCTGGAGAAAGGGGATTATTTCACACCGCAGGATTATTCCTCCCTGGAGGCCCCCTCGCTGAATCAAATGTACGAGTCAGGTGGGCTGCTCTCGACTGTCGATGGGAAGTTCATGATCTTGGCGGGGTCCACCGTAGGCGGAGGCTCCGCTGTGAACTGGTCGGCTTCCATCAAGACTCCAAGCTCTGTACTCCATGAATGGTCTGTGGATCACAAAATCCCACTTTTTGGAAGCCCTCAGTACTTATCTGCGATGGACGTCGTGTGCAAAAGAATTGGCGTTACAGAGAACTGCACTGAGGAAGGCTTCCAGAATCAAATTCTTAGAAAAGGGTGCTCGGACCTCGGTTTGCACGTGGAAACCGTCCCGAGGAACTCCCCCGAGAGCCATTACTGTGGCTCGTGCTGCTACGGTTGTAGGATGGGAGAGAAGCGCGGTACTGACTCCACATGGCTCGTCGATGCTGTTGAGCACGGTGCAGTGATTTTGACAGGATGCAAAGCGGACAAACTCATACTTGAGACCAGCGATGATGAGAAGGTGGGTTGCAGATGCTCGGGAGTGATTGCAACGGTCTCGAGTAGGGATTTTTCTAAGAAGCTCCGCATTGAGGCCAAGGTGACAATTTCGGCGTGCGGCTCTCTCTTGACACCTCCTTTGCTTATCTCCAGCGGGTTGAAGAATCCTAACATAGGCACAAACCTCCACCTTCATCCAGTTCTACTGGTTTGGGGTTACTTTCCTGAAAATTCAACTGGTTACAGAGGCAGAGTCTATGAAGGAGGAATCATCAGTTCAATCCACAAGGTGGTATCGGAAGATTCCTCTGAAGTGCAGGCCATCATAGAAGCTCCGGCTCTTGGGCCTGGTTCATTCGCCTCGCTGTTCCCGTGGGTATCGGGGGCTGAAATGAAGAACAGGTTGGTCAAGTATCCGAGAACCGCTCATCTTTTCGCATTAGTTAGAGACCGAGGATCAGGAGTCGTCAAAGAGGAGGGTGTAATCAGTTACAGACTAAGCCCAATAGACAAGGAAAAGCTCAAGCTCGGGCTGAGGCAGGCACTGAGGATCCTGATCGCAGCTGGTGCCGTCGAAGTCGGCACGTACCGAAGCGACGGGCAGAGAATCAAATGCAGAGGGGCTAAGCAAGAAGATATAGAGGAATTCCTGGACTCGATCACTATTCCTGGAGGGCTGGGATTGAGTCAGGAACATTGGACCGTGTACTGCTGCGCGCACCAGATGGGGAGTTGCCGAATGGGCACGTCCGAGGAAGCGGGCGCGATCGACGAAAATGGCGAGAGTTGGGAGGCGAAAGGCCTGTTCGTGTGCGATGGCAGCGTGCTCCCGAGCGCGGTAGGAGTGAATCCCATGATCACCATCCAGTCCACGGCTTATTGCATCTCGAAGAGAATCGCCGAGTCTCTGCGGAGAGAGAAGTTCCCGATGGTCGGCTAGTTCCGAGCTCTTTCCCTGCCCTCCTCGCCGGAACTAGTGGATCATATGGTTAGACGATGGTGTGAGCTGAAAAAATAACTGTTAGCTCCGGAGGCAAGCTCGTAGTCATATACATTAGTCCATTCTTTATCTATAAATTGGCGAGACAACAATGGATTTGTTTCCATTTCTGGATTTGAAGTTGGTTTGTATTGGTGTTTTACTCAATAAGCAGCAAGAGATTGCATGATTTTCTGGTGCTTTAGAATGAGAAGCTAGTTGTGCCGTGGTGATGCCTTTCGTGTTTTGTCCCTTGAACGATGAACTTGAGAATTACTGATGGGACTACGATTGAACCGTGCGAGGTAGAAACATTATAAATATAAACAAAATTATAAATCATCCTATTTTAAGGTCAAATAGTTTTTTGAAAATATTTCAAATAAGGGCCGAAGTCGCCTCATTTTCTCAAATAATAGTTTGAACTGGACTTTGTTTAAAGAAAAAATAGAGCTTGAAATGCCTTTATTTTTTCAAATAAATGCATGAAATGGAGTTTATTTCAAATAAGGGTTCAAAGTGACCATCTTAATCTCAAAGAAGGTCTCACCTCATTAGCTAGTTAAGGGGTATTTTCTTCATTTATATTTTTTTTTTCCTTTTTTCCCAATTTTTTTCTCCCTCGCCCTCGGCCAGCGAGGGCCGTGAGCAACTAGCTAGGCCCTTCCCATTGGTCGGCAACAGAGAAAAAAAAATAATGGGAAAAAAGAAAAGGAAAAAGGAGAAAAACATGAAAATGTCCATTGAGATTAATATGATCACTTCATGCCCTTATTTGAAATAAGATCTACTTCAAACTTTTATTTGTGAAAATGATGACACTTTGAGCCTTTAATTGAAATTTTTTCTAATTTTTTTTTTTTACTAATATTTGAGGATTCATTAGTCAAATAACCACATATCATATAAACATAGTCCTAAATAGCGCATTAAGTGATTCAAAATTTCCAAAAAGGTTCGGCATATTGAACCTACGACAGGTCCTTCATTGATTACTAGTAAAGGTGAACATGGTCCGGTTCCCAATTTCTGGAACCGGGGATCGGACAAGACTCGACTGGTCTGATTCTCGAGCGGTCCAAAGGAACAAGTAAACAGCGACCAACATCTTCAAAATGGCCAAAGAGGAGCGACCTGTGGAGTTGCAAAAGGATGGGCGTCGTGTGTCGTCGCAGATGAGCAGCAAACTACGACAGGACTCATAGCCGGAGAGATATCATGACTGAGAGTCGCGGATTGGTGGTGAGGCGCGACGAGTTTGCGAAAAGTTAAGACTATTCAGTCATGGCAGCAGCCAGCGTTGGGATGCAAAAAAGACGTGCTCGCGACTCTCTCTCTCTCTCTCTCTCTCTCTCTCTCTATACTCTCAATCGTCTCCTCTCAACTCTCCCTTTTTCCTGAGTTTTTCATGTGTCTGGACCGAGAGAGGGACCTCCGCCTGTGAAGGGTCTTTTTTTTTTTTTTTCTTGAACGAGTGAAGGGTCCCTTTAATAAGTGCAAGGGCTTGGGTGCAAAGAAAGAAAACATATATTATTTCCTCTTGTGGTTACTTAAAAAATAAGGTTAATATCACGAAAAACCCTAAACTAGTACATTTGTAATAAATTTATCATAAACTAATTTTTTTTACCATGGAAGACCCCGAATTGATGCATCTGCGATAAATTTACCATAAACTGGTATACCTAAAACAAATTTACCCTAAACTGATACGCTCGTGACAATTTTACCCTCCGTTAAATCGAGTTAATATCACGAAAAATCCTAAATTGGCACACTTGTCCGTTAAAATCCCAAACTGGTACATCCCGTCAACTGTCGCGTGTCATTAAACTTAGCAATTTCACAGTAAAATTTGACGAAAATTAACGAAGAGTAAATTTATCATATGTGTAGCAGTTTGGGGTAAATTTGTCATAAATAAATCAATTTGAGATTTTTTGTGGTAAAAAAAATTAGTTTTTGGTAAATTTATTATAAATGTACTAATTTAGGGTTTTTCTTGATGTCATACTTTTGTCCTTTTCTTCAATTTTGTTGCTTTTTCCTTGCTGCTCACGCCTATGGATGCGTGACGGCCTCCTTGACACTGCTCTCTTTCTCGTTTTAAAGCAAAAATACATTACTCAAAATATAAGCTCCACGGTCAACCTAATCCAAGCAGTCCATTGGTTCGATTCCCACTTAGACATCGGGACCGGACTACCTCGCCACCGATTCCAATTTTATGGATTCGGGAACTGGATTAGCGCTCTTGAGAATCACCCAGAACTAGCCAATCCTTTCCGGTCCAGGCGATTTCCAATTTGGGTAGTTCTTATTGCACACTCCTAATTACTAGCGTTATTGCGTCTCGAAATACTTCAAATAAAGTATGCTAATACCAACATTGGTTAGATTGGCCAATTGTACGAGATTTAGTTTCTTTTTTACCGAGCGAGCGAGTAATTTAATTAACACATTCTTATTTCAAACTCGCTACGAGAGGAATACTCTTTTGAACGACAAAAATGTATATAACTTTACATTATATTTTAATATGTTATACATATGTTTACTATTTAATTAGATTTAAATTGATTATAAGATGTTACATAAATTAAACAGAGCCTTTTCTCCCTTTTTCTCAGCTGCTTGTTGGTCTCTTCGTCTTCACCTTCTTCCTCTTCTTCACTGCGTGCCACGCACAGCAACTCCCTCTGTCTCTCCAATGCCCGCACTCCTCCGACTCCTCGCAAAACCCAATCACCTCTTCTCTTCCTCTACGCATCTCCTCAATCTCTCTCTCCGTTCCCACCGCCCATTCACCACCACCACACCCGCCCAATCCCCGCCGCCGCCGCCGCCAAACCCTAGCCCCAGAACCCGAACCCCTCTCGAGAAGCAATTCGAGAGCTGGATCGACAAGCTCAGGCCCGGCTTCGGCCCGCCCGATGTCGCCGACGCCCTCCGTGCCCAGTCCGACCCCGACCTCGCCCTCGACATCTTCCGCTGGGCCGCCCAGCAGCGGGGCTACAGGCACGACTCCGCCGCTTACCTCGTCATGATCAAGATCCTCATCTCCGGCCGACGCTACCGCCACGCCGAGACCCTCGTCGAGGAGGTCGTCGCCGGGGCCTGCGAGATGAGCGTGCCCCTCTACAACTCGGTAATTCGATTCTGCTGCGGCCGCAAGTTCCTGTTCAATCGCGCCTTCGACGTCTACAAGAAGATGCATCGCTCCGAGGACTGTAAGCCCACGCTCGAGACTTACACCCTGTTGTTTAATTCCCTGCTTAGGAGGTTCAATAAGTTACATGTGTGCTATGTGTACCTGCACGCGGTCCGGTCGATGGCTAAGCAGATGAAGGCGTCCGGGGTCATCCCGGACACTTTTGTGCTGAACATGATCATCAAGGCGTACTCGAAGTGCCTCGAGGTCGATGAGGCGATCCGGGTGTTTCGGGAGATGGGGTTGTATGGGTGTGAGCCGAATGCGTATACGTATAGTTACATCGTGAAGGGGTTGTGCGAGAAGGGGAGGGTCGGGCAGGGTTTAGGGTTCTATAAGGAAATGAGGAGTAAAGAGTTGGTGCCGAAGAGCAGTGCTTATATGATTCTGATCTGTGGTCTTTCGATGGAGCGGAGATTGGAGGACGCGACGGAGGCAGTGTTTGACATGCTGCGCGAGGCAATGGCTCCAGACCTTTTGACTTATAAGACACTGTTGGAAGGATTGTGCAGGGAAGGGAAGGGCAGTGAGGCCTTCGATTTGCTGGAGGAATTTAGGAAGAGGGACACGATGATGGGCCAGAAGAATTACAAGATTCTGTCGAATGCAATAAATTTCGTTAATTGAGAGTAGAATTCTATGTTTATGATCTCGTGCTCTGAAATTCGCTGGCATAGAGCGTAAATGCTGATGTGGTCGAAACCTAAAAAGAAAGCAAAGAATATGCAAAGCGCTGGAATCACACAGGGTGAGTCTGCACTGCCTCTTTAATGGTATCACGACAATTTCTAATGCTGGGTGTCCATGAATGCTGGAGGAGAAGCATCCATCCTGCGAGACGACCAGCATCTATCTTATTCAAGCATTCTTAGTTTGGGACATTGCTCTTGTTGAGGGAATCGTCCAATGTTGTGCTGTCCTTTTTGCAGTTCGTGCATCTCCTCATTAATCTACCTTGAAACAGATCGACTGGCCGAGTTGTTTTGCTATTAAGCAGAGATAAATTCTTGTGACCGCCATTAGGATGAGGCGAGCTTGTAAGCCACGCAAGAATTCGAAATGAACTGCTATGCGATCAAACCATGTCTTTGGATTGATGCTGACGGTGAGGATGTTGTTTCGCTGGTGATGTCAGCTGTTTTCGCGAGACTTGTCATCCTCTTCTTGCCACTGGGAAGGAGATTGGAGATAAAAGAGATCTTTTCAAACTTCTGCAGCAATGTAATCACGTGCCTATCGAGTCTCTTCGGAATTGCAAACTGATGGGCAACCTACGTTGCACCTCAAGATCTTGAGGAGGGCGGCGTGCTCAGGAAGATGATTAGACGATTTCTTTTCCCCTTAAATTCAGTTGGGACCGTGCCAATCATCAGTCTCGTTGTACTTCAGAAATGGAGTATGCATACTGAATTGATGCATTCAATGAGAGCTTTCCTGTTACAGTGTTGGTTGATAGTTGATACAGACAATGATATAGAGAACAGCAGCTAATCTGTACGCACTATTTCAAACGAACGATATCGCGATTGTTGTTTGAAGTAGTCGATGAAGACTTGTGTGGCTTGATGTGGATCGTGAGTACTTGAAGATCAAGATCATCTGGATTTTGAAACTTGACTGTTGCATAACTGGCCCTGGAAAATGTATTTTATACAGCAATGGTGTCACGACGACGATGTCGCTTTGATAATTTCACGTTCTGCTTTGAGATTTTAAGTTTCGATAGTGGAATAATACCACATCAACATGATACACGGTGCGATCATTGTACAATATATTTTCTCCTTGCTTTGTCTCGCATTTCTATATGTCATGCTTGCCGATTTTGTTGGCTCGGTTAATACCATCAACTATAGTCTAAAAGTCATAATTGTGATTTTTGCATGGCATAATAAATAGAGACCCTCATGTTTCCCTTGCAAATGTAAAATCAATAGAGATAAGTCCTCAATTTTGCAAAGTTTGCTAATTAAAAGTATCATAAACTTTGCTTAAATAACCATTCGTGCATGAATTATATTGTTTTGCGCATTGTTTGTATTGAAATTTACGAGAGGTCTAATGGATCCACATCAGCGTCGTGTATTATTTACATCTTAAATAATTTATTATCGAATATTTAAAAAAATTTATTCAAAGAAACTTTGCAATATTTGGATGGCAGGCCGTGGTCGAAGGATGCCACAAGATGTACCGAAAATTCACAAATTAAATTAAGTCCACAAAGTGATCTCTTCTCCCTTATATTTAGTTGATTAATCATATATTTGACGGAAGGAGTTTGGAAATGATTCCAAAGGTTTAAGAAATCGAAATTGTCCTAGCGATTTTTATTTTTTTTTGCTGCAGTGGGGCGGAAGTGCAAATAGATGTGAATTTAGGGATCGTTTGAGCAATTTTCCGCAACTCAGCGATTCCGACGATCAGCTCAACGAAGAGACCCAGAGAAGCCGAGTTGATTTAGAGAAACTCGCTCGGCAATTTCATCCATTCGTCGCTCTCCTCTCTCTCTCCCTCTCTTCTCTTCTCTCCAGCAATCGATTCGTTCGGCATTCGTTCACTCGAAGAGATGGGTTTCAGCAGATGCGCCATGGGCGTTCTCTCCATTACGCTTCTCTTGCTCCTTTTGGCTCTCGGTAACCCCTCTCTCTCTCTCTTTCTCTCTCTAGATCTGATGATCAGGACAGGCATGACGATGTAATCTTGAATGTCGCGCCTGATTGAGCGTTTCGTTGTCCTAACTTGCAGCCAATGCTAAGACCCGCGACGTAACGGATTTGCAGATCGGCGTGAAGGTGAACCCCCCGCAACTCGGCTTCGCTCGCTTGTTCCGTCGTTTTCTCTTGATGGGTTTAGGTTATATGCCTGCCGTCTCGAGGATCAGATCTCCTTGTAGAGAAACGTACTCTGCTTTGTGCCCTGTTCGCTTAGGCAGAGTTCTCGCCTCTCGGCGCTTCGCGGCATGGGTTTTGTGCTGTGAATAAATGCCCGCTTGTTTTGCATTTCTTAGATTGAGATAACATGATGCATATGTTCATGTGAGAAGGCAGTGTGAGGTCATCACATGAGGGTGTGGCGGATTTTGTTCCTAGTCGCGTGCATTCCTTATTTATTTGGAAGATAATCGTTTCTTGTTTTCTTGTGCCGGTCATTTGCACACGAGGGATCAAGACATGACTTTTTAGGGTGTGAGGTTTTACATTTGGTTAGTGTTTAGGTGTCCCAATTACACGGGGTTCTGTTCTGAATAGGGAATGGCAATCTCTTTGCCGTGCTCTTTTGGTGTCCTCTGGAGATTTGAACTGGGATTCTCGACGTTATCAGTCGAGCGATTCTGTAATTATAGCTACTTAAGTTTTCTCCCGGGTCTCGGGTTTTGATGGTAGAAAACTAAATACAAATGTTATTGTGCTTTGCTTGGCTAAGAGCATGTAGGGCGATGACTTAGCTAGAGTAAGGTTAATTGGCCTCCTGTCATTGGATATGCACTTCATATGGTACACGAGTTCCATTTGGGTTCTTTCTTTTATCGTTCACTGAAAACTATGTAAGTTCATTTGCGGCCTTGCTTGAGTAATTCTACATATGCCACAACTGCAGGAGTGAGGCTGTTTATTTCTTTATTGATTTGTTATAAATGACGCGATGGCATGGTTAGTCCAACTGTCGACCTGTTGGAGATGTCCCTTTTGTTTAGTTTCTGCTAAACGACATATATGAAGATAATTTAGTATTGTAGACTTTATTCATGTAAATGCTCCACCTCAGAGTACATTGAAATGCATTAATTTGAAATTTGGGTTAGGGTTGATGCTAATGGTTTCACCAATCAAAGTGTAAGTAAAATAACGATAGTTTGTGTTTGCTCTATATGGTTACTTCTGATGGAGTTATGCAAAAAAAGAACTATAGCACTTCATTGATCAGGGGGGGAAAACCAATAACATTTTACTATGTGAACTAAAACTTTGCTGGAGAAGCATTTGTTATCTCATGATTCTGCGTGGCAGAAACTACTAACATGTTTTTGAGATGTCTTAATTTGATAGTTTGGTACTTGAATCTTTGTTTTCCTCTGTACAGTACAAGCCAGAAAAATGTGATATCCAGGCTCACAAAGGTGATAGAGTCAAAGTACACTATCGGGTAAATTTTTGCTTCATTCAGGCCTTTCCTTTGTGTATGTGCAGTTAGTTCAAGTACTTGATCTGTATGGAAAATCCGAATATAAGAACTATGTCAAGTTGTATAATTTGAGTAATTCCATTCTTGGCCATTGTTAGTAGTAAGTGATGACTCTGGTCATTGTTGGCAGGGCAAGCTGACTGATGGAACTGTTTTCGATTCCAGTTTTGAAAGAGGTGATCCCATTGAATTTGAGCTTGGAAGTGGTCAAGTAATAAAAGGTCGGTGGTGTTCTGTCAAACACGAACTTACATTAGCTTTAAAAGTTATTGCCTCTTATGTGCAAATTCCTTTCCAGATAGCTTAATGCATCTAATCAGACTACTGATATTATAAGCTCTCCAGAGTCATTCGTACTTTTATGCAATACTCACTTTTACCACGGAAGTGTAGAAGATATGTCATCATGAGGTTTGTTCCATGAGGAACTTGATTCTTTGCTGCAAATATTTATTTCTTTTAGCACTCTTAGGGATATAAGTGTAATTAGTTCCTAAATGAAAAAGAATCTGGACGAATTCTATTAAATAGGATTTATGGTTGGGCTAGCGGGAAATATCTTATCTTACTCTCTGCACCCTAAATTGGTGACCAGAGTTCTCAATTATCAGAAGAGGGGTGGCAATCCTATTACTTCTCTTGTGTGGTGCCAAGGCCTGATCTCCATGTCCTTATGAAACTTGAAGTTATTTTGAGAGCACTTGAACCTCATTGTGGCTGCTGGATCTTTCCTTTTGTGTCGGTAGAGTAGTGCATAATGGTCACTAACCATCTGAATTTCTTTGCTTTTATGCAGGATGGGACCAGGGACTATTGAGTATGTGTGTCGGTGAGAAGAGAAAGCTTAAAATTCCTGCAAAACTTGGCTATGGAGCCCAGGGTTCACCACCGACTATACCTGGTAGGAATTTTCCTCTGTCCTCTCTTGTTTAGACTATCTTGCCAAAAGGGTGCTGAGCTTTAGCATGAGAATCAATTGACCTTGGAGAATCACAAACAATTAGTTTTTGGGTAGCTTGAGAGAAAACTAATAAGAGATAGAAACAAATACTTCGATCAAACAAGATATCTTCTCATGCTTTTTTTTTTCCCTTTAATGTAGCTCAATGAATTACTGGAGGGTTCTTGTTGACGATATTCCCTCAATGATGTCATCTTGAACTAAATATCATTGTCTAGCGTCATAAATAGTTGCATATGTTCACAGACTTCAAGTTTGCATATCTTCATGCATTCCAACCTGAAACTTGAGCGTGAATTGTACCAGGTGGAGCTACACTCATCTTTGACACTGAGCTTGTTTCTGTGAACGGAAAGCCAAGCGATGCAACTCTCGATGACAGTGAGCTATAGATGGGTTTGTTTTCCTGTCAAGAGCTTTAGCAAATCCTCCCACCTTTTCGTTTCTGTATGGTGGTAGCCTTTTCATCTTGTTCAACTAGAAAACAACGAGCTTTGCTTTCACCTTAGCTACCAAGTTGGTTTTAGCTCTTACAGACTGTACTTCCATAATTTAATTTTGGAGCTGTTGAGAGTATAGTTATATTATTTTACTAGACAGTTCCGGGACTCCTTCATTCCCTGCCTCTACTCTAACTATGTGCACACAGCATGTTATCTTGGTTTTGTGCACGCACACCATCCATGTCCATTGGCCGCAGGTAATTAGGATAACGAGTGCGTGAGAAGGATGCATATGTGCTATAGCTGATTAGTTCACCTCTATTTCCTAATTCGATAAGTAATTGTATACCCTTTAATTGTACCGAAAACCTTATGGAGGACAAAAGCAGAAGCTTCGTAACATTGTGCTGCTTCCTTCATGGATGGATGGTGGGGACTGGTATAAAGATGAGATCATCAGTTATTCGTAGTCAGACATTTGCCCTTTCTCTTACAAATTAGTGGCCCCGAGTGACCGAGCTTGTCCGATCCAAAGAAGACGACCGAGAAGTGAAGACCTCGGCATATTATGCAAGCTTCACATGATGAGGATCTGTGAACGTGTTTATGTGCATGGAGGATTGCAAATGAGCTGTGAAGATATGCGTACATCCCGAAAAATCGGAGATACAAGATTGTCCGGTCATGTTAGGTCACTAAAATTCTCGGGCGAAATTCGTCGTGCGTCATGACTCGTGAGTTCGAATCCTGATGAATTTATCTTTCTCGACGCCACTTTCGACGACCTCTTGCTCGGTTGTGTGAGGCGAGGTGATTTTGCGGTGATATTAGTAGGGTGCTCCGAGAGGATTGAATGTCTTGTGCCATGGAAAAGAAGATTTCATAATATGCACATCCATCATCCATGTATATGAAATAATTGCAAGCCAATGACATTTTGAGAACTATGTGTTGGGGGATTTATAAGAAAGATGATTCCATCAACACGTTTGCAACATTAACGTAGGGTGTGCGTGTGGGTGTTACGTTGGATATATGCTTTTGATTTTAAGAGGCATCTGTCGTTTTTTCATTGATATCCAATTCCGAAATCCAAAAACAATATAAAAGATCCAATTGATAAGGATCTTGTTATATCCAGGGTAATTACTAATTATCCTTAATTTAGAATAGTTCCGATTTTCAAAGCATTGGTTGTGCAAAGCGAGAGGATAAATAGCACATCGACTCGTTAACAAAATTCAATTAACCTGATCTTATTGGAATTTGGTAAAATGCCTGTATTTTTAGGCGTTATAATTGAATAAAATGTAATCATTTTACTAATCACAAGAAGATCTTAAAAAACAATGTTTTCTTATAATTATCGAAACGAATTTATTATGAATATATTATAAGAAGTGGCGGACGGGAAAAAAAATGCCTATTTATATCATGGTGACGAATGAAGTGCAGGGTCATATTGTATGGACAAATTTAACCAAAATATATACTGTATGGGCAAAATGACGATAATGACCTCGTCTCGTTAAAGCGCCCTATAAGACGCATGTGGTGGACGCGGCTAGGGTTTTGGTAAGTGAAGGCGAGACGCAGAGCGCAGAGAAGCACCCGTCGCTGCCGCCTCAGCCAAAATGGGTGAGATCTTCAACCTCTCTCTCCCGTCGCCATTGAATCGTTGCTTGCTCTGCCTTTCGGTTTTGTGGATTTGGTCCTCAATGTCGCGTTTCGGTGCTCGCTTCGTGACACGCAGGTATCTCTCGGGACTCCATGCACAAGAGGCGTGCCACCGGTGGCAAGAAGAAGGCCTGGAGGAAGAAGCGAAAGTAACTTTCTCTCTCTCTCTCTCTCGCTCGCTCGTCTTCGCGTGTCTTTGTGGGTTTATTCGCTTCCTCGTTGAGCTGGTTTTTAGTTCGCATCTCGTGGTCGGAATGCATTATTGTTGTCCGAACGGGTCTATGGGTTTAGTCGGTTGGCGTAGGGAAGTGGAAAAAATTGCAGATTGCGAATTGGGGTTGATAATTTCTTTGTTTCTGTTTCTGTTTCTGTTTCTGTTTCTTTCTTTTTTTTCCTGCTTTTTAGCGGTCAAGCTTTAATTAATAGATGTGATGTGAATACGATCCTAGTCGGCTCGGATGATTCTCGGTCTCTGCTGACAAATATAGTGTGAGATGTTTTATGGTGGCTCTGCAACTCTAGGATACCAAAATGGTATAATTGAGTGACATTCAGCGGTATTCTGCATGAGTTCGGCTTGTGTAGCTAGAGGATGTAGCGCCACTCTCTATGGTCACACCAGCCTCATCTATGGCATGATCATCAATCCATCATGAAAGCTGAGTTTCAATGTCCTGTTCTTTCCGAAACCTATTAGCTGAGGGGAATTTGTGTTGGTGCTTTATTGGCTTTTGCTTTGGTCAATAGATTATTTGAGCATTGTGAGGTTGTTCATTTCCCTCCGCATGGAAGAAGGGAACATGCGTCATTTGCCTTTCAGTGAGAACGTATAGTTGCAAAGTGTCATGCTAGGAGACAAACTTATTGCTAGTATATAGCTCAGGATCTTCCCGTAAGAAGTCATGTGTACTTTGAAAATAGTGGGATATCGCGGATCGATTCTTCGTGCAACATTATTGTCCTGTTTAAGATATCGTTTGTACTTATTTCATTTTTCATTGCTTCGTGAAGGTACGAGTTGGGTCGTCAGCCAGCCAACACAAAACTTTCAAGCAACAAAACGGTAAGGAGAATCCGTGTGAGAGGAGGCAATGTCAAGTGGAGAGCCCTGAGACTGGACACAGGGAATTTCTCGTGGGGTAGTGAGGCTGTCACCCGCAAGACCCGTATCCTTGATGTGGTCTACAATGCCTCGAACAACGAGCTTGTGAGAACACAGACCCTGGTGAAGAGTGCAATTATTCAGGTTGATGCCGCTCCATTTAAGCAGTGGTACCTTCAGCATTATGGTGTCGATATTGGTAGGAAGAAAAAGATAGCGGCCAAGAAGGAAGCTACTGAGGTAATATGAGATCTTATTTCTAAAAGGTTTTGTACAGGATGATCTGGGTGGAAGGGAAGCTCTGTCATATTTCTTCAAATTCAGGAACTCATTTATCTGTTTACATATGCGTGATGGTTTCTTGAATTGGTGAAATGACAGGAGGGCGAAGCGCCTGTGGAGGAAACAAAGAAGAGCGCTCATGTCTTGAGGAAACTTGAGAAGCGCCAGAAGGACCGTAAACTTGAAGCACACATTGAAGAACAATTTGGATCTGGTAGGTTGTTGGCTTGCATTTCTTCCCGACCTGGTCAATGTGGCAGAGCCGATGGGTAAGTGCATAATGTTTACATGGTTGATTTGCCTATGCACTTAGTTTCTTCATTCTTCTAAGCTTTGTCCATTTTCATCCTACTTCAGGTATATTCTGGAGGGAAAAGAGCTGGAATTCTACATGAAGAAGATCCAGAGGAAGAAGGGCAAGGCCGGAGCTGGTGCAGCTTGAGTGTACCATTTTCATCGTTTTTCTCTACCATTTTGAGGAGCTTGTTTTGGATTATAATTTTTGTGATCCGTTCTTCCGGAACTCTGCTAAGTTGAGGCCTGTGGTCAAAATGTCATTTTTGTAGCTCATCTTTTAGACTATAAGATTATTATTCTCTTGCAATATGGTTCTGGCTTATTGTTAAGCACCGATGCTGTTGCTTAGGGTTAGACATTGACAAAAACCTCCATGAAGAAATCATCCAAGGAAACAAAAATGATGGAATTGCCGTACTTAGAACTGGAAGAGGTTTATTAAACCCGCCACATTTATCTCTACTCTTTATCTACCCTAGCACCAGGCTGCCTTTCTTCTAGATCCTCTCTTTTTGCGAACTTCTTATAATATGGTGCTTGTGATAACTAGAGCAAATTCAACCTGTTGTGAGTACAAGATGTTGCTGATGCCCTGTTAGTTTAGTGTTTATCTAGTATTGCGGTTTTGCGGATAACGGTAATGGTGAATCCATCGGATTATGATAGTCTGCGACGGAATTACTGCATTGCAACATTAGGGAGATGAGGAGTCTGGTTTCTATGAATTTTGGCAATGGTGACTCCATCACAGTGTCTTTTGCGGCTCCTCCTGATTCGACTGCAGAGCCTGTGTTAATGGAGTGCCCAAGATCGTCTCCAACTTTCGACCTAATTAAGTAATATTTTTCTTCTCATATCACGCCACGACCTTGCAATTCATTTTATAGTCTGATCACCTGATTTGCAGAATACTTACTTCTGAAAGAAATTGGCCCGTGTCGAACACCGCCACCGTATTAACAAAATGACATTATCCTGGCATGTTCTTTCGTCAGTATGAACAAACAGTAGACGTGGTGAGATTTATTATGGAAATATCGTACATAACAAGTCAATGAAATTTCATTTCGGTCAAGTCCGACCTTGATCGAACTTTCGGTGGGGGGGGGGGAAGGAAATTAGAACTTGGTCAAAAAAAGTAGAAGTTGACCTTGAATTTAGGTCTTATATAAATAGCAATCTGTAATTTTGCCTTCTAAGTAAAGAAACAACAGTAACAAAAGAACTTGTGGCATCCTGAATTAGTTTGTAGGTAAAACGTAGATATATGAGGCAAGCCAACGTTGCTGAAGCCATCAGGAGAAATATTACCTTAACTTGAAAATGTCAAATGCCATGAAAAAGTCATCTTTCTTTTGCTAGGAAAATGCCATGAGAAAGTTCAAAAAATCCTATATGCTTCAACGCCTGATTACCTCACTATCAAGATTTACTGTGGGTAGTGGAATACCTTCTGGCTTCTGTCTAACAAGAGTCATGTAATTTTTACTGAGACGTCGACAGGAAAACTAGAGAATCAGTAAAGCCATCACAGCATTGTCATGAGCACCAAATGGGCAAAACTTTCATAGGTCTGGAGTCCAGGCGTCGATGTTAATCCAGTCTCAGGCTCTAAGGAGAAAGCAGCATAAGCGGGAAAAGTAAAGGACGAGAGAATGTTGATAGCATACAAGAGATCTTTCCCAACCAAAATAGGGTATATCTAACTCTCCATTGATAACACAGGAAAGTTTGAGAAGTAAAAGCTTTCCAGCGCATGTGGTACCTAGATTACCAATGACAAATTGAAAGAATTTCAAACGTATAATCTGAAAGTGCCTGCCTCAATCTATGCAGTCCGGTGACGCTACAACCAAATGAACTGAACAATTAACTCAAAGCAAAAAATCACTCTCCCCGCAACTTCCCAGTCTTTGTCTGACCTTGGAGAGCCTGACGAAATACAGATCTGACATAACGTAGCAGATTGACAACTACAATGGTACAGTAGTCCCTTGGTCACGAGTAAATAATTGGTCCACAAGGTGACCCAATCACAAAGCAATGCAGTTGTGCCTTTTAGCCCTGAAAACGGGCACTAATTGCCGCAGCTCTATATCAGAGCAAAAAATTGGATAAAAACTAGGGCAAGTGAGCTAACCGGTAATAAATAGGTAGAGCCTCTGCAACTTAAGAAAAAAAATCAGCTAACCTGCTCTCCAATCAAATCGAGGCCAACAACTAGGAAACTTATACCTTGAAACAAAAGAAAGTAGAAATGAATTCCCTGAGCAGACAACAAGCTTCTAACAGCTGCCGTCAATAGAATAAATGCAAGACCAAGCTCCTTCCTGTACAGCCGATTTCTTCTAAGCTTTCCAGCTTTCTTTGTCATCTCCATCCTATTGAGCTCAACAAGGCCGGATTCTGATGACGACCTGTGGAGGGTCGAAGTCTCCAACAAAGGATCAGATTCTTTTTCACTAAAGGAAACTAGGTCGGCCTCTGATGATCTTCCCAACTTCTTTGTAACTATCCACTCATAAGAGCTTCCAAATTTGAACAGTCCAGATATCATGGCATTAAATTTGGTCACTGACATGGTGTTTTCGAAAAGAAGGTAAGGAACTATAAATGGAAAAGACCGAGGAGCCGGAAGGATGTTCAAAATGGACATAACCCCAGGAACATAACAAACTACCCAAGCTGGTAGCTGAGCTTCTGGCAGAAACATGGTCAGCGGAAGAATGATGCAGAAAAGAGTGAATGAATAAAAGGGCAAGATCAGCTTCCGTAGGAGGAAGAAAAGAAATATAAGGTTGGCTTTCTTGGCCAAGGACACCTGAAATGAAAAAGAGATATGGTTTTAACAACAAAGATAAAACAGGAAAGAAACACAATCGAAAAAGATGGTGCTTGGTTGAAGGTAGACCACTATACTGTCCTTCTATGAGGACACAAATAGATGAAATTATCTATGTATGTAAAAATATCTCACCGAAGTGCTATGACATGCACTTTCCCTTGATAGCTACAGATACTTTAAGGCAATAATAGATATGCCAACCAATCATCAACAAAGTGAATATTAGTGACTGTAGCATTAAGTTAGCTCCTAAACTGGTTGTGCAAAACCGAAATGGGATCCATGAATGCTCCTGGTTCTAATGACTAGCAAGACCTCCCTACTAACATTGGATATACGAGGAACGTGTACTACCTTCAAAAGTTTTTGAGACATAGTTTCAAAGTAGATCCTCTTTCCTTAGCAATGAGAAAGAACGAAAGGCCCAACATCCTCAACTAATCCTTAACTTTGAATTCAAAAATTGTTTCTGGTCTTTCATCATTGCTTTAAGATCCCTTTTCAACAGTCTTCTAGTCTCTAATCTATTCTGAAATACGAGAATAACTGCAATTTGACGAACTTACCTTTGAACGGAGTACATCAAAGAAGCACATTCGAAACAATTGCATAGGACCAGAATGCCAGCGGTGCTGCTGTTTTTTGTATGCCTCATAAGATTCTGGAAGTTCACAAAGACACTGCGCAAAGACATTGAAAGATGAGCATAATGTATGGTATGATGAAATACAAGAAGTTTGAAGTCAACCACGACCCACCTTAACATCATTCAAATAAATGAACTTCCATCCACAAAGGTGAGCACGAACAGCTATGTCCATGTCTTCAACAGTTGTCCGTTCCAGCCACCCACCACATTCCTCAAGTGCTTTAATTCTCCATACACCAGCAGTCCCATTAAAGCCAAAGAAGTTGATAAACACTCCATTAACTTGTTGTTCAACTTCAAAGTGAAATGATAAATTTATGTTCTGCAATCTCGTCAGCAAGTTCTCATCTTTGTTTACAAATGCCCACCTTGTCTGGACCAATGCTAGATCATCATTCCCCTTGAAGAGAGAATAATAACTTCTAGTCAGATAACCGGAAGTGTAAATCATCAAGTAGACAAACTTCTTTCCTACACTTAAATTTTATTTTACAGATAGTTGAAAAGTAAAACTACCAAACAATTTGCTCATCAATGATCAGCTTAACCAACAAAGTCCTTATGCAATATTTTCCTTCTTTTGGCCCAGCTTCTTTAGGAATTTGTCCAATCTATCTTCACCTTCAGCACAACATACCCAGCAGAACACTTTAACTATGCATTGGCTTTCATGAAAGTTTGTTGCAAATAGTTACCTTAAAGTAAGGAATGGTCTTTTTCAAGAAATCTGGTCCTGGCTGGAAATCTGCATCGAAAATTGCCACGAATTCATAATCTTTCACATACTCACAGCTCATTGCTGATTTGAGATTTCCTGCCTTGTATCCTGTCCGTATAAGACGATGGCGGTAGACTATCCGCACACCTCTCTGTTGCCACTTCTGAACTTCCGATTTGATCAGAAGTTGAACATCTAAATCATCGGAATCATCGAGAACCTGCACAAGCATTCTTTCCCTTGGCCAGTCTTGTATGCATACGGCTGCAATAGATTGTTGATAAACCTGTTGGAAACCCATTGAGAGAATATGTTGGTAGCGGTACTTTTATACTGAGATACGGAAAGTGGAACAGTATACAATCAAAAGGATCTGCAAATACTAAAAGATAAGACTATGGCATACAATCCATCCCACAACCAGCTTCCCTATATAAAGAATAAATTTCAAACAACCAAGCATCCATTATCTACTCCATTATGGCCAAAGAAAGCATGAATTGTCCGTCTTGCTTATCTTAAAGGAGCAGGCACAGTACCTACAACGCTTAAATGATAAACAATCAATCAGGGACGGAGGGTAATGAAGCTTAGCCCACTGTTTTGCCAAATTTTGCAATACATGTGTGGCTTTTGCCAAGAAAAATTACGTTATCTAATCAACTTATGGAGCTCGAATCCACTCAGCCTTTTAGTCCATGAAAATTGACCCCAATTTCTCTCAAGTGCTAAAGAATAGTGAAAAGTCCAAATATCAAGCAAAATAGATGCTAAACTTACCCCGTACAAAAGAAAATATAAACCCAAAATTTTGCAATTTCACTTGAGTCAACATGATAGTTAGTGAAAAAATTGTCCAGTTATTTATTGACCACAACAATGATTTTTATTAGTTTCTCCTTTAGTAAGTTATCAAATAATATTAGTCAAAAACCGTTAGTCAATTAAAACATGGAGAGATATAATTACAATAACTAACTAAAAACTTATCAAATAAAATTAGTCAAAAACCATTTGTCAATTAAAACATGGAGAGATTTAATTACAATAACTAACTAATTTTGCCCTTGTCATGCCATTGTCATCACATGGTTTTTGTCGAACTTCATTTTTTCATTTAGGGCAGGCCTTATGTAGATTCTTATTCTAAAGAACTGTAAACAAATACTTAAGTAATCAATTAACAAACATCTTAGACATATCAAACTCTACTGTGAGAGATGAGCCAAGTTTCATTTTCTTTACTATTAAGTTCTAAGATATGATATCAACCAATGAAATGCATATCACTAATTATGTGTTTATCGTTCTTTCGTCGTACTTTACTTAAAAAATTTCACATCTGTATCGCAATTTTCAAAATATTTCAATAGACAAAAAAGTTAATGCCATAACTCATTAACTCTTTAATTTTTTATATGATCATATTGACCCCATTTGAAAAATCTTTCTGGCTCTGTCACTGCAATCAATCCACAAATCTTAATCGTAATAATAACCACAACAATTCAGTATTTTGGACGCAGTCGAAATTCATGTCAATGCTACTTATCAGAGAAGTAAAGTGAACTTTTACTGTTGAAGTACCTTGGTATTAATCAGTGTACCATCCCATGTAATCTAAAAGTCAGAATAGAGAACATCCTGACGAAATACATCAGTGCACAGAGAGAAGATCATATGTGCACGTGATTGTTATTGCCCCACAAGTAGACTATCTGTCGCATTTCCACTCAGCAAGTAGCTTCCTCACACGTTCCATTCCCAAAGAATCAAACATCATCTTACTCATTCATGGAAAATTGGCAATTGAGTAAGAAAGAAGGACGCTGCTAAAAGTAAGTCACTCAGAAAACAGAAGATAAATGCTGCTGCTTAAAATAGGGCATCAAGAACCCAGGAACAAATCATCACTAGCAGTATAGCCACAGTCTTACAATATCCACTCAAGCATGGCAAACACGCGGTGCAGACGCTCACTAAATGACTGAAAACCTCTCTTACCAACGCCTAATAAAATAATCGAAGAAATTCTAAAGAGGCTTTCCTTTTCAATAATCAGGAAATTTGCCACTAACCTCTTGCCTAATCATCCCCAAAATAGAAGAAAAAGGAAATGACAAAATGAAGAAACAGAAAAGGGAGAGAAAAGAATAATGAAGTTAAGTTGAAAAGGCACCAAAACAGAAAGAACGTATTTTTGCGTTGAAGTCTTGCCAAACTTATTCGGAAAAACTTCAGATATATTGTACGCTTACTCATCACAAGTTCACAACTCTGGGAGCAGAATGGAGTGACCTTGACATAATGTCAACTATTGCATCCTAATCTTAAGGTTAGCATGAACGTCAAGCAGTAAGTTTTCATGCTTTCGACAGCTAAAGACCTAAACCCACAAGGCATAGCACACAACTCGACAGAGTTTTTGAGTTTCGACTAATCGACCAGTTTGAAGTTGAATAATTTTACTTTGAATTCTCAAGCGGCACATCCGAAACTGCCAGTGCTCTAGTAATAAATGCCGCAACCCAGAACGCTTGAAACAAATACAAAGCACCAGATTGTCATCACCACTAACAGTAGTAACGTGGGAATCAAAGTCAGCGTCTCAGGAGAGAAGATAGGAACCTACATCTTCTTACCTCCCTCTCGTTGCACATGGGAATCTGCACCAACACCATGGGGTACGCCTCATCCCCACCTTCACTCTCCAAATCTCCCTTCTTCTCGTAATCGATCGACGCCACCGGCTTTATCCCCCTAATCTTGATCCAGAGGCAGCCCAAGACCAACACCACTCGATCCACGGACTGTATCAGGAACAGCACGATACACACATTGGTCAAGCTCTGCAACGGTGGCGCCAAATACTTGGCCCTAACCTCGAGCCAATTCGCGTACACCAACTCCACGAACCCCAATACCTCCTTCGACCCGACCGAAGGGGGGCTGAAATGCCACCCCTTGTAGTACGCCAGCAGCTCCAACCCCAACAGCACCAGGACGAGGATCAGGAAGGACCTGATGATCCGGTACAGCCGCGACGACGAGGAGTCCGCGGGAGAGGCGGCGATCCTCCGGTTCGCGGTGCGGAGGATGGAGACGAAGGAGCCGGCGGCGGAGGCGACGAGCGAGGCGATCTGCTGGAACCGGAGGAGGCAGACCCAGGAGAGCTGGCGGGCGCTGCGGGCGCGGGACTTCTCCACCGCCTGGTCGGACCGGGGGGTCCGGATCTCGACGGGGAGGAGGGGGTCGCCGGCGCTGGTGGAGGGGCCGTCGGAGGGGTCGAGGTTGCGCTCGCGCTGCTTGTTCCACCATTCCTGGAACTCGTGGTTCGGCGCTCGAGACATCGTGAGGGCGGGGGGCGGGGGGGCGAGGGATTAGGAGAGCGAGGGCTTCATGAGCACGTTCCCGCCGATCAGATCTCGGGGTGGGCGCGTGATCACGGGCGCGTGCATCGGCGCGTGGGAAACCGGAGATGGAGGTGGGGTGAGGAGGGAAGAAGACGAAGGTTGGTGACGTCAGTGGGTGGTGGGAGAATTGGGAGGCTCCATTGGGTTTCTTCTCGGATGGGGAGGGATTTGAAGGGTGGAGACGGTCCAGACGGACATGGACATGTGCGCGAGTTCTCTATCTCTCTCACTGACACAAACAAACAAATTAGACACCCAAAGAAATTAATAATATTAAAAATAATAATGACAATAATACCATGAAAGAAGAAGGAAGAAGGAGAAGAAGGAGAAGAGATTGGGAGAGAGAGAGAGAGTGGTGGATCCAAGGGAGTGGAGGTAATGGCGGATTTACGGGGAGTCGTGTGGCTGATGTTGAAGTCAGCCGCTGTGGATTGTGGTTTTCTGGCGCGTGACGTTCCCCACCCCGTCCTCCGCGCGTCCCTCTTCGCGGCGAGTGGTGGCTCCCTCCGAGCGAGCGCTGGGGTGATGATGCGCTGATGATTCTTGTGAAGTGGAGTTGCAGATGGAAAGAGGGTTGCGTACCAACACTTCCCAACTGTCGAAGGTGAAGAAGACATCGTCAGAGCTTAATCGCCTTAATTTTGGTCCTCTGCCACGTGACGCCGACCCTTGCCCAGCCCAGCGTGAGGCAAGGCCAACCTCCGCATGGCCCGGCGAGACCGATCTTCGCCTGTGGCGAGTGAGGAAGGCAAGGTCATTGCGGTGAGCAAGGATCTAGGGTAGAACTTAGAATTTGAGAACTTGTTCGATGGGAATATGTCGGTTCTAGGTTCCAAAGCATGCTAAGTAGATACCGGATTCTAAAAAGTTGGGAAACATGTTTTAACGGGTAGGTTCCAAGTTAGAACCTGAAATCTGTAACAAGATTTTGTTTTAGTTTGGCCTATGTCTTCGCTCGATCTTGTAGTATTCATGATTTTCGATGATTGATGATGAATGTATAATCTGGAACCACTAGTCAGAACTTCTATTTCGGATGATATTTATGACCGATACTTTTACTTTGTTAATATTTCACATTTTTTCTATGTCTAAATATAAATTATGGTAAATGGATTATAGAGATAAGTAGTAGCCATTAAAGGTAATGATTCATCACAATCGTTTAATTTTGGAGCCTATAGGTTTTAAGTTCCGACCCTAGAACCTGTAACAGGGTATGTTCCAAGTTTCAAAATATACATGGTAGATTCCATATTTCAAAAAATGAGAAACTTGTTTCGATGGTAAGTTCTAGGGGTGAGCGTAGTCCGAGTTGGGCCAGTCCAATACCTAATCCTGGGACCAATCCGCACAGTGTTGGTCCCCAATTTTTGGGATCGGGGACCGACCCTATCGAGCTTGGGACCAAGGACCGAACTGACCCTATGGGTCTGATCCGGTTCTAGGGACCAACCAATTCTTTTTTTGTTTCATTTTTTGTATGCCTTGAAAGGATAAACGTACTCTTTGAAATTACATATCCATCAACAATGCGATATTGAGTAACCAAACTATGAATACCGATACAAATCAAATAGAAATCTAAGATAAAGTAACAACAAAAATCTTCACTTGTCAAAAGCAACAAACCATAGTAGACGAGTTGAGTTTGTGAGATGGGCCAAGAGAGGTGAGCTGTGTTTGTGAGGCAAGCAAAGAGAAGCAGATACAGTGAGGAGCCGTAGAGAGGGCGAGCGAATAGAGGCAACACTCAACAGGGTTTCTACTTTCAACGCCAGAAGAAAAGGAGGAAGGACCCTAGGGTTTTGAAACATATATGTATGTATTTGTGTGTGTGTGAATGAAATGAAAGAAAAAGAGCATATATCTTCATTTACATCAACTTCTTTTATTTATTCTACAAAAAAATCTTTTTTTCTATATATAAATTTTACATAAATACATGGTTGGATCAATCCTAAAGCCCTAGGACCAGGGATCAACTTGCACAGTACAAGTTCTAAGGGTCCTAAAACCAAGGACCAATCCAGTCCCCCTAGTAATCGAACCAGGACCAACTGGGTTGGGCCAGTCCAGGATTGGTCCAGGGTCAACCCTGACCCTGGACCGTTGCTCACCCCTAGTAGGTTCCAAGTTTCGTCCAAGTGAAATTTATACGGAACCTGAAAAATTCACGTTGGTGCCAGCCGTCGGCATTCATGTCAACAATTTCCAGTCGAAATTGACAGAATGAACTGAATTGCTACTAATGTGATGTTTATGATTGAATTTATCTAATTAAAAGGTTTACGATTGAATTAGTACTTATGTAATAGTTTTAGGATTTTTTTTCGTAACTTTGCCCCCACCGAGATTGCAGAAGACTGAGTTGAGTAAATTTGGGCACATGGATCCTAATGGGGGCTGGCCATTCTAGTGGGTCCGCCTTAACTCGTAGTTTTGCGCTTCTGAAGCACAAGATTTGGAGTGGATTCCCATCGTCAAGTGGTCCATCCTTCTTCTTTCTCAGCCCAACACTCCCAAAGAAAGTTTTAAGAGAGAGGTTCCGGGGCTTAACCCACTGGGTCGGGGCCGGGTCGGGTCTTTACGGACAATATCGGAGCAAGACCCTCTATGACTTTTGTATTGTTTCGGATCGGGATTGCAGCGGCTTTGGTAGCGAGCTCATGACTTTCCGCACCCAATGGCAGGAGAAATAATTATATGATCTATTGACTATCGGATATCTTTTTACGGCCGTGGTAGTAGAACTAATGCCGAGGTGAGGCAATACCAATTTAATGTCTCGTGTGATATGGTAAATGACTCTGAAGTGATACATAAGTAAATGTCGCCTTTAATATCGCCACTTCCTTGCCATCATTTTCTCACTCATTTGGAAACTTGGCCCCTGGCTAGATTCCTAAAGAGAAGTAGCATATCTCAGGAGCTATAGAACTATTTCTCCCAAATTTCCCAGGTCAATTTCGAAGCGGTTGTCTGGCATCCTCCCGACTTTTACTAATCCAACAGCCCCCTTGACCTGCATTAAAGCCAAAAAAACAAAAAGGAAAAAAAAAGGAACTTTTGCCTCCACCCGCCACCGCTTGCCGCTGCCCTGCCCATTCGCTGCAGCCGTTGTTAGAAAAATAAAAATTTTATGATGTTATGAAACAAACTTCTATTCCGAGAATAGAAATTTTATGTCGTTATTAAACGCGTCTTTTTGCTTAAAAACCCGTCCAAAAAACAAAAATAGAAAAATCTATTCCTAGAACATAATGGTTATCATTTGCACCCTTAATCGCCTATATTTTCATCCTCGCCTCGGCCACTTGATCTCAACCCTTGCCCAAGCAGGGCTTGTCGGGCCTCGCCCTTACCCTGGCAAGGCCAACCCTCACCAAGGCAATGCTTGGCGCGGCTACCCTGCCTTGGGCGAGTGTCAACCTCGCCGACGCTCTCCTTCATCGAGGTGTGGCCTAGCGAGGGCAACCCTTATCGACCCTGGCCTAAGGAAAATAAAAAGGAAAAAAATATTCAAATATTATTAAAAAAATGTTCGTATAGGACAATCGGCGTCCATTTCGGAATTTTTCAGTTAAAATTGGTTGAATTGACTGAATTTGTATCAATATGGAAAGGATTTAGAACTAAATTGATCTAATTAAAAAGTTTAGGAATGAATGGATATCAATAAAGGAGGTGTGATTTTTTTTTTTCTTTTGTTACTTTTTCCCCACCTGCGTGAGATTGTAGAAGACAGAGTTGAGTGGATTTGGGCCCATGGATCCTAATGGGGCTGGCCATTCTAGCGGGGTCTGGCTAAACTCGTAGTTTTGCGCTTCTGAAGCACAACGTTCGGTGTAGATTCCCATCGTCAAGTGGCCCATCCTTCTTCTTTCTCAACCCAACACTGCCAAAGAAAGTTTTAAGAGAGAGAGGTTCTGGGGCTTAACCCATCGGGTCGGGTCTTTACGGACGATTCCGGAACAAGAATCTCAATGACTTTTGTATCGTTTCGGATCGGGATTGGGGTGGCTTTGGTGGCGGGCTCATGACTTTCCGCACGCGACGGCGGGATAAGTAATTATATGATCTGTTGACCATCCGATATCTTTTTTTATGGCGGTGGTAGTAGAACTAATGCCAAGGAGGTGAGGCAATACCAATTTAATGTCTTGCGTGAATATGGTAGACGACTCTAAAGTGATACATAAGTAAATGTAGCCCTTATTATGAACACTACCTTGCCATCATTTTTTCACTCATTAGGAAACTTGGCCCCTGGCTAGATTCCTAGAGAGAAGTGGCATATCTCAAGAGCTATAGCACTATTTCCCCCAAATTTCCCAGGTCAATTTTGAAGAGGTTGTCTGGCATCCTCCTGACTTTTACTGATCCAACAACCCCCTTGACCTGCATTAAAGCCGCAGAAACAAAAAAGGGCAAAAGAAAAAAAAGAAACTTGACCTAGCATCCCACTTCCTGTCCAGTGTCCACATTTCAAAGTTGGATGACATCTATCTGAAGTTTGAATTATCATGTCATGAGCATTGACTCCACTAAACTCTACAGAGCCAAGTTAACTGAACACCTTATGTGATGCCCCCACATTTCACTCTGCTTTTGCTGTCAAGTCTCAAGCTTGTCTTACATACCACAGCTGTTGCCACTCTCTTCACCAAAAGAACCATGACCCTTTCTTGTGGAAGCCCCTCTTAGCCAATTGAGAAATTAAGTAATAATCCAGGGAGACAGAAATGTTGCAGAAAAGTAAACTAAAAGCAAAAGAAAACAAAAGAGACCAATCCAATAATATAAACAAGCTCCATGATTGGGCCTCTCGGAGACACTTTGTGGGGTCAAGACTTGCTACCTAAAACATATTCCCAGCAATATTAAAAAAACATCCTGTCAGTAAAATGTCCTTCGGGCAAAAGCCACATTCGGAGCATCTTCCTCTGTAATTGCATTACATCAATCTGCAGGGCCCAATAATGCAACCCTCAATATTAAATTGAGGAGCTCAAGGCTGCAAAGCAATGCCATAAACTGGATTTTTTCCACCAGCAACCTCCCATAGAAAACAATGACAGCCTAGTTTATTTCAGGGTATCTTTCTTTCCAAACCTGAACTCCACTACTACATTACCCTCTCTTTCCCTGTCCCCAAGTCTTGCGTATTCAATAAAGTTGATGTGATTATAAAGGCCTTCGGTTCATTGGGTCTAGTCAGAATCTCACCAATGCCAACCTGGGGTTCTTTTGATGTCAAATTAGAATAATCCTCATGGCGAATAGTGATGGAGAAAAGGGTTTCTTAAAAGGAGAGGTTCCACTTCTAACTCCCCAACCCCTTTTCACTCGATGGAGTTCTTTAATTGCACGGTTGAAAGAAGGTGGACAGAACACAGCAGCAGCTTCAAACGTTTGCTTTCTCTCTCTGTTGTGTGGGTTTAAAACCAGACCAGACGAAAGTTACAGGGGGCCAAAGCACATGGCAGAAATCATGGGGGATTGATTTTGTTGACCCCAGGTGAGGCTGATTGAGGAGGATTTACCGAATGTCCTAATCATTCGAACGAAGACTTTCTGCGAGAGACAGAGCAGATAGAAACAAGGCACCAAACAGCTGGTTCCACAAACAAGAGTGAGAATCAAAACTACCAGATTACGCGGTTCTAATCAGTTGTTTTCGACTGATATTGACCATTGAAAGACCCACTTTAGAGGGAGATTAACAATTTTTCCCCGAGTTCATTTAAATAATTCCTCTTGAAATCATCAGGTGACAATGTCCAATAGGTAGGAAAACGAAAGCTACTCGTGGATATTATTGGACATTCAAGTGCTGTAAGCTGTACAGCATTGTAACACCATAACACCAAATTGTACCAACACTACACGGCAAGAAGACTACATCTGGAGAACTAATAGACAAGATCGTAGACAACTAACTATATTAGCAGGAAAAGAATAATAGGGTGAAAAAAATTTCTCTTCGTTGGACCTAGGATCAAATTGCTCGGCAATCTCGCAAACTTTCCGAACATCACCGCTTGTATATACAGGGTCTCCGTCACCAGGCGGTCAGTGAGGAAAACTTGAGTTGCTTGCTAGAGCTCAATTTTCATGTGGGAGACCTGGTTTTGACCTGAAACAAGCCAGAGAGAGTTTTACTTAAAATTGTAATGCCTCTCATGAACATAAACCGGTTAATTTTCGCCTTTTTCTACATACCTTGATTTTTTTTAGGATCCAATGCTGCTTCTGTCAGCGTGCCTTGGCTGAAACCCATTTGAACCAGCATCTGCAGGTCATCTCCACAGAAGGACTGAGCCCGATCAATCGGAAACAAATTAGATAATCTGGATTCTGAATGGAGTTTATTTACATATGAGTGCTTCTGGGAAATGCTAATTACCGCGAGAACGTGATCGTTTGATCCGTCCAACGGATGAAACTGCAGGTCATTTAGTGGGTCCATTGGATATTGCGTGGGAGTCCAAGCCGAGGTGTTGCTATGTACAGCTGGATTTTTCTGGTGCTGGCGGTGGCCGAATAAGACGGCTGCCGCCGAGGAATCTGGCGGAAGGATAGGATATTGAATTGCGTTGTTCGATTGAAACATCTGAAATGACATCATGTGCACATATCAGTGTCCCCTTCTCAGAATAAGAAGAAATTGCCTCTGTTAGAATTCACAATACGTACTTCCTTTGACATAAGAGCATCCGCTTTATAGTCAGGACTAGCATCTACCGAAGCTAACTTCATAGAAAGGAACTGAACAATCAAAACCTGCAAACTATTAGGCTAAAAACATTTCAATCAAGAAGAGCACAGGCTTTTTGTGGATCGATACATTACCTCGACTTGATGTTGCAACGACTGGACGTAGTTGATGATCTCGTCAAGCATAAGGGCCTTTCCAGTCACCTAAGATTGCAAACCCGAAACCAAATTAGCCAAACTCGCACATCGCGCGATTAGAACATGTCTCTTTTTCCAGGATCATCATTCATAGACACACCTTGTTGCAGCCTGGTACGAGGTCTTGGAGCATTTTCATGCGGTCACTGATCTTCTCTCTACGCACCTAAAATAAACGACCCACGAAGCTATTATCAGCTCCGGCGCAGCATATGTTTGTCTAACCTGTGGCCAAAAACTAGTAAGGCGACTGCAATACTTACTCTCTCGGCAAGGCTATGGCTATCGGTTGCCTGACCCCGCCTTGCTCTGACATGAATGTAGTCTTTCACCTCGGTCTTGGTCTGTTTGTCTTCTGATGCAGTTCCAGTGCTTTCTTTCGGATCATGCTCGGCCTTACCAGAGCAGTTCTCATTTCCTACACTTTCATTGTGATTGCACCTCTTGGCATCGAAATTTTCATTAGCCTCATCAACCTGGTATGGCAATTTCCCAACTTCAACAAACAATTGATGAATACAAACAATCGAAACATTGCCATTTGTGTCACAATTTTTCATTTCATTACCTTCGCGTCATTTGAAGATGGCAAGGTTCCTGCAGGTCCCTTTGCCTTCCCTTTAGGGGCCGCCTTTCTTTTCCTCGAGCCCGCATCGTTGGAAGCTCTCAGACCTATTTCCACGCTTGGGATTTGCTCCGACAATGAGGACCCCTCCTGAGAATTTGACAATTCGCCTCTGTCCTGCGGTGGCGAGTCCTTGCTCTGCTCAGCAGCAATTTGAGATTCGATTGCCTTGAGAGAAGGGCTACTGGAAACCCGAGCCAACTTCCCGTTCGCCATAGGCGGCATGGATCTATTAGGGATTTCATCATTTTTCATGACAAATTGGCCCGACCGACCATTGAAACTCCTGCTGCCTAAGCAAGAGAACCTCGCCGCTCGCTCCGCGAACCCAGGATCGGGCGAGAACTCAGCTAGGCCAGAGTTCGAAGGCGTCACGGCATGTCCCAATTTAGGCAAGTGATGATTGTCCTGAAACAAGTGATCCATCATGGGCACATTCAGCTTCGGTGGGGAGTTCACAGGAGTGCTGTAACATGAATTGTTGGTAATGTTATCTCCACCAATGTGAGAAGCCACCTTTGCCGGCATGGTGGTGAACAAGTGATGAGAACGCGGCGGGATCTCGCTGGAATTGCTAACGACGCCAAGCTTTCCAACGAGTTCCCTCATCACAAAGCCGTTAGTGGATATGTTGGAGTTAGAGTTGGACCCTGCAGGTGAGGACCCAATGGAGCTCAGGGCAGAGTCAAACTTGGCCACCCCGTGATCTGTTGTTGACTTTTGCCAGCTCGGGTTGTAGAAGCAATTCAGCTCCGCGGACTGAGCATCCATGGCTGAAGAGAGTGATTGCCAAGTGGATAACAACAACATTGATGATGGTGACGACGATGACGATTCAACCTGCAATGTCGGTGGTGCGGCGAGGGTTCCTCCACACATAAAGAAGTCATTTTCCATGGCAGGAAGAAACCCAGAAGAAAAATGGCAACTTTCTCGGCTTACGTTGTTGTCTGTACTGATTAAAGATTACCCAGTTCAGACTCAAGGATTTAAAATGCAGAAAAGTCAAGATCGAGCAGGGTTTGAGCTGGGGAAGCAGAAGCGAGATGGTGGGTTTGGTCCCAGCGATGGATGATTGAAGCTCGTAGTGGATTGGTTAGTGAGAGCGGTGGGTGAGCAAATCAGGGACAGTTGGTTTGGTGTCAAAAAGGCTTTGGCAAAAGAACAGAGAAAGGAATATCAGACGGAGGGAGAGAAAAGAGGAAGAAGGGGAGGGAAAAGAGTGTGGCGAGCTTGGGTTATATAACGGAGGGAACAGGCCTGTTCCTGTTCGACCTTCTCTTATTTTAAATGACAAAAAGGAAAAAAAAAACACGAAGTAATGTAATTTTCTTTTTCTTTTTTTATAAACGATATCACGAAACCATTTCACCCACGTGCATTGAATAAAACTCTATCCACAATTACGAAACGCTACGATTGGAACGCGGGATATGTCGTACGCGATTCAAGTCCGCACACTTCACTGCTCATCGAATGTAATGTAATTTTAATGAATCGTGCTCCGTCTCTCATCATCTTCTTCATCCGGAAATGGCGGAGATGGGTGTTGCCGGCCTCTGGACGTCAAGCCAACCTAAGGGTCGATGTCATCCCTCTTGAAATTTCTAGCTCCTTGTCCCATACACACCCACATACGGAGGGCGAGAGGTCAGGTTTCAAGGCTCGAAGAGAGAGAGAGAGAGGTGTGGTGTTTCACAGTTCCTGCTCTGCCAAGAAGGTTCGTATCTGTAATCATGGATCGTCCCCCCCAAAAAAAAAAAATGATCGACGGTGGGAGAAAGAGAGGGATGTGCTCGGCAGTGTTGACTATTTGTTTTTTGCTAGAAGGTGTTGACTATTTGGTAGTAAAACTTCAATTCTATAGTTTTGACATTGGTTAATCTAATTCAGGCACCGTGAATAATAATAATAATGATGATGATGCTGATGCTGATGATGATAATGTCTTGTCTTTATCCATTTGAAATTGAAAAGTTCTTCCCATTTTGATCACTTTCTTTGAAATTCATTTTAAGAATGTGATTCGTTGATTATAGATGCGAAATGATTTTTTTTTCCTATGGTTTGATTCTATAAAATCACGATGAGATACAATAAAGTGGTTGAATGAGTATTGTTCTATCGTACATGAATTGATATTGACGTCATAAGAAGTAAGAGATCTCGAGTTCAATCGCCCTTTCAACCGTCGTCGATTATTCGAGCCCAATCCTACAAGGTCGCAAAACTAAGTGGTCCTATAATTACTTGGGCGTGATTAAGATGAGGAACCGCTGTGTCCGTTAAAGGATTATTCGATTGAACACCCATAATTAAATTTTAAAAAAAAAACAAAAGTTTATGCTTTCAGACATATGTGCATCGCAGGGTTTCATGTCTCTGGTAATAGTCCGATGAGATCGATTCCCTATGCAATTTCTTCCATGGGCCAAGGTGTTGAAAGCCTTTTCACCGTGACCTTATGATTCGCCTCCCAACTTTTTCTCTGTTCCCTTCTGTGGTTTCTGTCGATAGATCTTGTCCTCTTCGAAAAGCCAAGGAATAGAAGCTTTGAAAGGTTCTTTTAATCCCATCAATTAACCAAATCATGAATCATAATGCCTTCAATTTGTTGGTATTTCGCATCACGAGTCCTGAAATCAGGCAGGTCGGATTAGGGTTTGGATGATTCGTTTTCAGTTTATTTTGAATTTTTTGTATGATGGGAATATAGATGATCGGTTCTAGGATGAGTCAGTTCCCACCTTGGTACTTGGGACCGAAGCAGGTAGGGCCGATTCCCAGAATTTGGAATTGGGAACTGGACTGCACCGACCTATCCGGTCCGGCTCCAAGGCCGGTCACATAATCGATGATTTCTTCTCTCTCTTTTTCAGTTTCTTCTATTCTCTACAAGGAGTTTTTCTTTCAAATAATTTCCTAATTAGGGTTTACTTCAAAATAAAAATTTTAAAAACAATAAATTATGGCCGGTTCGATTCCTTTTATGGAGCTGGGAACTGGACCGGTCACCCAAGGAACCACCCATGACCCGTTGATTCAGTCCACTCCAGTTCAGTTTTCCAATTGGACCGAGACCAATGAATCCCTAGGTGGGAAGTTTAGGATTCGAGATGCATATTGTATAAAGCAACACAACGATAATTGATGGTAAAGGTGCAGAGTGATTTATAAATGTAAAATTTGGGCATGTGATTGGTATTTTGCAAAATTATGAGTATGTAAGTGTGCCCTTGGTTGAAAAATGAGGTACATCTTTTGTACTTCCCTAAATATTGTTTTTAGGGTATAACGGTTAGATGGTATCTGGACCAGCTTTCGCACGTGTTAACTAATATATCTTTCCGAACGCTCTTAAGGGCGCGTTCCCACGGCAACCCGGCGAAAATGATGCGCTAGAATTTTTCAGATGCATTATGGGTGAAAATGATTTATGAGCTGTTCTCTTTCTTTTCAATTTTTTGCAGTCGCAATAAATTAAGAACTTCACATCTCAAAGCATTATAAATGCAGTCCCAAGGTATGGAGCAGTGAGCAGATTGATGTGTGCCTGCGCAATTTTTTGACTGAACCTGAGGAGCGAGGACCAATTTGACTTGTCCCCCATCCGTCAATATCATGCACAAGAGAGTTCATTCTGTAATCAGCAAATTTCTCATTATACTTTCTAGCATTAAATTTCAATCCCAAGTAATAAATATCCGACCGAAAATAATTTAATTGAAAATCCTAATTTAGAGGGGAAATTGTCCAAAAGTGTTAAACATATTGCTCATTTACCAATTCAATCATAAAATTTTTAATTTTGTTAATTAAATTCTAAACCTTTTAAAGTTTTACCAATTGAGTCCATTCGATCAATTTTGGCCGGAAATTGCTAACGTTAACGCCGGCCGTCCGCTGGCACTGGCGTGAATATATTTTCTTACAATTTTTAATTATTTAATTATTTAATTATTCCTTTTTTATTCCTCGCCGGCCATAGTGAAGAAGAAAAGAAAAAATAAAAAGTATTAAAAATATTATTCACGTCAACGTCGACCGTGACATGTAAGACGGCCAACATTCACATTAGCGATTTTCAGCTAAAATTAATTGGATTGACCCAATTGACAAAACATAAAAATGTTTAAGACTCAATTGACAAAATTAAAAGATTTAGGACTGAATTGGCAAAAGTGCAATAGGTTTGTGACTTTTTGGACAATTTTTCCTAATTTAGGGCCTCACGATTGTAGTCAATGATATAGAACAATCGATCTTCATTTTAGGTTTAACACATTTCCTTTAAGGCAAATCCACTAGCAAAATTGCAGCAGGAGGCAACCACTACTGTATTACAGAATTAAAAATTAAAAAAGGGCCCGTTTTGAAAAGTCAAATTCAGTAATTTCCAAGGAGGTGGAACTAAAAGTGAGAAAAAGCGAAGACTTGGCACCCATTGGAAAATAATCCATTTTGGCATATTCCTCAAACGTGGGTTTCGGGTTCGGTCAATGGATCCATTTTAATTCTCACACTCTCCGGGCAACCGGGTCATTGTCGGGTTCACATGGTGCACCGACTCCTCCTCCTCCTTCAAGCAATTTATCTTTTTTTATTTTCACATAATTACGTCATAATACACATCAAGATGGTTTTGATGAATTTCGAACTTGATTAATTCAAGTTCTATTTGAACCGTATTGTATAGCTCGTCCCCAATTCCTGAGGGAGAAAAGAAAAGAAAAATGCATTTTCCTACATTGACCAAAGAAAGATCTGAAAGATGATAATCGTTGGGGGGCACATTCGTCATTTTCGGCACGAAAAATGAAAATTTTAGGTTATGGTTTCATGAGCAGTAGGTATGTAGATCAATTTCTACCTTCAATTTTACCACCGATCCTTGGCTTTAATTCACTTTGATGACAAATGAAGGTGAGTTAGTCCTTAATTTAGTTTTGGGTAGGTAAATTTTTAATACCTTGATGATGGTATTCCGATGTCATGCAGACGTAATAAAATTGAGTATACTAAGCATTTGCATATATATATATTGTTTTTGTGGGCCCTCGCAGCAATAGATTTCCATTTTCGGCGAGGTCGTGGCCGTCCATTCCACATCACCGTTTCCTCCTTTCCCCATCTTCTGTCCCTTGGATCTTTTCCTTTTCTTTTTTTTACTTTTTTTTTTTTATATAAGCTTAGATTTTTTTTTTT
>BCNH02000008.1:4973688-5056918 GCA_001662345.2 Metrosideros polymorpha var. glaberrima | reverse complement strand
ATATATATATTGTTTTTGTGGGCCCTCGCAGCAATAGATTTCCATTTTCGGCGAGGTCGTGGCCGTCCATTCCACATCACCGCTTCCTCCTTTCCCCATCTTCTGTCCCTTGGATCTTTTCCTTTTATTTATTTATTTATATAAGCTTAGATTTTATTTTATTTTTTGGTCGGGATATCAGCTTAGATTAGGAGCTTTCTTTTACTACTTTTGCGTGTAGTAATCGACGTGGCGTTATTTTAATTTTTTTCCTTTTTAAAAAGAATGTGATATTCTTCTCTAGGAAGCAAGCCCTACATCGATTTGGTAATTTTATATTCAATTATGCGGGATACATATTATATTACCTGTACTTATTCTGTTTGTAGGTGAATTCATTCTCTTTCTTTACAATTCACATACAAAATGCAACCACAATTATTTGACCCGATGAATGGAAGAAGCGTTTGGTGACCGTATCATACGATGTACACGTACTAAACTGAATCTAGATCGTTAAATTTGATTGAGCCCGCATGGGACCCCATATAAGATCCGCCAAATCCGACGGTCTAAATTCAATTCATCGGTTCACAAGTTCCACACAAAAAAAAATAATTTGCATGCTTGTTGCTTTGTCCAAGGCTTCCCAAATGCTCGACACCACGACACCCTTTCCTATTCCCTTTTCAATCTAACTCAAAACGATTCCTCCTCAGCCGTTTTGGCAAATTTATGCATTCCATTATTGCCTGCGACAATCCTCGAAAGCTAAAAGATCTTCCGCTGGGATTTCTGAAAAGGAAATTCCACAGCTATTCACAGTCAAACAATACAGAAAAGAAGAAACAAATCAAGTAGAGGAGATTCTGTGGGGGCGTCGCGGCAATTAATATGTCATGTACATCCCGAAATTGATTGCTGCATCACAGATTTTTCCTAGCTCCGCATGCACTTTTCTTTTTCTTTTTCTTTTTCCTTTTCTTTTTCCCTCATTTATTTGGGTCTCCAACCCATTAAATTCCAACCGCACCAGTCAAAGGAAGTTCTCCAGGCCATTAAAGGCTCTTGGAGTGTAGACAAGGTTATTAGCTTCATCGCGAAGACCTTTCGTCAGTTCAGTCGGTGCTAGTTCTCATGGCCGTGCATGGGGTGGGATGTGGATGTTTCATCAGCGTCCTTTATTTAATTCACCGGTTTTGAATTCAGCTAACTCGTTTTCTTGACCATTGTGATGCGCGCGAGAAGAGAAGGGTGAGGCATTGAATTCACTGAAGATGGGAAGCTGGATTGGAAATCAAAGAAGGCGGCTACAAGCTAGCTCAGAAATCGCACCGCCAATCGTTGAGGAGGAGGAGGAGGAGGAGAAGAAGAGAAAGGGTGTCTAATGATGGTTGATCTTGAAAAGAAAATCACAAGTTTAACCAAAATCCACAGCCCGCAGCTTGTCGTCGACAAGAGAATCTCCCATCGTGTTATTTGCTAAAAGGATCAATCAGTACACATAACTAACGTCTGATCACATATTCGAGATGCAGCTTTTATCGGACTCATGTGTTTCGCGGGATGGATTTCGAGCGAAAGGGTATTTTGAAGATAGTCTCGAGACGGCTAACTTTCCGTCCCGTGATGTCTCATCTCAAGTGGCAGGACAAGTTGATGCCTATTGTGTACTCGGCACCATTGATTTTCTGTTTTGCATACTCACCAGTCGTCGCTTTCGCCGTGTTTCACAACCGAGAAAAGATCCGGAACACGCAACAATTCAATTTTCACGGGCCCAATGTTCGAACTTTGTTTTCTGTGGGTTTTTGTTATTAATCAGTAAGTTGGCAATGTGAGGTTCTTCTTCTTATTGGTAAGTTGCCATTTCTGCCTACAGAGAGCTAGAGAGCTATCCCTTCCTACTCCCACATAAATCCACCAACAACACATCACACTTGACAAAATTGGAGATACACTTTGTAATTTGTATGGTCTCCAAATTAGTGCTAAGCAATGCAGCAAGAGAGCATTCCTTCGCATGGTCAATTTGCTTTTGCCATCCTCATTGGCCAAACCATTATTTCGCGTTGCTTCCCTAAGTACAAAGATGGTAACAGGTCTCAAACTCCGCGCCGAGCGAGAGTGAAAATGATTAGCTATGTCTACGAAGCAGCCGGTGGAGGAAGTTGCCTCCCTAAGACATTGTATTTGCACGAGAGAAGCAGAAACGAAGGGGAAAAAATCGCAGTCCGCAATCAATCACTGTCAGAAATCTGCTGTTTTGTTCTTTTCCTTGGCATGGAAGAGTGCAGAGCGTGAAGGTTGCCGTATCAGAAACCTAACGCCCATTGCCTTACTACGTTCAGAAGCAGATTTCTCTTCTTTTTTCTTTCTTTCAGTACCTCTGGTAGCGGTAGGTCAACTAGAAAAGACATATTCTATTGCAGTTTGGTCCACAAGTACATTGCCCTTGGCCATTTCCATCGCTCCTCGTCAGCATTTTCTAGCGCACGGGGAGGGGAGGGGGAAAACAGCGGGCAAATAAATCAACCGGTCGATGAATAATTCAGAAGCGTCTTGTCTCGGGCGTGAAGGGAAAAAGCGTGGTTGCTATGCTGTTTTGTCTTTTTTCTATCTTACTGCACCTCGAGTATAAGAAAGGATCCCCCAAGTCAATGTGCAGGCGCAATCATTCGTTAGCAAGAAAGAGAGCCCTCTTGCGCTTTTGGGTTGCTGCCAAAGGTTCAAGAAAAGGTTTTGAGGTTTCATGGCTGAGCCGGCAATGCAAGATCAGTGCCCAGTCATTTTCAGACAGCAGTTTTGGCGAGCCATAAGGAAACGTCTCCATGCCCTAGTCGAGCAGCAACACCTTTGTCACTTCCCTGCATCATTCTCATGATATGCAATACTAAATAAGATACTGTCTTGGCTCTCCATTTAAATATGGGATCTTAGCCAAGGTCGTACTTCGAGTGATATCAGAACAATCTTGAAAGTGGGGTCTTGAAAAAACACACGTCATTAGCTAATAAATTTCTGCTGAAAGAACTCTGACAGCTTGGTGGAAAGTGGAACAGACAGGAGATGAGATGATGGGGAAACAGAGCTTGATAGAACTCTGACAGCTGCTGGGAAGCGAACTTTGGATCTTGAAGAGAATTACTGAGAAAGACATAGCATAATACACAATAAACTGGTAGTTCACATGCAAAGATCTGTGTCTTAGGAAGTGACTAGCAAGATCATTAGTGTCCTTGAAGTTCTGTTGTGGGTGTCTTGTCTTTTTTGTTTTTTTGAAACCAGGCAAAACCCAACAACTCCCCCAACTTGCTTCTTCATTGCTCCCGCGGCATGGCTTGCTGGTCAGCCAGCATCTATCTCTCTGTCTCTCTGTCTCTCTCTCTCGTGATCATTGGATGGGACAGAGCCGAGCAGGAAAGATTCGGGTCGGGTTAGGGGGGCCCGAGCTCGAATCGAAGTGGGGCGAGCTAAACCTTTTCATGTAAAGACGATATCGAATCCCGCCTTTTTACTCTTCGAATCTAGATGGATTGCTGATTCGTTGGTCACCTCTATTTATGATGTGCTAAGTTCAATCTATTATATGGTTTAAAATCCCGATATAGGTTCAATTCTCCACTATCAGAAAGAAAAAGCAACTTCCAATTGTTAAGAGTCGACGTTGATCAGGCATCGAATTTACTCTAGATTATTGTTGCTCTTTCGTCTAAAAGTCTACGATTTGAGATGAAAATCATTTGCATGTTTATTAGAGCTCAATTCGAACTCCCGTCTACTGTGCTAATGTATTGGTGCATTTCGTGCCTAGAACCGTTTTATAGGTTAACAACACACTAAGACATTCTTACCTCATTGCATTTTAGGGGTGAGCAAAAAGTTCACAATTCCTAAAGCCCCGAACCGAACCAACTCGCTTTTCGGGCATGGATGGGCCCAGGTTGAGATTTCAGAATATCCCCCCCTTTTTTTTTCATGGGTTAGTCATGCTATTTCGAGATTAAGAGTACATTTTAAAAATAGGAAAAAGTATAAAAAAATCTACAATTCAATTTTAAACTTATTGTATGAATCCCAATGTAATGTTAAACTCTTCAATTGGTCAAATGTAGTTTTGCGTGAAGTTTTAATGTAGTCCTTCGACCAATTTTTGCGTGAAATTGATGACGTAGCAATCCGGTCATTGTCGACCGTCCTGTGATGTACACTATTGATCTTACGTGGACAAATTTACTCGAAACGACATCGTGTTTTCAAATGCTTAAATTTTTATTCCTTTTGTTGAGTATAAAAAATTATAATATCGGCAATCATGCTAAATGATTAAGTATCTTAATAATAAAATGAATCAAATGTATGATTGATACAAAGTAAAGGACACGATTGTACTTGAAAACATGAGGATTCGATTGCAAAATTAGCATAATTTAAAGGACCATTCAACCATTTGGTTTCCCCGTATGATTAGCTTCTGGTGACAAGTGCATTATAGTCTTTCTCTGCAAAGAACAACCAAGGAACATTGAGAAATTTATGAATAATCTACACAAATTCTACACTTCTTGTTCACTTGCCCAAAAGTTTATCCAATCTACAGTACTGAGCTTTTAAAATTGGGTTAATACCACGAAAAACTCCAAATTGATATGCTTATGACAAATTTACTCTAAACTATTTTTTTATCATGAAAAATCCCAAACTGGTATATCTATGACAAATTTACCTCAAACTGATACACTTGTGACAAATTTACACTTTGTTAGTTTCTATTAAATTAGGTTAATACCAAAAAAAAAATCTCAAATTAGCACACTTGAGACAAACAGAAAGTAAAATCCTAAACCAGTACATCCTATCAACTGTTCGTGTCATCAAATTCAGCAATTTGACGGTAAAATTTGACAAAATTGACGGAGAGTAAATTTGTCACAAGTGTACCAATTTATGGTGAATTTGTTACAGATGTACAAATTTAGAGTTTTTTATAGTAAAAAAAATAGTTTGCGATAAATTTGTCACAAATGTACCAGTTTGGAGTTTTCCTTGGTATTAACCCTTTAAAATTTCTCTTGGGAAATATTACGCTCCTAGTTGAATTCGTGTAACATCATTATAAATCCTTAGTAGATGTTATGAGTAAGACAAAAAAAAATCCTTTAATTATGTCAAATATTAAAGTATAAATATGAAAATCAAAAGTCACTGTCAGCCTAATTTTATAATAATGCGGTAGTTGGTAGACAAATGATTATGCATCTTCCTCCTTTCTCCAGAATAGTCCGTATACAATTCCATATCCATGTTCATGCGACAAACCCCTACTAGAAAATTACGTGTCACAAATATCCAGGAACTTGCACAAGTTGAAGCCATCCATATCCATCAATGTTCTCAATTTCATTGGTTTACAAATTTCACCGATCGAATGATGCGTACGTATTAAGTCATAATCGAATTTCCTACATGTGTCATCGGTTTTTTCGCATAATATTTTGACCTAACGAAACCCTAATAAAGATCCAAGAAAAAGGTACGGATCATCCTCCTCTACCAGCTCATAAGTTTTGCCAACTCAAATCGAACTCGAGTCCTCGGTTAAGAAATAATGTAGTTTATTTCGAAGCACATAAATCTAGCATCAATGCCAAGAGGACAAGCATAACCCAATAATTGGGTCCATTTGTATTCATCTTGTTTTCAATAGAGGCACCAGTGAGCTTTCAAACTTTAAAAAAATTCAGGGCATCTAGGGAAATATAGTTCCAACAGATCGGGCAATGGACTGTTGGCTGATCACAGAACATCCCCATAAGCCCCACTCAACTTCTCTTGGAATAGAATCAATTTTTGGTTCATGATATATTCAATTACCCTTGTCCATCCTCGAATTATATTATTAGGGTTTGGAAATCTATTGGCTGGTCTCATCGTCCCGTGGTCTGTGCTTTGTCCTGTCCTTGGTGCTGCACTGGGAGAACAGACAAAAGTGTCTGCTAGATCCCATTTCATTAAGTTTGAATGACACCCCTCCCACCCTAATTAATTAATTAATTAACTAATTGCTGCTTTGTATAAAGACAAGAACATGATTTGAGACAGGACATTTAAGAGAGGAAGAGGTTGGGGGGGAACAGTTTATTTAATTAAGCACTGTTTTTGTAGGTGATGCTGGGGGAAATGGCAGCTCTATGTTAACAGTCCTATTGAAGTGCTTATGAAGGTAATATCAGAACATATAGCTCCGCACTTTTTGCTTGTTTTCTCATATAAAATTTGAGTTACATCTTAAGATTAGCTCGTGTTAAGCGGTCGGCGGAGAAGATTTTAAGTTTTCTTTTATGGCCGCGGGGAGGAGGTCCACACGCCCACATGTAGACATGCTCGATCAATATTTTTGTCAATATGGCTTTTCGCATCCGGATTTGCTGAATTCGCGAGATTGTTTGAGTTGCGATCGGGAAGGTAATCGTGAATCTTTAAAAAAAATTTGTGGTGATTTAGGGATTGCAATTGCCACACTCACTTTTATACGGTTGAAAGTTTAATTGGGATTAGGGTGAGACCTCAAGGACTTCGGACCTTTAGGTCTTGAGTGGTGGGGAGTAATTATTATTTCAAACTGAACATTTTGTATCGGGTGTGAGACCCTTATGGTCAGGCTTTGAGACGATCGTTAGTGCTGATTGCCCCTCCCTATTCTGTACCGGTATAAAAAAAAAAGAAAATTCTTCATGGAGAAAATTGATTTTCAGTTTTTTTTAATTGATATTTTGGCATCGAAAAATGTTAATGAAACCCTATACTTATAATGGACGAAATCTCGAAATCTCTAGCTAGATAGTTCAACCGGTAGGTTCACAATGTCAACTCATGCTTCAAATTCAATCAAGACTGAAAGTCACACGGATCAAAAAGAGGCATTGAACTGTCGATCTCGCCGGATCACATCCACGTCCATCCATAAGAGGTTCCCCAATGCCTGCAAACAAGCCTGAACAACGAACAAATAAAGAACAATAGCAAGCAAACCCATTTCGCACCTTGATTTTCTTACTTTCTCGATGTAGTCCTTACAATCTTTCTCGCTATAGGACGAGTATTCATATCCTCCAACTTCAACAACCAGAGAATCCTAATTCTTGTTTGAACGAATGCTCGCTCCGAATAAGAATCCATTTGCTCACAAAACCTTTCCATCGCTCGACGCAATCGCCATTGATCTTCGCCTTACGATTCCTTCTGCTTCTAACGGATGGCCTTGAGATGAAAGAACTCCTCGATGTTGATAACTCGTCACCCACTTCTTAACACATGCTAATGAGTAGTAGTTACGTTGACTCTCCATCAATCTTCTCTTTGAACACCCAATCCCTTACCATAGGCCTATTGGATAATCTTATGATGGGCCTTGGCCTATTGGACTGGCCCAAGAAGCTCCTCTTGGATTGAGACTTGAGAGCCACTCGCTCGGAGTCTTATGGACTTCATCAAGTCACGGACGATATGCAAAACGAATTTAGGACACGTGGCCCCACAAATCACAAGCCCATGCTCTATTTCTCGATTGCCCCAACCTCCCTATTCATTAACGGACGAGCTTCATTAGACTTGGAGAAGGAAGCAAGAGCGTGTGATAATAGCCTATTTCTAGCTTGGACCCGGGTGCACATGGACCATGCCAATCACAGCACGATCAAAGGGGACTCGCATGGACCCAACAAGATCAAAGGCCCATGATTGCACCAGGTTATGATTCTAGAGTCTAGGCAAGAATCTCTGCTCGGTTAGGAAGGTTTCATTAGTCCATACACCACATATGTAATAGGGGTGTGTGGTCCGGGTGAGCGATTCCCACCCTAGAACCGAAAACCGCCCGTTGGTTCAATGGATCCACCTGGGTTTAGGAAGGCTGGTTTGGTTAGGTTCCCAGGTGAGCCTATGGAATCGGTCCCACCAAGCAAATGGAGGCGACCAAAAGCGAGAAAGGGAAGCAATGAATGGCCGGAGGTGCGACTGTGAGTTAATGGGAGTCGAGAGTCGAGGTTGTGAGTCAGCGATAGGAGTCAAGAGATAGAGACGGAAAGATCGAGGTGAGAGTAAGACACTAAGAGTATAAGACGAAAGAGAGTAGAGATCAAGATGAGGGTGAGACTTTGAGATTAGATGAGTGAGTTTTAGATTTGGAATTTAGAATTTAGAATTTTTAATTAAAAATTAAATATATATTGTATATTACCAGTTCGGATGGGCGGGTAGGCGGTTCCATACCTGGAACCAAGAACTGGATTGGTTCCCTTAGGAACCACCAATTCTGGGCCAGTCCAGTTCGGTTCCGGACGGTTCCTGATTCCTTTGCATACCCTAATATATAAATGATGGGAATCACCTTATAAACAAATCTCATCCAATATTCCAGTGTATATGAGTTTGAGTTGCTCAAACCACATGAAATCGCATAGTATAATGCCTCGGATCTGAACATCGAAAGAAGCCGCCATGTCGCTCTCGTCCTTTCAGCGGCGATTTTCGACGGGAGGGTTTCACGTCATTAGAGTCGATCAAGATTTGCCACGGGAAAAAGCCGAGCTACTCGAGTTCATGACCACAGAATGTTGTCACGGAACAGACATGGAAATTGGACTTTAGCCCACATGCGAAATAGAGATCGCCTACCTTACCTTCCCCCAAACATAAAGTAGTTATTACATCAGTCCATAGTTGTCCTCGTAAAAAATAAAAAAATGGACGACGTCTGTCGGTTACCTTTCCCCGTGGTCGACGAGCCCCAGGCAACAACCCCAGCATGACAAGCCCATGCTGCACACACGAATGATGAGTCTCGCCACAGGCAGCACGTTCTACTACCTCCTGCTCATTGCTCAACTCATATGAACCAACTGTTTCAAAATAATATTAGAAAAAAAAGGAAAATGACAGTACCGTACCTCTATTTCCCGGAAAAGAATCGACTAATATGAAAATTTTCAAATTGGTATACACATGACAAATTTTCTTCAAATAAATCTTTGGATCATGAAAAGCCTCAAAGTAGTACACTTGTAACAAATTTACCTAAAATTAATTTTTTGATCACGAAAACCCCAAACTATTGCATTTGTGACAAGTTTAGACACATGTGACAAATTTCCTAAATCGGCACATCTGTGACAAACGGAGGGTAAAATCCCAAACCGGTATTCCCATCAACCGTCACTTGTCATCAAACTCAATAATTCGACGGTAAAATTTGACGAAAACTAATGGAGGGTAAATTTATCATAAGTGTATTAGTTTGGGCTAAATGTTTCACAGATGTACTAGTTTGGATTTTTCGTAGTTAAAAATTAATTTATGATAAATTTGTCACAAATGTACTAATTTGATGTTTTTCTTGATATTAATCCTTAAAAAATTTACTATTATATTTATCCCGTCTTCCTTCGCCGTTTAATTTTACACCTTCAAATTTGGACATTCTAATATGGTATCAAAGTCGGGTTATGTTCTAGCCATTTTACGGCATTTTTACCTTTTTTTTTTTTTTATATACACGCGATCTTCACTCATCTATTGATCTAAATTTGCGGGTTAATTTTGATCAAGTTGAGCGAAAACATTCAAACGAGCAAGCGGGTAAGGAGAGAACAGAGGAGACAAAGAATGCTGTGGAAGAAGATGATGAGGAAAGATACAAAACATTAAAAACTCGTCGTGTATCGAGTACTAGGTGACGGAAGACTCGGTTTGTTGTTTGTCGTTTGCTGTTGCAGTTGTGATCATCACTCGTCTTCGGATCCTTTTCCACGATGGATTTTGCTGTCGCCGCCGACGTAATAATGCCTCTCGCCGTGTTTGCTCGGCGAGGCGACCCATCGGCAATGCGAGAGAGCGTCGGCGCGACCGTCTTCACGACGTCATCTCAGAACAGCCACCTCGACGGAACGGACGAAAGCTAAAACCCCGGTTAAAACATCCGAGACCAGTCGCGAATCGAAAATGAAATACACGAACCGAGTTCGAATTCGAGGGTTAAACCGAGGATTGTCGAACCGCATCGAATCAATCGTACTTCAACGAGGAATATGCTCTGCTCCACCTGCAAACCCTGAGCGTAAGCCGCACGACCGGACGCGACGAATAAACCCACCAGGTGCCGTCGGATATTCTCCTGCAGTGGGGGATGGAAGTAAGGATATTGCTCCCGCATATCCCTTTCCTTTCAATCTAATCCTAACTTTACTGAGAGAAAAAAAAACATTATCTTAGTCCTAAACCTCCTAATCACTTTGGTCTTCAAAAGGCAATTGCTATAATTTGTGGATTGATTGCTTTTCAAGAATAAAAAATACACCGGAAAGTTCATGGAGTTAGTTTCGAGTTTGGAGAAAGAGCGAGGTTATTTCCTCACTCTACGACTAAATCCAACTTCGTTTAATTAAGGGTGCGTTTGTTTCGTGAAAAATGAATGATGTGAAAATCATTTTTCTTAAAAACGACCGCTTGTATTGCTTAAAAAAATAAGTGAACGAAAAATATTTTCATCGTCCATAAAAATATTTAGACATGAATTGTTGTAGATAACGAATTTTTTTTTTGTGGACTGATTATTTCAATCAATTGTTTTGAGGAATTTTTTTAAAAATCATTTATTATTCGCGAAACAAACGAAACTCGAAAAAATATTTTTTCAAAAATAATCGCTTGATATAATTATTCAATAAAAGAAACGTTCACACTATTAATAACAATGTATGTTTAAACATTTAATGGACGATGGAAATATTTTTCATTCATTTATTTTTGTAAGTGATACAAACGATTGATTTTAGGAACATGATTTTCAAATCTTTTTTTTTTTTCGCAAAACAAATACACCTAAAGAGATACGGTTACTTTCGATCATCGACATGGGCATTTAAGAGTGAACCCCAGATTTGTTCACTTTCCTTTCTTTCCTTTTTCTCTAATTTTCCTATTTCTATGTAAAATCTAGTTGCCATATTTATGAATATCGCATGTTTCTTTCTTTTTTCGTTTTTAAATCCTTCAAGTGGGCATTACTATGCATATTAAAAGCACCATGTTCTTTTTATATTTTCAGAATTTACTTTTATACATATTAGCTTTGTCGAACAAAGAATTCTCCAGAAAGATAAATTATTTTTTCCATGTTGTCGAGCAAACTCACGGATTAATAGTCGAATAGAATATAGAAAATCTTGAACATGAACTACTTTTTAACTCAGATATTTATAAGCTTTTGATTTCAGTGTGCAAATCACCACCAAACACTTTTCTTTTCAATAGTCTTCCATATACATATAATGGATTATGAGACGATGAGATGAAATAAGAGAGACCCTTTTCAAAGATTTGCCAAAATGAAATCACAATCATATTCCCCATTGCGACAATTTAAAAGACGAAATTAAATTAAGCCAAGGCTTTTTTTTTATAAAATGAGAAAATAATTTAAAAGGAAAATTAAATTTTCATTTAATTTGAATTGACAAAAATCAATGTCATCGGAATGTTTATCAAAAAAATATCAACGTGCCTCATCGTACATGACTTTCTTGTGTCATTTTTTTTTTATATAGTTTTAGATACTCTTGTGATTTCTTATATGCTCATTGCTCTGTGTAAAAGTGTCTCATTGATAGTAAGAAAAATTTATCATGCTTTTGTATAGAATATGAAGAGAATTCATATTTTTATTCTTATACTATCTCAATGGTATCACCACCCTCTGAGAAAATATAAAGAAGTCTACGATGATCTGTTTGTTAATGTTTACATTTGTCGATAACTCGAGCTGCTCCACCTTAAAGAGAAATAGTTCGATTTCATTTTTGCAACTTTTTCAACAACGAAAAGGTTATATATTTATCCAAAGTATTATTCGAAGTGAAAAAAATTATGTACATACTTACTTATATCTTAAGAGATTTCAAGTTAAAATGGAAATGAAAATACATGATGGAAAAAATTTCAAATAAGAACATAAAGTGCCATCATTTTCTCAAATAAAGACATGAAGTAGACTTTGTTTCAAATAAAAGCTTGAAGTGCTTTCATTTTCTCAAATAATGACCTAACCTCAAGAGCATTTTCGTCATTTTACTTTTTTGATTAAATAAAAAAATATTTAAAAAAACACAAAAAAAAAAGTAAGGGAAGGCAAGGGCAGCCGCTACCCCTGTCGCTGAAAAGGGCCGGCGAGGGCTTAGCTAGGGTCGCTGGGGTTTGCTAGGGCCTCGAGAAGGGCCGCTGACCCTGGTCGAGCCCCCGCTAGCCCTTTCTAGCGACAAGGGCAACAGCGGCATGCCCTTGCCTTGCCTTGCTTTGTTTTTTTGTTGTGTTCTTTTAAATATTTTTGAATATTTTTTATTTCATTTAATAAAAAAAGTAAAAAGAAGAAAATGCCCTTGATGTTAGGTCCTTATTTGAGATAAGGAGGGCACTTAAAACCTTTATTTGAGAAAATAAAGGCACTTTTGGCCCTTAATTGAAATTTTTCTCACATGATGTATCACACTATTTGCAAAATGTTAAAAGACATAAGGAAAAAAGAGAGTTAATATCCAGAAAAACCCCAAACCGGTACATCTATGATAAATTTACTCAATACTAATTTTTTTATTACGAAAAATCCCAAACTGTTACATCTGTGACAAATTTACCATTCGTTAATTTATGTCAAATTATTGAGTTTGATGACACGTGACAGTTGACGAGGCATACTAGTTTGGGGTTTTACTCTCCATTTGTCACAGTGTGCCAAATTGAGATTTTTCGTGGTATTAACCCAATTTTAACGAAAATTAACGGAGGGTAAAATTTTCATAGATGTATCAGTTTTAGGTGAATTTGTTATAGATGTATCAGTTTGAGATTTTCCGTGGTAAAAAAATTAGTTTTTGATAAATTTATCATAGGCGTTTCAGTTTGGAGTTTTTGATGATATTTGAAAAAAAGGTTAATACCATAAAAAAAAACTCCAAACTGGTACATCTGTAACAAATTTACCCCAAACTAATTTTTTGATCACGAAAAACTTCAAATTGGTACATTTGTGACAAATTTACCTCAAACTGATACACATGTGACAAATTTATCCTCCGTTAGTTTCCGTCAAATTTTACCGTCAAATTGCTGAGTTTGATAACATGTGACAGTTAATAGAATATACCAATTTAGGGTTTTACTCTCTGTTTGTTACAAGTGTGCTAGTTTGAGATTTTTCATGGTATTAATCCGATTTAACTGAAACTAATAGAGGGTAAATTTGTCACAGATGTATCAATTTGAAGTAAATTTGTCACAAACGTATCAGTTTATGGTAAATTTATCGTAGATGTATTGGTTTGGGGTCAAAAAATTAGTTTGAGGTAAATTTATCACAAATATACTAATTTGAGATTAATTTATCACATATGTACCAGTTTGGAGTTTCATATGGTATTAACCCATAGAAAAAAAATACTCACAACTTAGTCAAGAGTCAAATCAAATGACCTCGAACTTTCTTGCCCAAAAAAGAGAAAATATTAACTAAATATTTCACCAGGCGAATATTCGCAAACACATTCTGTGTCGATTTTGCTTGGCCACTGTCCGCTTCTTTATAAAGTCCCTCCACTTCGGGTCCTCTGTACTTCTTCACAACTGTCTGATCGCCACCAAAACCTCAGCATACAACAAAACCCTTTCGAGAAAGAAGAAGAAACGTCGGACGGACACCACCAGCATTTTGAGAAGCTAATGAAGAGCTTCTCTCGGGCGAAGCGGGTCACCGACCCGCTCGACGAGCGAGCTCGGGCCCGGCTCCTTGTCGGCGCCGACCGCCGTCAACTCAGCTACGTCAGCAGTGGCAGCGAGCAAGACGGGGAGGACTGCACTCCCTGCCTCTCCGAGCTCGTCCAGTGCTTCCTCGAAGAGGGCGACGGCGGCTCGAAAGCGCACTCGCCGGGTCGCGAGCCGGACTCGGACCGAGCCGACTCAGTCCCCGACTCGCGCACGGACGCGCTCGAAGACGTGCTGGCGCGGATTTTCGCCGAAGCCGAGGACTCTCACCGAGATCTTCTTCTAAGTCACGTTCTGAGAGCGGTGGAGACGTTCTCCGGCTTGAGCGCGAGCGAGTCTCTGCTCAGGCGGAGAGTGATGTCGTACCTGCGGGAGATCGGCCACAATGCGGCAGTATGCAAGTCGCGGTGGGAGTCCTCGGGCGGCGTGACCGCCGGGAACTACGAGTTCATCGACGTGCTGAGTCCCTCCTCCGCCTCCGCCTCCGCCCCCGCCGCGTGGCAGCAGCAGAGCCGGTACTTCGTCGATCTGGACTTCGCCGGCGAGTTCCAGATCGCGAGGCCGACGAGCCGGTACGCGAGGCTGCTGCGGTCCGTGCCGGAGGTCTTCGTCGGGACGGGCGAGGAGCTGAAGAGGATCGCCAAGGTGATGTGCGACGAGGCCAAGCGGTCGCTGAAGAGCCGAGAGCTGTCCGTGCCCCCGTGGCGGAAGAGCCGCTACATGACGAACAAGTGGCTCGGCCCGTACCGCCGGACGGTCAATCCTGAACCGGCGAACGGTTTCGTTGCCGCCGGCGTGAAGTGCCGGCGCGTTGGCTTCGACGAGTGCGCCGTCAACGGCCAACTCTCCGTTCGTACGAGGTGACATCTAAGTAAAAAATAAACAATCAATTAGGGTGGAAATATATTCGAGAATTTTCTACGTTTAAAAAAATAAAATAACGGGAATTTACGCGGGAAATTTTCATCGGGTAGCTGATGGTGCACGATACATTCGGCGGACACGAGAGCAGGCTGACGTTGCTTTTAGAGTTCAACCGTTGGATCAAGTGTGGGACTTTTGGTTTGGGACGACGTGGGACGGATGTGATTTTATCTGGGAGGAGATGAAGAGAATTAAGGAGGCCTGGGCTTTGCTCTACTCTTTGTCTGTGATGTGGGTCCCGGTGAATGGGATAAGACTATCTGGCCGAACTTGACTTTGATTGATTTTTTTTTTTGGTCAGATACTTTGATTGATCTGACTCGGTACTAAAGAACTTTGTACTGTCTCAGGTAGGCTCTACATGCTGGCAGCGTGGCATTGGATAAGATTAAAGTCGTTCTAGAAAGGCGTTGCTATAGTAAATTTGCGGGTGAATTTCCGGACGGTTCGAGATACGCTAAGATTCGCTCCACGGTAATAATTCGTTAAACACGGATAGAAATGGTCTATAAATTTTTAGCTCAATGACCAAGTCGTACGTGAATTTTTAATTTCTTCTCGATTTGCTCCGACAACAAATCGTACGTCATTTGGCAATTTAGATTACTATATGTTGAGTTGGATTATTTAAAAATGATAAGTCAATATGTCTATCATTTTATCAATCTACTTTAGAAGAGGAAAAAAAAAGTTCAGGCATTCGATGACTTAGATTATTATATCTTGATATGATATGAAAATCTTACTTCGATAATTCACATGCAACTTCTTTCATCGTCCATTGTTCAAATTTAAGGAATTGGAAGCCCCATCCGTAGATTCGATTAACTTGAATTGATGGAAGGATGACATCGAACATTTTTATATAACTTAGAGATTGAAATGGACATTTACTAACGGTTTAGATACTATATTGAACAAATTAAAAGTTTGGCGACGACATCATACATTGGACTAAAGTCTAGTTAATTTTTGTTTCATTATCCCTACAAAAGAGGTAAAGCAACTCTAGGCCAGTCTAGCAGTGCTGACTAGAGAGAGATATTAGAGTGAATATGAAACATGATTACCCATGAATTGAAAAAATTATCCAAAAAGTCCTAAATTTATTGCACTTTTGCCAATTCAGTTCTAAATTTTTCAATTTTATCAATTAAGTCCTGAACCTTTTCACGTTTTACTAATAGAGTCAATATGGCCAATTTTAGCTGGATTTCACTGATGTGGCAATTCAGTTAGCACCGGCCGTCTACGTGGCAGGCCGACACTAACGTGAATAATTTTTAATATTTTTTTTATTTTTTTCCTATTCTTCTTCCCTTTTGCCTTCGCCGACCATCGCCCGAGGCCTGGGCTGGTGTCAGCCGCCCTAGCCGGATCAGGCGAGTGCAACCTCGGGATGGCGAAACATATGATTAGAAGCATCTAGCACACACCTTTCCTCAAAATAAAGCCAAACTATGCGCGTTAGCAAAATTGCATGTCATCCTCCACTTGACCATTTTCAAACCCGTGAGTGATGGTAAATAATAATAAGCATCTAGCACACGGATTACGAAAATGAATGTGATGAAAAATATTTTCATTGTCTACAAAAGTATTTACCAACAGTTTATGGACTATATCGAACAAATTAAAAATTCGGTAACGACATCATACATTGGATCAATGTCTAGTTAATTTTTGTTTCATTATCCCTACAAAAGAGGTGAAGCAACTTCGAGCCAGTGTAGCAGTGCTGACTAGAGAGAGACATTAGAGTGAATATGAAACATGATTACCCATAGATAGGGAAAATTGTCCAAAATGTCCTAAATTTATTGCACTTTTGTCAATTCAATTTTAAACTTTTCAATTTTGCCAATTGAGTCATAAACCTTTTCACGTTTTGCCAATAAAGTTAATATGGCCAATTTTGGCTGGATTTCGTTGATGTGGCAATCTAATTAGCGCTGGCCATCTACGCAGCAAGCCGACACTAACATGGACAATTTTAAATATTTTTTCAATTTTTATTTTTTCCTTTTTTTTATTTTTTTCTATTCCTCCCTCTTGCCTTCACCGGCCATCGCCTGAGGCCTGAGCGGCCGGATCGGGCGAGTGCAACCCAGGAATGGTGAAACATATGATTAGAAGCATCTAGCCCACGGTTTTCCTCAAAATAAAGCCAAACTATGTGTGTTAGGAAAATTGCATGTCATCCTCCACTTAACAATTTTCAAACTCGCCATAAAATATTTAGACATAAATTATTATCGATAATAAAAATAATTTTTATTGACTACTTATTTCAAGCGATTATTTTTAGGAAATTATTTTCAAATCATATTTTTCGCGAAACAAACGGAACTCAAATCTGTTGTTACAATTTTGCTCTATTATGGTACTGTGGGTCTTGACTAAATAGAAATGGCTTTTCTTTCTTGTTTAGTATATTCTAACCTTATCTTAATGGTGACGACAAGGCTTGAAACTAAAGAGAACAAACATTGGCTACTAGTTCAAAAGAGAAACAAGCCAACTACAAAGATGATTTTTTCCGGAACAAGAAAGCAAAAACTTCATGAGGTCAGAGAAGGAGTGGATTAATTGATCATGTGGAGAACAGGCCTCTTTCTTCGTCCTTTACGCTCCTCTTCTCAATCTCCTCTTCAACCGGCTCCCTTCTCTGCGACAGTGCGACAATCGCGAACACCATGTCTATTTTACAATCCACCGAGTCGAAGTACGCGCCCAACGCTCCAACAACTCCCCAAAACCCAGTCGCAAGCCTGAGCATTATGACGGAAAAATCGTCAAAAAAGTCCTAGACTTATTTCACTTTTGCCAATTCAGTCCTAAACTTTTTGCATTTGTGCCGATTCAGTCCTTTTCGCCGGTCGGCGCTGACATGGCATCGTCGACGTTGACATAGACAACTTTTAATGATATATATTTTTTCTTTTCTCCTCGGCTGGAGGAAGAAGAAGGCCGGCGAGCCTTGTCGTCCATGGCTGGGCTCAACCTTGCCTAGTGACGGCAAGGCTCGCCCCGTCCTCACAGTCGCTGGGCAAGCCTTGCGGCCTTCTTCTTCCTCCAGCCGGCTAAAGGAAGAAGTAGGAGAAAAGAAAAAAAAGGAAAAAGGAAAAAACGCAAAAATAATCAAAATAAATAACTAACTTGAAAAAAAATTGATTAAACAGAAGAATCGGAATAAAAAATGAGAATAATTTGTTCTCTCAAATTTGATTATCAAAATCAATAGCAAAATATCAAAGTCTGCCGTCACTAAGAATCGTAACACCCTTTTATATGGTGTTAACCCTAATTAATATAGGAAATGCAAAATTACGAAACGCCATCGGAATTAAAAAACGATTAAAAACCCAACTAAAAATGACTAAAAACCCAACTAAACGACTCCGAACGCGAATAAAAAAAATGTCGGTCACAGCATAGCTGTGAGTATTGACCGACGGCTCGTTTCCAAGCAACCAACCAAATTTCAGCCCATTCCATGTTCGTCAACCTTAAGTGCATCATATTAACTACTCTATGTCACGAATTTTTTGATGTAGGACTTTTCTAACATGGCCTTAGAATAGTCGCACCTTCAAGAAAATGTGACATCACCATATAAAGAAGAGATTAGCAGACTTTCTATTTGATGGTTAAGTTAAAAACTAGATAAATGAATAAAATCATGGGCAAAGACTTTGTTATGCATATATGCCTTCTATTATTATAAAATGTAACTACCGCCACTCGAGTATTAATTATAACCAAGGAAAGCACTTACTTCTTTGATTGGAGATCTAGTGACAATCCGCAGATCACCCAAACTCCAGTGGAGTTCTCTCTCTATGCAAATCAAGAGACTTCTAGAATGATACATGTTTGTGTAGAAAATTGTCAATTCAGTCCTAAATCTGTTGCACTTTTACCAATTTAGACCTAAACATTTTCAAATTTTGCCAATTGAGTCCATTCGCCTAATTTTGGCCAAAAATCGCTGACGTGGACGTTGACCGTTCTACGTGGCACGATCGGTGTTGACGTGGACAATTTTTAATTATTTTTTTTTCATTTTTTATTTTTTATTTTTTTCCTTTTAATTCTTTTTTTTGTTTTCCTTCTTCTTCTTTTTTACTTTTTCTACTTCCCTTTCCCTCCACCAGCCATTGCCGGGCCTCGTCGATGGTCGATAGAGGTCACTGACCTCAGGCAAGGGCGGCCCTCGCCTGGGCTAGCAAGGGCAGCCCTTCGCCAAATCTGGTGAGGTGACCCTCGCCAGCCTGACTCGCTAGATTGAGCGAGGGCGACCATCGCCAACCCAGGCGAGGGCAGCCCTTGCCTAAGGTCGATGACCCTCTAATTGATGGCCAGGGGAGGGAAAGGGAAGAAGAAAAAGAAAAAGAATGAAAACATTAAAAATTTAATAATAAATTTGAAAATTAATAAAATATTGTGAAAATTGTTTACGTTAGCGCCAGCCGTGCCACGTAAGACAACCAGTTTTCACGTCAGCAATTTTCGGCCCATTTTGGCCAGATGAACTCAATTGGCAAAACTCGAAAAGGTTTAAGACTAAATTGACAAAAATGCAATAGATTTAGGACTTTTTGGACAATTTTCTCCTACGAATACATGTTAGGTCCATCGGAAGGGGAAAGACAATCAAGATTTGTTTTACTGGATATCCGACGAGAGAGTTACCACTAGACACGACACCGCTATATGAGCAAGTTCATCCTAACTCTGATTGACGTAGGTTTCCGTTATGTTATTGTGGCTCATTTGCCAGCGGAATTATACCTATGCCGAACCAGTTTTGGCCTCGAGGTATTCACGATATCTCTCTATCCAATGGGAATGATGAAGCGAGTGGTTTAACTCTAACCCGCTAAGGGGGATTCCTGTGGAAGCATAGCAACTCCTTCATTACCCAATCACAAGCAGATGCTCTTTAAGTTGGTGACTGATTTGCAGACCAGCTATACGTAGAAAAAATCATTCCACACGACAGGTTGGAATATGAATTGAAACGTTCTGAAGCTCTACATAACTATCAAAGAGCTAGCACTACATAAAGACATTCCTCCTAGAGTGATTTTTAATACAAATAAAGGAAACCGTCACAAGTAATCCTAATATAATCAATGTACAATGTCGGTGGAGGAAATCATACGATTTTGTACTGTAGCATAAGAAATTGAAAGACATCGTCGAGATTATTCGTTCGGAAATTTTCTGAAGAGATCATAATCACACGTTAGTCCCTCCATCATATAGTTATGCTCATTACCAAACTTGTTGAAGAGATGGAAAAAGATGTTCGACAAAGCTTACCATATTTTGCTTAAATTCACCAATGTAGAGTTGATCGGTGATTGACCAACTCACGTTGCAATTGCCACTAGTAAGGTTCAGATATAGGCAGGTAAATCATATGCATCAGCAACTTCAAGTACAAGTTCTTATATTGTCAAATGTTTATAGCAGGTCGACATTGATACTCACCAGTAAGGTTGAATATAACTACTAATCGAACTACAGTGAGTCTATATGAGTGGAAGTTAGTAACTCATGCAACACGATTTTAAAGATACCTGTAGATCTTGAAAGCCACGAGATGAGATTTGGTAACTTACTATCTCTCCATAACAGGGTCGAACATTTGGTAACTTACTATCTCTCCATAACAGGGTCGAACATCATTGTATCGTACATGTTTTTTGCATTATACATGTTTCCATTTCCAAAAGCATGGGATGAACTTTTGAACCAGGGATTGTTTCACTTTCTACCAATCTAGTGTGTGTGTGTATATACACTTGAATAGAGAAGAGCGAATGCGTGTATCGAGGCTAACAGATCGTATTTTCCTCAATCAAAAAGAATGCTTGGCTCCAACGGGTTAGTGTACGACAAGGCCGTAAACTAACCAGCTTCACCAAAGTTTCCTAATTTAGAATATCTCCAGTAACTAAAGCTGGTCTTAATCTATAGAAATCAACAAAGGCAGACACCACAAGACGATGGAGGATATGAGGAATTGGATACTACACTCTACTTCTGTAAATGGGCATGGTTAAATATGTATAATTTGGGACCCATGATGCACGAGATAAAGCGGCCATTCATAGAACAGAAACAAGTTGAGATGCTGTCTCTTGACGAGCTCGGAAAAGGGACAACTTCATCAAATGCGGCAAAACGGTAAGGGCATCTGTCTATAATTAAATCTATGAGAGATTCTTGGTTTATTATCTTATATAAGTAACTCTTTTTCCTATTCTCTTGCTTATAGACCTTTTCAGTGCTGATGGTTAGATATATAAAACAAACATATATCAGATAGACACTATCGATATCCAATAATAACTCTAGTGCAGTGGTTAGCATCTTTGACTGCTTTAACTCTACGACCTTGTGCCCCTCTACAATCACTTAGTTATATAGATTTCCCCAACCTTCGTATGAAATCATATTACAATAGAGTAGACATCGACTCGGCACATTTTGCCAGATAAGTATGTTAGCTCATCATCACTACTGAGTTCTGTTCTTATGTAAATGCTATAAATGTGACTTTGGTGAAGCATGGATTTGTTTAATATGCTGATCCCACGCTTCCAAGCAGATAAAACCTATAATGTATTCCTACTTGCAGTCGCCACCGCATTATCTTATCCTTCCATGCATCAGGATAGAGGATGCTAACATTTCATCAAGTTGAAAAGGGCAGAATAGAAGAGAACAAACAGTCAAAATCCCTGCCATGTCGCATATGAAGCAAACCACCAGTCCAATTTACAACCCTTCACGCCAGATCACATGTAATGTAACCTTTTGAGTGTGTCTATGCTACAAACGAGGAACTTGGAACAAACTTATGTAAGGGAATAATTTACAAGAAAGCAAATGCACCTTTGAGTCACAAGAAATACACAAAAGAATGGCCTATATAGTCAAACATCCTAATCATACACTCTTTCCCGCACATAATGAAAAAGAAGAAAACTGACCCCACTAATGTCATGAGAGAGTAGATTCTTGGCCCTTGCTTTCCTTGGACACGTTTGACATTGACAACTCCTCCCTCACGCGGTCCACGAGTTGAGAGGCATCCTGGTTGAAGTTAAGGGGACGCCTTCGCAAGCTCTGCCAGAATTTGAAACAATTATTGGCATCATATTCACAAGCTTCTTTGGCTTTGCCTAAGAGAAGCATGAAGAGAGAAGCACATACCTCTGAAGTCCACAAACAATCACTGGCTTTTCGAGGGATTATATGAATGTGAGTCTGCATAACATATGAAGAGAAGGCAATATGAGTCTGCATTTGATCATACTATGTGCAATGGTAAATTAGAACTCCCAACTAAGACTGATGGGTAGGTACAGCATCCTAGGTATAAATGACACAACTGTTCATCTTTGATGAAGCTACGAAGTTAAGGGGAACGTCTCGTATAGATCAGCTTAAAGAAGCCAAAATGCAATTCTCTGAGATTAGGCAAGGAGCAAAGACAGCCTATAGAGAAGACATTCAACTTACATGGAATATGACTTGTCCAGCAGCGGCACCATTATTAACCAACAAGTTGAAAGAATCTGGATTGGAAAATCATCGACCGTAAGTATTAGTGCACCAAGAGTTTTAAGTGCTTGTTCAAATAGAAGGTTGAGTGTATTGCAACACTTTGATACCGCCGGAGAAAAGCACAAAAGACATAAGTCTATGGCAAGTTAACTGGAAGCCCCCAAGTTGCCAGCCAACCGTGATATATGTTCCTATCAGACCCTTTCACCCAGAGAGAAAATTTTCTTTGCTTCAATACTTTTAACTCAAAATTCAATTTCAGCCGTTTCTAAGAACTTTTTCTTCTTCTATCTCACTTTTCCTCAGCTTTTTATTTACAAAGAGTTGGATCAAGTGGACTGGAGGTCGCGAGGGCTACAGCCAAAGTTTTTAAAGGAATAAACTAAAGTGGATCCAGATTTTGCCTAGAAATGTCCTTGTTGTTTTGCCAGAGAATAATGATACTTAGTACTTAAGTGCTCTTCATCTCTTTCTCAGGCATAGATACAAGTATTTCTTTATCAACGGGTTCTTAAAAAATGCCGGATCCATAACCATCATCGATATAAAAGGTCCCAATATGGACAACGGAAGAAGGTGGAGTTCTCAGTTTGGCCCAAGTCTTTCTAACTGAAGAACTTTTGCAGGTTATTATGTAGGATTCAACCTTTTCAAGGATTTTAGAATAAAGCCGCAAGCACTTCCATTTTACGTATTGTGTCTACGGTCAAGCCACTTCAGTGTTGGATCTCCCAGATAAAAGGTACATAAGTTAGGTTGAGAACCCTGATACATACCACAACCAGCAGCTCTCATAATTGCACTGCCAATGAATGGAACTTTTGAGCACATTGCAGCAACCACCTACATGACGGAATCTTTTCGGTTCATTAAGCCAGTAGTACTAAGAAAATGAACAAAATATGTGCCACAAGAGTATGAACATTGCCAATTACTAAGTAAGACAATTCTGCAAGAAACTTTGGGAAGAATGAACAGCACACAGCAGGAAGAAGTAACAATAGAGTCGGTTTTCTGAAAGCTCATTGTGATTCAACGCGTACATTGGAAATCAGCTAGGATATATCCAAAGGACATAAACTTCACAAACAAGATATATAGATGCCAGTTAATAAAATCTAATTATAACAAGGTTCAGTACTTTCTAGTGAAAATCAGAAAACAATCTAGTAAAATAGACTAGACTTACATTTGGAGGTGTGGCTTCCAAGGAAGAGTAATGAGATTTTGGAATGATCAAAGAGTGCCTAGAAACAAGAAATACAGTATTACAGTTGTTCAACAAGTATGATGACCAAGGAAAAATCAGATAAAAATCATTCTAGAAAAGTACAAAAACAAGAACAAAACAGAATCGATGTAACAGTGATCGAATTAAACTATTAAATCAATCACGCTTAATCTAAAAAGACCATTCGATCTCTAACTCCGTAGGTATTCATATTAATACAATGAAAATAACAATGCAACGGGAAGTTATTATAGCGACCGGTTGCCAAAAATCAATCAACAAAGGGGCAAATCTAAAACCCACTTAAACCTTGGTAAACGAAGAAATAATGCCAAAAACAGAGAGAACAATATTGAGACAAATAATATTGGGTGTTATTGCCAAACCATCCACGATTGGGGTTTAAATGGAAAGGTAGGAATCCTATCCTCCAACAGCTCATGTAAAGCTCTCTCATAACCACACAAAGATTTTGAGCCCCTGATGTGATCTGCATGTAGAGTCTTTTTAATCGTGATGTGGGTTCTTTAGGCCATAATAACAACCGCTAGGATCTAAGCTGACAATAAGAAAGTTTTCATTAGTAAGGGAAATTGTTACTAAGTTAAAACCAAGACTCGTCATCTAGGATGCTATACCAAGCACATAGGTCATTAAAGTTAAAACCAGATGGAAGCATCTGCAACTAACGGCAACAGAGTTTCATGTGCAAACCATATTTCATGTATATTCAAATGAGCTCATTTCAATCATTCTTCACAAAGCAAGGTGACACAATCTGGAGAGGATAATTAGATGAGACTATATGCAGTCCTGGCTAAACAATGGAGAAGTAAATAACAAGAGTAAAAGTGATACTTTTGCCTCATCCATCTGTGCTTGTGCTTTGATGAACATGTCAATGACAAGTGGATGTAGGAGCCAGAACAATAACTTCACTGGGTCATCCAAGCCATATATGTAATGTATCAATGCTCATTTTACTGCAGAATGTTGAATGTATAATACCTTACCCATGACACAGAGGATTTGAATCCAATATGCATAGGCACTTTTCATCTTCGTAGAGCTGTAAAGAAAAAGCACAAAAATAAACAGATCAAATCAACGAAGAATCCTATTTCTCATGAATGATAGCTGCCAATTACTCAAACTATTCTAGGAAAAGAACATAACGATACCCTTTGGATTCGTTCAACTTCTAGCACTCTCGTAGAAGTTACACCTACCTAAGGCAATACTATTTTTTCTAAATTTCTACGGATAAGTCCTCGTTTCAACTTTCTTAAACCACGCTTTCATCTGACAGCTTAAGCTTTTAGAACAGTTGATAGTGGTTCCACAAAATCTCACACTTTCTATAAATAACTCCAAGTTGCAAGCCAAGATAAGCGCACGTCATAAAAGGAAAATGAAAAGCAGCAAAAACTGCTACTCATATATGCGAAACGATACAACTTCTCCATGCCTTCCAACATTCCTTCAGTAAATCACCAGATGAATCCCGTCAATGAATCTGACCATTCTAGCAGCCATACATACTGATTATACTTGTCGAGCCCATAGCAGCATCAGTAACGCTTAATTATGCACGACAAACAATGCAATACAGCAGAATCGATATTCGATTATATTTTCAGATAGGCAGAACGTGAGAACAATATGCGAATGTGATTTCTCCGCACACGGTCACTAGAGCTTCGACGTCGAAGGAAGCGGCTATCCATTCTCAAATTAGCGAAACCAGAACCAAAATCAAGCGAATACCTTGAGCGCGGGGGATTCGCCGCGAATGATCCGGCAGAAGACGCAGTCCTTGGTCGAGCTCCGGTCGCCGGGATCGCGAGACCGCTGCTTCTTCCCGCGACCGTCGTCGCTTGAGCCGAGAGAGCAACCGGAAGTGGATAGCCCGGCGGAAGCCGAGGCCGAGCCGGAGCCCGAGCCGGAGCCGATGGGGCGGAGATGCGAGCACAGGACAGCGAGCCTCCGGTTCTCCATTGTTCAAGCGGATTTCAACGAGCGAGATTCTGTGGAGTCGGCCATGGATTCTGAGCCGCGTTCTGTGGTGGAGAGGAGAGTTCGTTCGGATTCGAAAACGATGTTGAATTTTGAAAATGCTTTCGAAAGCAAAGAGGCTGCGATCGACGCTTCAGCATCTTTCTCTTTGCGTGGATGTGGGCCTTCGTACGCAACGTGGCAGGGGTTTTTGACTTGGGTTCGCTCTATCCGTTCCCAATCGCACGAACCGATCCGATCCGATCCGTGTGAGCTCGGCGCATCGTAACCGACGGATCGCGATCATTCCGCCTCACACGTACTCGATGCACCCGACCATATGCGCTAACTTATAAGTTCGTATTTAAGTAGATAAATCGTCTCCTAATCACGATCGATGATCTTTAAGATCATGACCGGTCCTTTTGTGCGTGTGTTTGTGCTCGAGGCTTTTGAGTCTTTCTCATGCTTATAGGTCTTCGGCGCATTGCAATCCGATCAATATCGCCCAAATGTGTCGTTCCTAATCTAACGAACATGGAGAAACGTGCCTATAATGTGGAGCAATATGATGGATTGATTTATGATGAAATATGAGTTTAGGTAAATGATTTCGTCTAAATGCAAATGTTGAAGAAAGCTTTATCTTACCAAATATAACTTCTTTGAACGGACACGAGTTAGATCAATCGGTCAGACTCGTGAAAACACTTGGTTTTTTATTTGATCTAAAATACATATGTACGATGAAAAAAATGTTTTTCCGTAATGGCTTATTTATTGAAAATAAAGGCCTCTACCATATATTCATTTCTTCCCAATGTTACCATCGCAATCTAGATGTTTGGTAAAATCCACTAAACTGGGCTTTAGGTGGACTATGGTTTAGTTTGGCGACACAATTTAAGTCAGTGCACTAGAGAACCTGTTGAACACATTATTTAAAGATCAGCCCCCCCGATTTCAACTTTCTTTTTCATTTAGGCCCAGACCACCATTTGGACTTTCAAAGATTCATATATGTAAATTAATTTTTGGTACCTTGGCCACATCCATAGCAATAAAAGCCCGCGGCATTGCACGGGGTGGACTAATCCCGCTGCAAACCCAAATTGTTTAAAATACAACGTACCATAATATGCTGCTTCGAAAATTGATCTCGGTTTTGGCTCGTTTATAACTCTCTCGCATGAGATTTTTGGCGAAAGTCAGTTTCAATCGAACATTGGATCCACTGCCCTTGATAAACATTACTATCGATGCAACTGGATTGTATAAATTGTTGACAGTAGATCAAACTAAGTATGTCAACAGGCTCAAACTTTTGGCTCCTTAAAAAGAGAAGCCAAAAGTTGGACTTGCGTGGTCCTTCGAATGAAGAGCTCATTGTGATATGTTGAATTAGTTGGATGTTTTAAGAGATTTAAATATACTGATATCATAAAAAAGAATACAATTACCGTATGAAGTAAATTCTAAGGAAAATAATAAGAACCAGGCTCGAAACGCATTAGATTTTACGGTTCAAATCCTCCTGCCAACCTAATAAATAATAAGTTCCTATCAAATGGGGCCTGTTAGGTGTGCATCTGATAAGAAATCTTTAGAATGCTCTGTCAAAACAATATCCCCGCCCATCCAATGTGATCACCGCACATTCCTCTAAGTTTTCATATGATGATCGATTTGAATAGACAAGACAAGCGTGCTCGAGTTCGGACTTGAGTTTGCCGTCCAATTAATAGCCATCTATATACAGTTAGACAAGGTGTGGCGCCGATACATAAAGTAGTTAAGTCGGCTTAAGCTTCAACCCTTTGTTAGTATCTCCATGCGATGTGCCCATCTCTAGAATACAAGAATAAAGTTAGTGAACAAAATCCACTAGGATTTGCATCACCGTTTATGGCCGACCATTCAAAATTGCATCTACAAACAGAAAACGTTGCTCCCAAGGAAATCATATTCATATTGGCTTCTAAAGTCGCGGCATGCGATCGTCACCGTTCATTAATAGATCCTCCGCTTTCTGTTCGACTCCCAACTATCTTTTACTTCATGATGGGCGCGCAAGTCATGCAAATGACGCCCACCTCATAAAATGTCATTTGAATCGATCTTCGGTAGAACAACATGCCTCCTCCTTTTTTTTTTCTTTCCTTTGATTTCTTTTTGTGAAGCTACCGACAGCTTTTCACTTTCCTTAATTACTCAATTTCATGTTTCATAAAATGCTGATTTGCAAAGAGTCGTTTCTAACGAAGTAAATTAACTCATATTAAAAATTCGTTAGTCTGGATCGACTCTTACATTTTACTTTTTATTCAATCGAAAATCCGCAAAACATAGCTCCGTACATAATTTTTCATACGACCGTTTTGGGACTTGAATGGTATCATCGGGCGTTTGTTCAAACTCACCATGCTCGGAGCCTATAACTTGGCATGGAAGCAAACTAAACTCAAAATGAGTTTATTTTCCTAACGCTCCGTCGGATTTGACGCTGAAAATTCGCCAGTAGTTAATTAAGGATTGACCGATTGAGGGGTTTGACCCCAACCCGAACTGAAGACGACGGCGTTTGGATCTCCTTCTAGAAGCGGACCTATTAAACGCACGTTCGCTCCCCCCGCACCCCCTCTCTCCCCGTGACGTCAATGCGAGCGTCACAGCTATTGCCTCCCGCGGCGCGTCCACCAGCGCACGCTCCGGATGAAGCCACGTCGCCAAATCTCCAAGCTCCCCGACACGTGTCGAGGATCCGCCGTCCCACCGCGTGACTTGGACTCCCAGCCCGGGCATCTTCTCGCCCCCTTCGTTTCTTCCCTTTTCGGTTTTTCGCAAAACTTCTTCACCACGGAATTAAAAAAATTGATTTAAAAAAAAAGAAAAGAAAGAGAAATTCCAGTCCCCGGTTCTCCGAGCAAGATAGAGAAAGTCGCTCTCGCTATATAAGCTACCAGCGATCGAGAGAGCAAGCAATTTTCCTCCAACTCTTCGGGATCCACCTGAGACCGACCCAGCAGACGGAGCGGCATCGGGGATTGATCGGGAGCCTCCCGCCGGCGAATTCTGTCATGGGCGGCGATGCGGCGGAGGGCCGCCAGGTCCCCGCGGTGAGCCTGGAGGGCTTGAACGTGGTCTCCGCCTTGGGGCGCGGGGCCAAGGGAGTGGTGTTCTTGGTCCGGGACGAGGCGCTGGACCAGACCTGGGCGCTGAAGGTGATACTGAGGGACAACATCGAGAAGATGAGCGACAAGGAGGCGGCGAACGCCGGGGGCGGCGGCGACGAGTACCGGAGGATCGCTTTCGAGCAGGAGGTCCTGGGGCAGTTCGATCATCCGCTGCTTCCGAAGCTCCGCGCCGTCGTGTCGACGGAGACGGAGAGGATCGTCGGCTACGCCATCGATTACTGCCCCGGCCGTGATCTCAACTCTCTCAGGAAGAAGCAGACTGAGAAGATGTTCTCCGATGACATTATCAGGTGATTATTGCGCACTTCTTTGTAGCCAGATTCCGAGTTCCGACCGGGCATTTTCGCTCGGAGATCCGGGTTTCGATTTTCTGGTTCTTGCTGATCTCGATTTCGTTCTGGTGTCGCCAATGTCGTGTTTCGCTTGCACCGATCATCGCGATTTGTGTCTCAGATTCCTCCGTGTTTTGCCCGTTCTGCAGGTTTTACGCGGCGGAATTGGTTCTGGCGCTCGAGTACTTGCACGGCTTGGGGATCGTGTACAGAGACCTGAAGCCAGAGAACGTGATGATCCAAGAGGACGGCCACATAATGCTCGTCGACTTCGATCTCTCCACTAAACTATCTTCGGAATCCGCGCAATGCTCTCCGATCGTCACCGACCGAACGCCCAAGCTGCAGGCGGTTAAGTCCAAAAGACGATTCTCCCCGCTGCCCGGATGCTGCCGTTCGGGGATCTCGCCGGCCCAGTCGAGCAGGCTCGGCCCCAACTCCATCTTCCCGGCCGAGTCGGGCCCGTCCGCGGGGAAGTCCAACTCGTTCGTCGGGACGGAGGAGTACGTGGCGCCGGAGATCATCCAGGGCGGCGGCCACGACTTCTCGGTGGACTGGTGGTCGCTGGGGATCTTCCTACACGAGATGCTGTACGGGACGACCCCGTTCCGCGGGTCGAATCGGAAGGAGACGTTCTACCGGATCCTGACGAAGGAGCCCGAGCTGGTGGGCGAGACGACGGCGCTGCGGGACCTTATAAGGAAGCTGCTGGAGAAGGACCCGAGCCGGAGGATCGGGCTAGATGGGGTCAAGGGCCACGAGTTCTTCAGCGGGGTGAGGTGGGACACGGTGCTGCGGATCCAACGGCCGCCGTATGTCCCGCCGCCGGCGGAAGAGCTGGAGGCAAGGGACCACAACAAAGGCGACAAGAAGGGTTGCTTCGACGTGGTGGGGTTTGTGGAGGGAATATTTAAGAGTGGAGAGAACGAGAGGAATAAAGAGAGCGAGAACAAAGAAAAGAACGGCGACGGCAATGGAGATGGGAATAACAACAACGTGAGCAAGAGGGCTTGGGTTGAGGAATTGAACGACCATTCCTCCAAGGCTAATGATTTTTTGGTCTTCTAACTTTTAGACATTCTTTTTTTTTTTTTTTAATGATAAGAGCAAAGTGTATAGATTATGATGAATAGATTATGACGATTTGTGGATTACCTTGAAGTTTAATTTTCGATTGCCGAATTCAGGTGAATTCAGGTCCATATCTTTTGATGATTGAGATTTCAATGCGTGGCGTATGGCTAGTGGCAGTAGAGATTAACTCAATGTTCTCTGATCTTGCTCTGGATGAAAATGACACGGACGATGATATCTCGTCGAATACAACGATGGGTATAAGCTTTTCACACGATAAATTAAAGTCGGAATCACGACGACTTGTCTAAATGTACTGCGCCGATTGTGCCAAGCCGGGTTCTTCTTCATTGTGTTCGGTAGGTGGAGAATCGTATTTTGCTAAAGCTAAAGGGGTGAGAAGAGATGCATGCATCAAAACGTTACGGCAAGGCATCACGAGGAAATAGGTTCCCCACATGGCGGGTCCGGCCACGATCCAACTGCCGGATCACGACGGGGCACGAGCATTTTATTCAAAAGCAGCTCCTTGTCGTCACGCATGGCATGACACCATCGTCTCCCTGCTATTCTTCGTCGATCTTGTCCGATCTAAGTGCGTGCACGTTCATGCGGAAAACGCATCGCGCGTGGGTAGAGAGAGAACCTAAAAGAGATTGGGAAGGTGCTCGGCAAGTCCCGCGACGGCAATTGTTCTGCTGTTCTTTGCTCTTTAATTGGTCCAAGAGCCTTGCGACCAATTTGCTAATCTAATAGAGAGGAACGAGTCTTGGCTTTTGACCAACCTCTACCCAAATCTTGGCGCAACGCGTTCCCCACCTCGGTATCTTGATTCCAAACTTTACGACCCATGAATAGAAATTTAAGAAAGTAAATTGCATTCGGAAGTCGCAAAGGGCACGCCGTCGCGTCGCTTTATCAATTGATTTTTCGAATCGATGTTTGTATCTCCATGTCCACTTGAATTACTCTGTAGAAATCGTCTTATCGAGGGATGTCATGTGCCTTTATGGATCGTTAAGCATGACCCATTAATTTGGTCCTAATTTACCTAACTTTTACTATAGTGGAAGCAGATCTCTTGCTTTGTCCCTACGTGAAATAAGAATGGACAAGCACACAAAAAAGCAAGAAAAAGAAACGGAAGTGATCTACGTTACTTCAATGCTGTACTCGCCGTGTCTAGTGGACGTCCTCCGTGTCTTTTTCATCTTGAAGATCCATGGGGACCGCTTGTGCTTTGGAAGGAGGCACATGAAGCCTCTTTCTGTACGTATCGAGCTTGTACTGGTGTGGACCCTAAATTGTTCCGTGTACTTCCACAGTTCCACTTACTTCCAATTTCAACAACATTCACGGAATGCATTTTCCAAAAAAAAATCCTAAATCTATTTGTACGGTGGCATCTTTGGCCCTAAACTTTTCAATTGAGTCAATTTAGTCCTAAACCTTTTGACGATTTGCCAATATAGTCCCTTCAGTCAATTTTGGCAGAAATACGATGGCATGAACGCCGATTGTTCTATATGACATGGTCGGCGGTAACGTAGATAATTTTTACATTTTTTTTAAATGATCAATTCTATCTAATTTTTTTTTCACTGTTCATCTTCCTGGAAAGGCCGGTGGGGGTCGCCGGGGCCTTGGCGATGGCCGGCAACCGGTCAGCTGTCGGCCCTGTATATCCCTTAATTTTTTAGGAAAGCAATAAAAAAGGAGAAAATTCAAGAAATTTAGAAAAATTGTAAAACTCGTTGACTTCAGCGATTTTCAATCAAAATTGGCTAGGAATGACTATATTAGCAAATTGTCAAAATTTTTAGTACTAAAGTGGCCAGATTAAAAAGTTTAGGACTAAGTTGGCCACCGCACAATTAGGTTTAAGATTTTTGTACAATTTTCCCCAACATTCGATGCATGTCCCTCTACATATGTCTGTTACAAGAAATGTCTTGCTTTAATTTCGAAGCAGCTGTAATGTGTGTGGGGTGTGTGTTCTTTTTTGGTGGCCAATATGCAGCTGTACACACTCTGCTGGCCACATAACTCTAGAATTACACATGCTGGGGCCATTTATTGTTTGGTGTTGTTGTGGAGAACTATCCATCCGTGCCAGCAATATATAATGACCGAAAGTTCTTTTTCGTTCTCGTGTTCGAGCATGAAGCATTATTTAGAATATCACAGGGAAAATGGCGAGAAAATACACAAACTTAAACATCGACACCGCGCGACTTACTGAACGAGTATTTGATGGGCTATATCCTAAAGAATAAAAAAATAAGACACGAGTTTACCCAAGTTCATTCCAGAATAAGATTACGTCCTGCAAAGGGATTCAACTATGATATTTAGGTTTACAACCATATTCACACTCTTCATGATCTCTCATATGAGTACAATATAGGACTTAGAATGGGCCCAAAGCCCAAGCCTATTCGAATTCCTTTGGTCCCACAACAAACGGAAAAACCGATATTGTTTCGGAGGCGCCCGACATTTCGTGCATAGGGATCACATGTCGTCAATTCATACTTCTGTTTCCCTAAGCTCACGTGGGCGTGCCTGATATGAGAAACAAGGGTCCCCGAAGTATTCGTCAACTCCAACAGTATTGACAGCACGTTCGGTGACGGTGGTGAAAAAGCCCCCCCCCCCAAAAAAAACTATTTCAACCTTAAATAACTCGCTAAATAGGCAAAAATAAATGAATTCGTTTGATAACAATGTAAAATTTCTATTTCTCTAACAGTGGTGGGTGGTGACGGTGGATGGATGGCGGTGGACGTTGGACCGGTGATCAGCAGAAGGTGGCGGGCGATCGGCGGCGAACAGTGGTGGCTAGGGTGGGGGCAGCGGATGGATGGTGGTGGATGTTGGAGGACGGCAGTGGGTGGCAGGCGACTGGCAGCAAGTGGGGTAAATGTGTCACAGAAGGCAAAATTTGAGATTATTTGTGGCTTTTTCCCAAAAAGTAAATCAATTAAGAAAATCAAAATGTTTAGGATTAAATTAACATATTATCAAAAGGTTTAGGTCCAAATTGGCACAATTGAAACGTTTAAGACTAAATTAGCAAGTTGTCAAAAGATTTATGATTGAAATTGACACAATTGACATATTTATGACTGAATTGGCTGCCGTACAATATGCTCAAAACTTTTTGGACAATTTTCTAACTAAGAAACTTCAATCCCCTAGAAGGACCCCGAAAAGAGACCCTCGATTGAAAAGAGAATAAAATCCTTCTCTCTTTTTTTTTTTTTTTAACATTATAAACACAACAAAAGGGCATCTTCAATTCCGCATGCCGAACCATAAAATTGTCTCAATCGAAACTATAAAAAAGATTAGTTGTTCACATGAAATTAAATTTCTATGTGGTCCACCAACCCCCGAAACTATGATCACGAGAAGCAGCCACAAAGCTCGTTGCCCACATTCGGAGTTAGGTCCTTCTTCACATGCTTAGTGGGAAAACGTCACTTCTAGCTAGGCTCTTATCGTCAAGAATCTGTACTTTCTATAATCTCTACTTAATTTAATTAACCTACTGGGTAGACTTAAATGTGAGTGATTAGTCAATTTTACCACGATCTTTAGCAGAGTTCTCCCCTTGATTACGGCACGTCTTTATCATCCTAGGATGAATGTGCCTAATCACCTAACTTTTTGATGCAAAACTTCTCGATTAGGATAGCGTCTGCTTCGCAAAAGAATCGACGGCATGGAAAAACATCTTTTCGAACGCGATCGCTCGCGTTGCTTACTAAAGTTAATTGATGAGAAATATTTTGGTTTTGATTTTAGTTTTTTATGAAAAACTTCTCGATTAAGGCGTTCCATTTCTTGATTCACTAGACTTGGCTCTGCCAAAGGATTGGTCAGTCTTTGTGGCGGTCGATGAGAGTCACGTGACTTAGGCTTCGTTTGTTTCGCGAAAAATGAATGGTTTGGAAAGTATTTTCCTAAAAATGATCGTTTGTATTACTTGAAATAATTAGACAATGAAAAAATATTTCCATCATCGACAATAATTTATGTCCAAGCATTTTCGTGAATGATGATTTTTTTTTTTCGGTCATTCATTTTCGTAAGTGATACGAGCAATCACTTTTAAAAAAATATTTTTCAAATCATTTATCTTTTCGCGAAACAAACGAAGTCTTATATCAATACATACATAGCACAACGGTTGCATAATTATATGCTACTTAAAGAGAATTGACCTCTTTCAATTGGCCCTGTTCATGACATTAATTCATGAACAACCCACCGAAAAATTAGCTGTTTTTTCCCCTTTAAGTCGCATATGTGGGTCAAATAAATACTATTAGAACTATAATGACGTGAAGGGATTGACTTCATCCAACAAATCGTCCTTGAAAGGATTTTGAAAAGGATATGTAGAGTGGTACATGGCTAACCTTGAGCATTTTTCTATTTATTGGCCTTAAAGTATATAAATAAATAAATCTATTGCAAATTGGAACGCAAAAATTGACCAAGTTGCTTAGCGATTTCCCTCACTCCCAAGTAATAAAAATTCTAAAGGATACTCCACAATTCCAAGCCACCTTTTCAACCCAAACATTGAAAAAAAATGCTTCTTTTTCCTTCCAAAAATAGCTACATAATTGTAGAGAGCTCTTAAATTGCTTTTCTATTTTCTTGGTTTTTCTTTATAATTATTTGGGCCGAGGGGGTTTGACTTGTATTGGGCTATTCCCGTTTTGTCTTCCGAATTATTTAATGTACTTCACGTGCTAAGCCTAAGCACCTCGACGTGGTCCTTGATAAATTGATCTCTCGAGGTGTTTTGGAGTGTCTACGACATTATTATCCCACATTACCACATAGGATTAGTCTACTTGGTAAACGAATTAGATGAACTCAGCCTTTGTTTCTTTCTTCAGGCTGCTGCCTACTTGATGCCAACTCATGGAGAAGTTGGACATTGAAATTTTGTGTAAGATCGTCGTCCACAAGCTGCACGAAATATTCTTTCCCCAAATCGTATAAGTCAGATGAACCTTAGATGCATAGACGAGCATAATGACGACTTCCACGGTCGTAAAGTCGATAGCGATAGTCACATGGAAGCCACGTGAAAAGAAAAAAAAATGGGTATTCATCTATGGGAACGTCATGTGCATTAATTATATTGTTTGTAAGTCGTGATCGTGCCATAAGATAGGTGCCGGATCATGTCCATCACGTCGCGCGTCGTCGACAGTTCTCATTAGTTACTGTTCTAGAATGAGGATATTGCCCCCACTGGGTCTAGGCTGTTTAGATGGTCCAAGATTTCGTGCCCCAAGAGTCGTCCTTGGCTGTGGACTTAAACGAAGACACTGGACGGTCCATGAAGGGAGGATGAAATGATTACCAAACGCAAATACCCCGATATGACCGGAGATGGGCAACCTCCCGTTTCGAAGATTTTCCATGTTACAACGAGTCTTCATAGAAGTATATCTATGACGGATACGAACGGGAGTTTGAAGAAGGGGAAAGGAGAAGAGAGTTCCTCGACTTTGCATTAGTTATTTAGTTTGAAGGATAATGATACAAATACTCTTGGAGTTTTGATTTGTTTAATGTGATCCATAAACTTTAGCTCGATATGCAAAGTGGTCCTCGAACTTTTGATTTGTTTAATATGGTCTATAAACTTTTGATACATATTCAATGTAGCTCCACGTTCTATGTTGTCCTTCTTTTAGTTCAAGTTCAAGAAAAACATTAAATATTTTCATATCATCTAGAGACTTAATTGAAAATGTATCAAAAGTTTATGGATTATATTAAGTAAATTAAAAATTTATGGATTGCGTTACATATCATCGAATCAAAATTCATAAATCATTTATGTTATTATTCTCGACTATGTTGTGTCTGACTTAACACGATTCTCAAGCGTGTCTTTGCCAATCATGCTCGTATGGATTCCCTAGAGATGTGGGAATCGTGTTTGGCATCTCACGGCGCACACTAGTCATCTCACAGTTTTAAGTGGTTGTCGCGTCATTAATTGAGTGAAAATGCCCCCAAAAATGATGGCACGAGCTAAAGCTAGATAATCTCTCCAAAGTCTAAGTCGAGTGCTCCATTGCCAATCTGTGATGACAAGACTGCACTGCACTAGACTTAATTCCTAGTGGGATGTGGAACGAGTCCTCTAGAAAATAATCAGGAATATGCTCATATTCGTTACTTGACGCAGACCGTCTATTATTCTTCAATGTCGGCCACTAATCCTTAAAAATTTAAGGCATATGTCTATAAAATCAAGGGATAAATGCACTAGAAGTTCTAAAACTTGTTATGAAAATACAAGTGAGTCCTAAAACTTTAAAAAAAAAAAAAATGCAAATGAGTCCTAAAACTTGTCAAAAAAATGCATTAGAGTCTTAAAACTTTAAAAAAAAAAAAAATCAATTGAGTCCTGAAACTTGTTATCAAAGTGCAATCAAGTTCTAAAAATTTCAAAAAATGCAACCAATAGAAGGACTTGATTAGATCAATAAGGCAAGTTTTAGGACTTGATTGCAGTTTTTTAAAGTTCTAAGACTCGAATGCACTTTTGTGACAAATTTTAGGACTTAAATGTATTTTTTGAAAGTTTTAGGATTTAATTACACTTTCATGACAAGTTTTAGGACTTTCAATACACTAATCTCTAAAATCAAATTTGTAAAGTAAGGTTACATATTATAATGGGCGCTACACAAGTTCGTCACGTTCAACACCCAATAAAACTCTACCGTCTCACTTCACCAAACAATTTTGTTAACCGTCATATGTTTTCATGAAGTATATAGTAAGTGAAGCAATCGTTGTTAATCTCAAAACATTTCTTTACAGACAAGGATATAAACATTGAATAAAAGGCCCTCTCTAATTTTCACCGACGCACCAAAAAGTCTGTGTAGAACAAGACTTATGCAGTGTCGAGATCTATTATAATTTCCCATCTACCTACTTGAAATCGAATGAAATGTTAAAGAGTCAGAACACGTTGTTTGAAAATTGCAATCTCAAGGCCTGGCTGAATTTTCCAACCAAGCGTCTAAGGGCTTAAAGAAGCTATAGTTTGCATAAGCTTTCGATCCCGTGCCAAAGAAAATAAACTTGTCGTATTCCTTTTCAATTATAGACTCGCTAGAAAATGCAAACCTAGGGAATATGGAGGGCATTGGGAAAAATGTTGATGGTATTCACCAACCTGTTCCTGGATCTCTACTTCGTAGATATACCATATCGTCTCCGGTGCCACAATTCCTATTTCTGTAGCTATAGGTTTCGCAATTTTCACTGAAAACTTTCATGGCCTGCAAGACCTGGCACTTCAAAATTTCACATCAAAACCAGGCAGGACTACACTCGCTCAAGCTCCCTAACCCGTAACAGCAGTAAAGACATCAAAAGCACTACGAGTCAAAAATTCAGAACACTTCAGCAGCGAGCTCCAACCTATCAAAATGTAACGAGTCTCCGAATAATCCTAGGTGTACCACATTGATATAGCCAAAGTCACACGACATGCGTGAAGTTGGTGATACTTGGGCATATTACAACTCCAGACAACAGTCAAGTAAGCCTCTATGTAATTGAACAATATAGGGGAACAAAAACACGAGGCAGATAAGATTTAATACCCTCATCAAATAAAGTAATAGAGATAGCCAGTGCAAGATGTTCAACAGCTGAATTGATCGATAAAAGCCCTAAGTGTTTACTTTCAAAGCCAAAACAAAATCATGAGGAAAATTCTCATCCATGGATTACGATAAGAAACTAATACGCCGCCATTTGAAAACATAGAAACGCGGCTCGAGCTCATTCGTCCTCCTGGCTGCGCAACCTGGCCAACTTGTTGGTAACAACAACGTCAAGTTGTGCTGCTCGCTCAACTATCTCCTTTCTCTTCCTGGTCGACACATTGTGCGCTATTTCAGCACAGTAAGTCCTGAAATCAAGTCAAGAGGCTGTGAGCGAGCAACCACAACTAAGATAGTGCAAACCTCAGATAGTTAACCGCCTCTGTCGTAGAACATTTTCGAGATGCAAGGACAAAAAGGGAGACACCAGCAACACACCTGTTGTGCATCATCAAAAGTTCCAGCTCACTGACATTGTGCACCACAAATTTCTTAAATCCATTGGGAAGATAATGGCGAGTCTTCTTGTCTGACCCATAACCAATATTGGGCATCAAAGTGCATCCCTTGAACTTCCTCCTAACACGCGAATCAATACCCTTAGGCCTCCGCCAGTTTGTCTGCATATGAGAGTTTATTCGTCAAAGAGATAAACTTATTCACCCAGTACGTCTATTTGGAGACTAAAAAATCAATGACAGATTGACCCAATAATCTTCCTCTCATCAGTAAAGGTAGGGACATTCATATTAAAAATCAGTCGCCAAATACCTTTCAGCAACCTTAAGCAAATTCAATTCTCTTCCAGAATATTAAGACTGAGGCAGACAACCAGACAAAACCAAGATAATCAAAATCCTTCCCACGAGTTATTTTCAAAGAAAAGATAAGCCGACATCAATAAACGCAGCACTCTGTTTGAACAAACATAGTTTAACTACCAGTTTTTCCGTGATAAATTAAAGGAAGACTCTTACAACACAATCCTGTCAACAATAAATCAAATGAACAGCCTTTATTTGCTCAGACTGCCTCCAGGCTTCGATTGAGTGTACAAGTCATGACACATTTCAACGGTCAAAATCTAGAGTTCATTACCACTCGGCGTGTGCCGTCGACTGTAAAGAGATTTTTATGATAATCAACCTTTTAAGATATTTAGAGATCCCATCGCAGACATGGTAAATTCAACACCCCATCAAAGCCTCTAAAAGATTCCACCAATACTATATCCCCATCCAACTATCCTTCAAGCATTAGAGCTTGAAACAAAACTAACAGATTCCTAATCCCTGGATATGAAGACAAACTAAACAGGACGATTCCGCATCGAAACGAATGGGCGTGCTCACGTATCAACAAGACACTAAACTGATGCTTGCAGGGTTAGAAATTATAAAATGTACACTCTCTGCCATTTTCATACCTTGACGGAAATCTTACGATCGCTTTGAGGCCTCTTGAACTGCTTCACGCGCTTCTTCACAATCTTCTTGGATAGCAGAGGAACAGCCATTGCTTCTGCATCGTTTCAACGCCAAAGGAAAGAAAAAGAAACAGACATTCAGCACGCATAATCAACCGAGAAAATGCAAGAATCACCGACCCTAAAAACCACAGGAGAGCGCGCTAGTTAAAAAGCCACAAGCTCAGAATCAATTCGAATCAGTGACAGCGCATCACGATGCGATTCCAAATGGAGATCTCGGCGGCTAGAAATCAACTCGACGCAACCTAATTCGTACTCCGCCAACCGAGCACAACCTTATTCCTCGCAAAAATCGCACGCTCGACAACAACAGCAACGACAACCCAGCGCGTGCGCCGAAACGAAGCTAGACGGAGCACGAGAACCGAACCAGAAGATCGAGAACAGAAAAGTGGAGCGAAATCAAGCCTCAACGATGCAAAACATGCAAGCTTCGTCGAGAGAGAGAGCGACGGACCTGGGGGAGACGACGCCGAGCTCTTCCGCTGTGGAAATCCTAAAGAGAAGAACGAGGAGGCAGCTAGGGTTTAGCGACCGCTTATATATGTTGGAGCGAGAAGAAGGCTGGTTTGGTCTCTGTAATGGGCCTGAAGCTGGACCAGGCCCAATCATATCGGCTGTGTAGGCCCACGCGTTTTAGATAATTTTGATCGCATGTTTTGGGCCGACTGCTCTTGATAAGAGCCCACCCGTCAAAACATATCTAAATTTTTTAATTGAGAATTTTACATAATTCCTTAAATATATATATGACTAATATATAATGTTTTCGTCAGTTATTGAATGAGATTCATATAAAATGGGTACGTTCGCCACATCTACTTCTCTTCACGTTGTATAATTTATATGCAAAAAGGGTTTCATTTCAAAGTGATCATCCAATTAAGGAAAATCAACATAAGTTGCTAAAAAATTGTAATTAAAATTTGACGTCCTTAAGTGTAGCTATACATTAACATTTACATATATGGATCCTATATTGCAAAACAGTTACAATTTCATAATCTATCCTTATAAACAAAATTACGAAGAGAACACCTTATTGATCTAATCATTACTTGCGCCATCTTATTCATTTCCACTATAAAAGGCCTTACAAGAAATCTCCACACATGAAAATAAACATAAAAAATATCATATGATAGCCGACAATTGGCTAAATATGATGAAAATAAATTGGAAAAAAAGTTAATTTAAATAATTTTACATACATATCGATCAAACATCGTGCTAACGAAATTCAATTAAAAACGAGACACGGTTTGCGACGAATTTACTTAGTAAGGAAATGATCGATGCGACTCGTTCTTGTGGTCCAGTCGATAAACAAAACATCGTTGCATAAAATGAAGTCCGTTTTCAACTAGTAATGATATAAATGCGAATTAAGCGTTGTGAGCTAATAATGATTATTACGAAACGGAAGCAATGAAGCACACACTTTGGTATCGCTTTTACTCCCTTTACTAAGGTGCATGTGCTTCCTCAGCAGAGATATCCATAAGAATCGACATAAATCTAGAAGTCGGAATAAATAAATATATCAGACTAATAGCCGACAATTAGTTAAATACAATGAGAATAAACGAAAAAACTTTTATATTTGAGTATATCATGCATTTAAAGATCGTGCTAACAAAATTCAAATAAAACAAAGACATAGTCCGCAATGAATGCTTTAGTAAAGTGGGGATCCACGCGGCTCGTTTTCATTGTTTAGTCGATAGACTGAAATTAAGACAGTGAGGATATAAATGCGGGACTAGATTGGAAAGTTGTGTCAAATCTATGCATCATATATTAACAAGCACAAGTAATTGAATACTCGCCCAAATATGGCAATGAGAATAAACGGAAAAACTTTTTAATTTTTGAGTATATCACATGTTTAAAAATGATGCTAACAGAATTCAAATAAAGCAAGACATAATTCGCAAGGAACACTTTAGTAAAGTTGAAATCCACGCGACTCGTTTCCATTGTCTAGTCGATAACCTTAAATGAAGACGGTAAGGATGTAAATGCAGGACCAGATTGGAAAAAGGCAATGTCAAATCTGTGCATCATGTTATAACAAGCACAAGTAATTGAATACTTGCAATGACAATAAAATGAAGAACTTTTAAAATTGAGTATATCGCATGTTTTAAAATTATGCTAAAAAAATTCAAATAAAGCAAGACATAGTTCGCAAGGAAAACTTTAGTAAAGTAGAGATCAACACGACTCATTTCCATAGTCTAGTTGATAAGCCTGAAATGAAGACAGTAAGGATGTAGATGCGGACCGGACCAGATCAGAAAGAAGCAAAGTCAAATCCGAGCATCATGTCCTAACAAGTGCAAGTAATTGAATATTCATCCCGAATATGGCACGTTTCGATTTAGCTCGCAACACATTCCAATCCGATTGGTCACCCGAGAAATAAATGGATTCGGGAATCCTGGGGATTGTTGCTCAGTTGGTTAGAGCACCGCCCCGGTTCACGTCCATTAAATCGCAAGGCATTCAATGCTAAGTCTTGGCAATAACTCTCTCTTGCTCCTCGGATGCACCAGCTAAGCAGCCCGTTTGGGCATTGTGCATGTCTTGTCCTGGCTCTTCTTGTGCATGCCTTCGAGCCACCTTCGATCTCGTACTGGTTTTTCTCTTTTCTCAAGGGCGAGAGGCTTGAGTTTCAGTGGATCTCTTCATGGTAAGCTTCTTCCTCCTTGCTTTGCCCTCTCTCTCTCTCTCTCTCTCTCTCTCTCTCTCTCTCTCTGTGTTGTTTCGTTATTATCTCGGGACGACCCGCCAGAACCTGGTAAGTTTCGCCGATGTTCCTACCGATCTTCTCTCTTCGAAATCCCAACATTCTCTCTGTATTTTCATCATATTTGAGGGCCTTCGGGTGCTGATCGCTTCCTGTCCAGCTTTTTTTCTGTAATGATCTTGCTGCGAAGTGCAGGATACTGAAATGAGAGCAGACGAGAGGGATGAGTTTGTGGATTGGAAAGGAAGGAAAGCTAATTCCGAGGAGCATGGTGGCATCAGACCCGCATCGCTTACTTGTGGTAATTTACTTCATTTCTCATTAGACTCCCGTTCATTTCACATATGTACGAGGGCGACAAGTCGTTTCTATGGTAGCTGCCGGACCGGATGGTTCGCTCCGATGCTACGAATTTTGAATTCGAAGTTTGCCTCTTCGGATTATATCCGTCGTAATTCGGTCTCTCTCCATGCACGCATTAATTCGAATGTATCTTTCAAAATTAATGTAATTTTGCGACACAGAATGAGTTCTTGCTCAAGCACTTTCTGACTTTTGGGCATGTCTAGTGGTGGAAGTGCTAGAGAACATGGTGTTCCTGTCAAATGCCACAAACTTTGTGGCGTACTTCATAGGGACGATGCATTACCCGACCGCCGTCGCCGCGAACATGGTCACCAACTTCATGGGCACCTCCTTCCTCCTTACCATCTTTGCGGGCTTCGTCAGCGACTCCTACCTCACCAGATTCACGACCTTCGTCGTCTCTTGCGTCGTCGAATTGCTGGTACTGTTAAATGGTTGCTAATTTAATTGAACCAGAAAGCTGAAAGCTTGAAGCTCCATCGTAGTCGAGTATATTTAACTTGATTATTTGTGCAAATTATGGATGTAAATATTAAAAAGTTGAATCCAAAAGCTTAAGCTATTAGATGAATACGTGTTTTAATATTTAATTACTCTAGCACTCTCCCTCACACTTAGTCTGATTTTTTTGCCTAGTACTAAGCGTGGAAATATTTCATTAGGGAGGCAAAAAGGAGCCTATTAATATTTGAACTCAAGACCTACTACGACTATTCTAAGATCATGCAAATTTGATCTCTAGGGACTAATCGTTCTGACAATTCAAGCTCACTCCGAATCACTCCAACCTCCAAAGCACAGAACACCCAACAGGGACCAAGCTGCTGTCCTCTATTTTGGCCTCTATGCGATGGCCACGGGAGTCGGCGGGATCAAGGCGGCTCTGCCGACACACGGCGCTGACCAACTTGACCATGGCAATCAGAGGCTCATCTCTGCCTTCTTCAATTGGTTCTTCTTCTCCCTGTGCACCGGTGGCCTCGTGACGTCGACCGTCATGGTCTGGGTGGAGGAGAACTTGGGCTGGCGTTGGAGCTTCAAGATATCGATCGCGGCTTTGTGTTTGGCTCTCGCCATCTTCGTGTCGGGGCTTCGTCTCTACCGGTACAAGCTTCCCCGAGGAAGCGCGTTCACTAGAATCATCAAGGTTGACGAGCACGGAGGTTTCATTATCGCTATGCGTTCGATTAACGAGTATTATTACACAACGAAAGCGCATGCATACTTGATGCTTGTGTTTACTTTTTATTAAATTGATACCTGCTTTTACTCCTCTTATTAAGGTACTCGCATCGACAGCCCGGAATCGAAAAGCTTCCTCGGCAGCGATATCCAGAAGAACTGATGTAAATTCAGAAGTCGTTCCCAAAAAGTTCAAGTAAGATTAAGTTGTTATTGTTCTTCGACAAAGCTCGATTAAGGCCCGTCTTATACAAAGATCGAGCAAATACTAATCGGCATTAATCCCGTTATCGCCTAATCAAATTGGCAAAATTAGATTTTGCTCTTGGAAAACACTCAAAGCTGCCTCATTTCATCGACTGTTCTATGTAACAAAGTCGTGTTGTGAATGATTTGCAGGTTCCTAGACAACGCACTAGCCGATGACATGGTAAGCGCAGGTGAGGTTGAAGAGACGAGGGCCTTCATCGGACTAATCCTGATTTTCGCAAGCACGATCCTGATGAACTGCTGCCTGGCTCAGCTCCAGACCTTCTCTGTAGAGCAAGGCTCCATCATGGACAGAACAATCCACAACTTCCAAATCCCGACTCAGTCCCTCGCGGTCCTCCCCTTGACCATCATGCTCGCCTCGATCCCAGTCTACGAGCGGTTCCGCAGCGCACGCGGGGACAAAGGCCGCGCAACGCCGGGCAGGATCTTCGAGCCACTGCCGAGGATCGGGCTTGGCCTGGCCCTCGCGTCTGGGTCCATGGCGATTGCTGCAGCCGTTGAGGTCAAGAGGCGGAGGGCCGCAGCTGACGGGGTCATCCTGTCGGTGTTTTGGCTGGCGTGGCAATACTTGCTGCTCGGGGTCTCGGACATGCTCACCCTCGGCGGGATGCTCGAGTTCTTCTATTCCCGGGCCCCGGGGAGCATGCGGAGCGTGTGCACCGCGCTTGCGTGGTGCTCGACGTCGATGGGGTACTTCCTGAGCTCCGTGCTGGTGTCGGTGATCAACTCGGCGAGCGGGAGGTTCGGGAGGGAGTGGCTCGGAGGGAACGATTTGAATCGGGCACGTTTGGATCTTTATTACGCCCTCCTCTGCGTTCTTAATTTCCTTAATTTCCTGAATTACATTTTCTGGGCCAAGAGGTATTGAGATCCAAAAATCCGTTTGGACATACTAGTTTGTGATTAAATAAACTTGCGATCTATCCTGCTATTTAGCAAAAGGATAAACTTAATTTCTTTCCTCCTTAGCATCACTATTGCAAAATTTATCATGTTTATTAAAAAAATGCGTGACATACAATTCGATAGATCCTTTTTTCTTTTTTTCGTGATAGTAGATTTCTAAAAGAGCTACAGTAATCCAAAACAAGTTGGTAACATGACCAGAGAAAATTGGCAAATCACTCTAATTGAGGTTGGTAATCCGTAAAAGGAGTTGGTAAATATAAGGCGTTGCTAAGAAAGGTAAATTTTTTTTTGGCAAATTAGAAAATAACTAGACATAAACAAAACTCAAGTGAGAGTCAATAACTCCCTAATTTGTGGTAATTTAATGGGAGAAAATTAGTTAAATCACGTCAATTCAGGTCGGTAATCTCTAAAAATAATTATATATTTAAATGGTTGTTGATTAGAATAATAATTAGGTTGGTAATCTCTAAAATTTGATAACCTCAAACTAATTGGTAATTTAATCCAATAAAAATTAGTAAGTCGATCTTATTTAGGTTAGTTCATATAAGAGTAAGTATGTTCAAAATTTTACTAAACTGTGTAAATAAGAATAGGTAATTTACAAACCATAGAAAATTTGATAATTCATAAAGGTATTAGTAAGTTACCAATAAGTTTTTTGAGAAAAAAATGGTTATTTGTCATTTTTTTATCAACATTTTTTTAATACTTGTCGTTACTTTTTTAAATTTACCAGGAAGAGGAAAAATATATTCCTTACTTTCTGAAATGAAACAATACAATTCCACATGCTGGACATTCCGATTTAAATTGAGCCAAGGAGGGGGTCTACTCGCGTGTTCTCTTTTTCCCTTTTTTATTTTATAAGGTACGAGGTCGAGCTCTCTGTTTCAAGAACATGAGTTCCGCAAATTACTATTATTAAATTTTGTCTGTTCTGTTTTAAATCAAACTCTTGATTACGGTCCAGCGAGCATCATCGTTGCGAGCACGTGCCAGCTTTTCCTGTTGTCGGAATCCCTGCACAATCGGACCTAATCATCTATATTCTATAATTTCGTCTTCTAATCATTTTTCTTTTTCTTTTTCTTTTTGGTCAAAGTCTTCTAATCATTTTTCAAAAAAATTAAAAAAGTCTTTCCGAAGCCCAATAAATTTCAAATGCAAAACGACATTAATGATGAATGAATGTCGATGCAATGCGCAATATTACGTCGGAACTTTGATCTGTTCAATATAAATCCTAAATTTTTTAACTTTTAATCTATTCAGCGTGATTTAATTCGATAAATGACCACGTTGAATGGATATTTTGAATCAATCTCATCTATTTTTAGTTTTTGCTTCGTGGTGTGCAACCACATGAGCACGGTGGGGCCCATCTCTCCTCCTAAACTGTCTCCAACATATTACCTTGAACGTGCATAATCTTGCCTTAAACATCATTATAATCGCTAATAATAGCTAATTATTTGCATCTAAAGCTGCTCACTTTTCACCTTTATTTGGGTCCGCGTCCCGGCACTGGATCGAGAATTAGGAGGGACACCCCTACTTGATTAAATACACGGGGCCCACTTATCCTTCCCTCTCATGTATGAATGCACGGGTCCCACTAATTGTTTGGGACATAGCCAATAAAAATAATTAGTAAATTAACATGTTTTAATAAGAAAATTTTTAGCACATCTGGCATGATCTGAACATAGTCCTCAGTTACTCTCACCCATCATCCCATCGAGCAATAAATTTCGAAATAAACTTTCTATATAGAACGATGGTTGAGATGATCGGGCTATCAAATGACAGAATCGAAAAATGTAAAAGTTTCAATTTAATACATGTACCGATTTGACGCGATAATTTCTCTAATTTAAAGTGATCAATAGGTCAATTTATCCTTATAAGACCAAAATACGATTAGGTTTTGCGTCATGAGATGATGAGCGTCGGACTGTGTATGGTTGAGATAAAAAAAAATTCTCTTAAAATAAAAAAATCAGCTAGTACATCCACATTTATATATAATTAAAAACAATACTTCACCTAAAACTCTCCCATGAATAAACCATGCGCGAAACGCCCCCAACATTTGTTTTCACTATATATTCATGCTCCCACCTTCCCCATGCATCTAAAACCAACCCAAAACACAGAGCCACCGCCATTGATCGCCTTTACTATACCTTCCACTGGAAAAATGGCCGCTGTTGCCGCCGCTTTTCCCTTCATTCTCCTCTCACTCGCCACTACCCTCTCTCTCATCTCCCCCTCTCTCGCTCTAACCTGCAACCCCCAACCCTCCTTCCCCAACAAAAGGACTTACTCCAGCTGCACCGCCCTCCCCCACCTCAACGCCACCCTCCACTTCACCTTCGACCCCGCCAACTCCTCCCTCTCCCTCGCCTTCTCCGCTGCCCCGCCCTCCTCCCCTGGTGGCGGCGGAGGCGGATGGGTCGCATGGGCCATCAACCCCACCTCCACTGGTATGGTCGGAGCGCAAGCGCTGATGGCGCTCAAGAGCTCCACTGGCTCCGTCGTCGCCAAGACCTTCAACATCTCCTCGTACCACTCCATTGTCGAATCCAAGCTGTCGTTCGACGTGTGGGACCTAAGCGCCGACGAGGCCAGCGGGACCATGAGGTTGTTCGCATCGGTGAAGGTTTTGGCGGGCTCGAGGATCCTGAATCAGGTGTGGCAAGCGGGCGGTGCGGTTGACGGAACGAGGCCAAAGATCCATGACATGGCGGATGCCAACAAGGACGCCAAGGCAACACTTGTGCTGGTGGCGGCTGAGAAAGGTATTGGTGGTTCTCCGGCGGTTTCTCCAGCGCCAGCGCCGGCCAGTGGGGTTTCAAGGGTCGTGGAGGCGAGTCGCGGTGCTTTCTCGATCTTGAGCTTGGTTTTTCTAGGTACTAGTTTCCTCGGGTCTTACTAAATGTTTCTTTCGTGAGAATATCGATGTTCTTCAATTAAATTTGAGACAGTTTTAATGTTTTATGGCTTTGCCATAATATTTTCTTGATGTCATCTCCGTATTTTTTCTTTGCTAGAAAAAACGGCTCTTTCTATCGATAAAAATAGAAAAAAAGAGAAATAAGATAAAGTATAATCCAGTAATCTAAAATCGGTTCAATGCTTGAACTAGACCCGCACTAGCCAATAGCAAAGTATGAAACTCAATTCGATCTTGATTGAGCTCTACATCTTAAGCTCGGACAACTCGATTAAGCTTTCGATAATGTTGCGCTTGACTCGATTGGGCTAGACTTGTTTGGCTGATCAATTTTAGTGTAATCTCGAGTTTAATTAAGCTCGAATTCAACCTCGAGATCGAATTTGTATAGCAAAAATGCATCAAAACTGAAAAGCAATACTGCCTATCTACATAATTAAAACAAGAGGTTTACATACAATTAAAATATGAAAAATGCAAGTACTCCACTAAGCTTGCAAGCTTCTCGAGTAAAGTATTTTCAAGTTCAACTTCACCAAGGTACTTGAGCTATCATGAACTTGACTCGATCTCGAATAATTAATGAATAGGTTAATTTGCTTGCGTCCCTATCGAAAAAAATATGCATAATTAGTCCATGTTCATGGTAAATAATTACTCGGACGGATAAGTTAAATATTCATGAATAGCTTAATTCCTCAAAAAGTTTAGAATTAAATTGGCCAATTGAAAAGCCTAGAAATAATTTGACATCCGTAAAATAAGTTTAATTTTTTTTTATAATTATTCCGAAAAGGAGCAAATGCGTTTCGTGATCTTTTTCATCCCTAAAAAGGGATTAGTTGGTGTTTAGTACAACAATTAGAATCCTCGAAGAGAGTGGCCACGTCAAATGAACAGACTCCAAAGATAATGGAACGCTCCTCATGACGCGCAATGTCTTACATGTTAAAAAAGGGAAAATGCATGATGTTTGTGGAAAGCTCGTGGGACGCTGGACTCATGATTTGTTGGTGCGGGATCTTTTACACACGCTCTCCCTGCTTTGCTTGGTGGTGGTCCAACTCATGTTTTCAGCACGACACGGCGTTTTGAAACTCGGAAGGTCATTGTTTATGTGCATACACCATTTGAGCATGCTCAATTGGAGGGCTTGGACAGGCCGGGCCGGGCCGGGCCTACAAATCGTTGCCCGCGCTCAGGCGGTCCATTTAAATCACCTATGAATTACCGTTTTCGCTCACAAATTGTGTGGTGGTTTTAGGGAGCTTTACTATCCTGTTGTCCGAGCAATTAGGGGCGACATGTCGCTTGAAAGCCGATTTGCGTGCCTAAAGCGTGACCATCAACAACTTCTCATTTGAGTGGATATAGGCTACTATTACTTTATATAAAACCGTATACATAGAATACTTGTGAGTAATTTTGGCTTTCTCAATTCAAAGTTTAATCGGAACTGATAACCTATATCTATCTTCGGAATCGTGCATATGATATGATCATAGACGAGTTGTGAACTCGAGAGATTCCATTAAGTCGTATCTCACTTGTGGAGATAAGAGTATACTGTCTATTTTAGGCCATTCGCCTTGCGAAAAATGTGTGGTGTTTGCTATATACCCTTACTATTGGGGCATCATTCAAATAGTACAAAATGAACACGTCTAGAACGTGCCAAACTCGAGTCGACAAAATACACCAAGTTTCTTTTTCAGGACCCGCTTACTCATTCGCGTCAATTACTTCACTGAACTCCAATATCCAAACCACATCAATTTGATATAGACACGACACGGGAGTCGCCAACTTGCTTCTCGTGTCTTTGTCTTCAGCAAAAGGTGCTTTCCTAGTAGGCAAATATGGGGATAGACTCGACTGACCACTATCACGAAAACCTACAGCACTTATTAATAGCTGTGGCTGACCAATTTAAATGGGTCGCTTCTTTATGGATCACACTCACAGGCATGCGAAGGACCTAATTGAAAGAATAAAAGATGATAGAGGACAATATAATAAAGCAAGGGAGCAGAAGGAAAAGGCGAATCTTCCCGATTTTAAACTCTCTCGTGTTCGACGGGAGATAAAATGTCGGTAGGGTCAACATTGACAAACGAAGCAGACGAAGCCTTGCGTTTACCTCAAGTCACTGCGGTCTACCCAATAAAAGTCAAGGGAGTCATACTACTCATAGAATAGACATGATTATATAAAAAGGGACAGAGAGAAAATGAATACAAAATGAACTGTTAGAAAAATAAAGAGAACATATCGATTTGAGGTTCTGAATTACTTTCACGCACATGACACAGATCGGTTGCATTTAGATTTATTATGTCAGATCAGTATCGTTTGGAAAAAAAAACAATATATGTGTCCACTGACAATGATGTGTCGAGGGGGGGCTAGCGAAGGCGACATCCATTTCTCCCTCGGTGCTTGGCGTGAATTTTAGCGAAAATTATTATCGGGACATGTATGGCTCTTTGTTTTTAGTGAATCATTTTTTTCGGCAGAAAAACAAGCCCTGTATTGCAAGTTCCAAATCTCTCTATAATTCAAAGGGCGCAAACAGAGTGATTCGGTCTTGAAATTTTGAAAAATCATGGCATGTATATACAATCTTACATGTTAATCTAAGTATGTTTTCAGCGTTTTGGCAGTCCTAAAAATCGGATCGCGGGAGTCGCAAAATATAAAAGAAAAAGTTTGTCCAAAAGTAGAACCACTGCATTTAATATATATATAGCACTTCAAAAAGTAGAACCAGCTACATGACATTTTTGCAAGCACAAAGGATGGGGCTCCACATGAATCGCAACGACAGCCATCAACTCGAACTCGGATCTTTCTTTGCGTTTTTAGTTTTTAGTTTCGTTTTTTTGCTTAGGTTGTTTTTATAAGACAGACCGAGTCCGAGGAGTCCTTCCGACAAATGGTGAGTTTAGTTTAGTTTTACAAATACTGAAAGGTCAATACTAGTCTCTTAAATATTGAGCTTTTAATATTTTCAATGTCAGAATTTAACTGAAAGTTGCTTACCAAATATCTTAGTATGTTTTCAAGGAGTTTTGAAGATTGAAAACTCCTTGAAAATGCTAAATTAAACTCAGTTGACGGATCGGGTCCGAGATCGGTCGCCGTTTCGATTTAACAAACCCGCGATTTAATTTTCCCAAATTAAGCTTCGGAACGAGATGATTAAGACACGGCGCCCCGTTCGGTCACGTGCCGATTCTGTGTCCTCTCGCGGCTTTTGAGTTTGCTGCGATTTCAATGTGTCGCGCGTGATTTCTTGGACTCTGGTCCATCTATTTCTTGTTTTGCTTTTCACTAATTTTTTCCTCTTTTGGCCACAAAAGATACCGTTAATTGCACACTGACCTATTGCTTTTGGAAACAAAAAAAAACATACCTTCATTTTTTATACTGTATCTTAATACGTATTATCTTACCTTTTAGGTTAAATATCGTGGCCCTATAAATACCTCCAACGCTTGCAACGAATTATCAAGATTTATTTCTTTTCTCGTGCCCCGACCACTCATAATTTTGCTTCTAGTCCCAAAAATTACTCAGAAATTTGCAATCTCCCCCTTCCCCATCCCCATCTCTGTCTCTAGTCAACTTTACACTACCTTAGTTAGGTTTGGTCCCCCCTTCTCCTTCTTCATGTTTGTCCTTCTATAAAGCCTCTCTCTCTCTCTCTCTCTCCCCTGTCTGAACTGTTAGTTCACGCTCAGAGTCAGAGCCCACAGTAACCCCTCTCTCTCCCATCAATGGCTTCCTCTTCTCTGGAACTCCTCCCCGCGGTCCTCCTCTTCCTCCTCCTCGCACCCGCCGCCAACTCCCTCACGTGCTCCTCCCAGAAGCTCACCAACAACGCCCTCTACTCCACCTGCCTCGACCTCCCCTCCCTCGCCGCCTCCTTCCACTTCTCCTACAATACCTCCAACTTATCCGCCGCCGTCGCCTTCGTCGCCGCCCCGCCCACTGGCGAGTCCGGCTGGGTCTCCTGGGCCCTCAACCCCACCGCCACCGGCATGGTCGGCTCCCAGGCCCTCATCGCCTTCCACGACGCCGGCACCAGCGCCATGACCGTGAAGACCTACAACGTCTCGTCGTACGCCCCCGTGAAGGAGTCGCCGATCGCGTTCGAGACGTGGGACCGGGCCGCCGAGTTCAACTCGGCCGACGGCACGATGAGGATCTACGCGAAGATCAAGGTGTCCGCCGGCGACCCGGTGAAGCTGAACCAGGTGTGGCAGGTGGGGTCGAGCGTGACGGACGGCGTGCCGGACAAGCACCCGATGGGGCAGGACAACTTGCAGTCGAAGGGGACGCTCGATTTGGTCGCCGGGCAGAGTACGGGTGGCGGAGGCGGTGGATCCAGGACCAAGAAGAAGAATGTGAGCTCGTGCTTTTATTATGACTCTTCTATTTTTATTTCTATTGCCTTTTTTTTTGGTTTTCTTGGCAAATTCATTTTATTTTTTCTTTCTCGTGTTGACTTGTCTTGACTGTGCTGGGTTCAGCGAGATTTTGCGCTCAATTATTTTTATTTTTTTCTCTTCTTCCTCTCATCAAGACATGAACGGGCAGATCCGAGGTGGGTTTCTCATGGTTGGGATTTTTATAGGGATTTTCTAGGAGAGATTCTTCACCCGTGTCTGTCTTTCATGATCAGAGAGGAGGAGAATCTTTTCCTTGTCTTCTGCTTTTTTGTAATTGTCCATAAGCGGGTGAAGAAGATAGAGGATGCGCGCTTAGATTACGGCCCATGAATAGAGAGATTTGACTGAGGATTTTTCCTTCTTTTGGGTTTTTGGTCTTGCAATAGAGTGGAACAAGACAAGTCCAGTGTAAAAGTTAATAATCCGAGAGAAAAAAAAACATGAAGTGAGGGGAGAACTATCGTCGGCAATTAAGCCTCTGTCAAGGGCGCTGATGAAGCTTTAGGTTGTTCCGTTGCGACAATCTGAGGAATTGTCGCAAATTGTGAACGAACTGCTTTCCCAAATCGAGAGTCAATTTCTCGATGGACCCATGTTGAAGGGGCAGCTTGTTCTTGTTGATTCTGGATGTCGTTTACTGGAAAGAATTGTTTAGAATATGTCGGATTTGGATGTTCTGTCTTCTTGTAGTGGACGAGTGAGATTGATCGTGTATGTGGGGTTCTGGTCCATGCGGTGACCCTGATGTTTTCTCTTTCCCATTCGTCAGATCCATGGAATTCTCAATGCTGTGAGCTGGGGGATCATGTTACCGATCGGAGCCATCATCGCGAGGTACGTGAGGACCTTCCCGTCTGCCGACCCGGCGTGGTTCTATCTCCACGCCTTTTGCCAGTCCTCGGCCTACGTGATCGGGGTTGCCGGATGGGGAACCGGCCTGAAGCTGGGCAGCGAATCTAAGGGAGTCAAGTACACCGGTCACCGCAATATCGGGATCGCTCTCTTCTCTCTGGCGACCGTGCAGGTAAATTTCCCGTCCTAACTTCGATGTAATTTCCTTTTTGGTTCCTTTCTTTGGACTGTTTTGAGTTGTCTCTTGTTATGATCGGGACGACATCTACGTTTAGGGTACCTCTAGAGACCCTGAATCCTATACCAAAACAGAAATAGACCCTAAAAATGGACTAGTATGTATTGATGTTTTTTTTTTTTGGTAAGGGTAGTATGTATTGATGTTTATCTACACACGATCTTAGAAATCTTCAAGAACTGCAAGTTGCGAAGAAACTCCGTGATTCCAAATGAAAACAAACTGTAGGACGGATTCTATATGCAGATACTTGCGACTCTTGCTGATATGATGGAGCGAGAGCGATATGACAAGTTGAGGTCTGTAATTTTGTGCCGATGCGCGTGTATCGATTGTCTGATGTTGATTTCTCTGTCTTTGTGTGGGCAGATCTTTGCCTTGTTCCTGAGACCGAAGAAGGACCACAAGTACCGGTTCTACTGGAACATCTACCACCACGGCCTTGGATACACCATCCTTGTCCTCGGTATCCTCAATGTGTTCAAAGGCCTTGCCATCCTGCAACCCGACAACAAGTGGAAATCGGCATACATCATCTTCATATCGGCGCTGGGCGGATTGGCCGTGCTGTTGGAACTGATTACTTGGATCGTCGTCCTAAAGAGGAGGTCGCGTAAGCCTACGAAGCCCTACGACGGATATAATAATGGACAAGGAAGGCAACAGCCGCTCGCCATATAACCAACGAAGCAGAGCACCGGCGTCGATTCTTGTTATGTAGGATCCACTACTTGTCCCGTACGGAAACCGTTTTGAACCTTCTTATCTACTACAGAATCTTCTCTATTTGTTCATCATGCGGATTTCTAGCCTGTATAATGACTCTTGTTTGATGCGGGGTTATTCTTTGGTAATATATGCACAGGTCGTTCGGTCACCATTTGCTATAACCCCGTTTGTTTATACCACGCTTAGGTTCTTCTTTTCTAGGTCGCCGTGACGGCATGATCTCTGGATTAACTTTTTGTGCCGCGCCGTGGTACCGCGACTCGTAGGATTTCTAGTGTGCCTAGACATTGTCGATTTTCGATCGAAAGATGAAATCCTCTCGATATTTCGCCAAAATCTCTTGAAATCTTGATATCAAGAGGAGTCACATTTACTCTCTAGTTTTGATCAAGAAGTGTGGTCCCATTAAGAAGTTTGTGAGTAGTCAAACAGTTTCAGACCATTCACTATTAGCGAGGCTCGGCGGATGTAGGCGATGGAGACAGCCACCATGCAGACATCAATGGGACCTACCTTGTGCCTCTGGCAATGCTTTTCCAAAACGAAAGCATACTTCATCTCCCTACTAACAAAAGTTGACGGGGACGTCGTTCGTCACTTAGTTTGCACTGTTCTCGACCTCGCGTGGTCTCCACGGTGCAGAATAATCTGGAAAAATTTAGTCGAATCGAGGAAGGGATCGCGACTTTTAAGGGTGGGAATCATTATGTTTGGTACGTGGTCGTTTTAAATTAATGTCCTAATCTTGACTTAGATCGCGACTTGTTTCAGCGCGCGGATGTTAAAGCGGTCGTGTCGTATCCAAGGCTGAGGTTGGTGAGCGATGGAATGAGAGGCGTTGAAGTTTCAATCGAGCTTAATAAGGCAAAGCTCTTTCCTTTTTTATTTTTATTTTTTTAATTTGGAATTCGAAGCACAGTGATTAAGCACTGAAATCCACCGGGCCTAACCTAATTGATGGATCTCTTGACTTTCATCAGGCGATGCCAAATGGTTGTTGTAGTCCCCTTCGCTTCGGCTTTCATCGTTAGCCCTCATGTAAGATTGTCGGAGAGTCCGTCCTCCCCGCTCGGGACGACACATACTTGTCTCGACCCGTCGGATGAATCGCGGCAGTCGATATCGCGACGATCGTCGAATTCAGCGGCTCGCGCTCGATCTAAAATTCTCATGCCCACTCAAAGGTTTTCGTAAGGGGAAAGGGTTGCTTTTACTGTCAATCTCTTCGTGCGTGTTGTGCGCGTTTGGCAAACGTCGTGTGCGCTGTGGAGTAGTTGGCTTGTCTTGTCTTCTCGCTAGGAGAACAACGGGGAAGTGCGGAAGCCTGGGGGCAAAAAGCATGTTCAAGGCCATGATGATGTGGGATTAGTGGAGGTTCAACTTTTTCTCTGTCCAGAGAGAGATCCACCAGTCTTCTTGGACGACTGTTCCATTGTCATTCAAACGTCTCCGTCTAGTGAAGTTACGAGGATTTCTCAAAAGTCTCGATACCGATAATAATCATTTTACATACTTGTCTATGCTCATTGAAAACTAAATTTGCCCGAAACGACACGAAGGTTGACAGCTATCGATGGCTCTACCGCCGATGTGCTCAATAGTCCCGCGAGTATCGAGTCGGGCAAGAGAATGAATAGAATTTGTATTCGGTGGTCGATCGAGACTGACCGAAAGACCATATTTAGAAGGGTTATTATCACGAAAAATCTCAAATTTATACATTTGTGATAAATTTACCTCAAATTAATTTTTTGACAAAAAAAAATTCTCAAACTGGCACACCTGTAACAAATTTATCCCAAACTTATTTTTTTTAATAACAATAACTTAATTGACGTTTCTTCAATTAATTCATTTACTAGCGACATGGTTCAGTTCATATTTTTCAACAAATCATAAAATTTGGGATAAATTTATTACAGATGTATCAATTTGAAATTTTTTGTGGTAAAAAAATTAGTTTTAAGTAAATTTATCATAAGTATATCAGTTTAAGCTTTTTCGTGGTAATAACCCTATTTAGAATTATCCAAGCCCGCAACTTCTTAGAGAGACGACGGGCGGAGAAGCCGGGGGCTTTGGGCTTATTACAATTGGAAGTTGCAAGTCGAGGAGGCATCTCCATTCCATTTGAAGGGGACGACGTGTGCGGACTTTTCTCTTCGTTATCATTGAGCTTCATTGGCATTGCATGGACAAAAGGAGAATTGGTTCCAAAGGCCGGTGGTTGAGAGTCATCATGAGCGACGAGAATTGAGTTTCGTCATGCGAGCATGGGAGAGATATAGAAGGCACGGAAGCACAATAATCATTCGCCTTGACAAAAGTACGAGGGAAAATTGTCCAAAAAGTTTTAAAGCTATTGTATTTTTGCTAATTCAATATTAAACCTTTTAATTTTATAAATTGAGTCATAAATCTTTTACATTTTGTTGACATGGACACCAGTGGTCCTACGTGATGCGACTATTGCTAATGTGGATAATTTTTAAAATTTTAAAATTTTTTTTTTGAACTTTTTTCTTTTCTTCTTTCCCATCTTCCTCTGACCATCTGACGGAGGGGAAAGCCGACAACCTCTTTTTTTACAACCTAATCAACTATGTTTTACAACCTCTTTTTTTTTCCTCGATGATCTACTAATGCCATGACGTTTTCCGAACTTCGGTATTTACAAATGCAAAGTAAGCGATCGATAGTCACAGCAGCGATTGCTACCAATGGCCGTTACGATCCATCAATTACGGCAGTTCGTTACCGGCAACGTTTTTTATGCTTGCGTTAGACTGATGTGATGTATACCAAAAAAAAATAAATCATGAGTTTGTAAGTAAAGGGGAGTCGTGTTTTTTATTTATTTATTTTATCGAAAAGGGGAGTCGTGTTCGGAGAGTGACATTTGAATATTTTTTATGTTGACCGGGAAGACGCGGTTAGGCGAGGGTTGTCGCGGTGGTTTCCTTGTTTGTTTCCTTAAGAAGTCCGAGGGCGAGGCGGACAGGTGGAATCCCGGCTGATCCACAGCTTCGATTTGGCGTGCTCAAGTTCGACACTTGCGGGCCTTTAGCTACTAGTTTTTCTCTATTTGTCTTCTAATGGCAGATCTTTGGCCATGTCACAGTGATTGCCGTGTGACGTCACGCACATTTTAGAGTCGAAGCAAGGTTAAGGAAACTGGTGTGGGGTTGTGACGTCACCTCCGCGTCGCTCGTCCGTCATCTCATTGCTGGTCGCCATTATGGGTTTGGGCCTTGATTTTCTCGAATTGGACCCAAGTGGAAGTGGGCTAGGAGGGATTCGGCGAGTTCATATCGTGGTCATCCTCATCCATCCCCTCTTTTAAAATAATTTCTCCTTCAAAAAAAAAAAAAGTCTTTACGAGCGGTGAGTTTCGGCATTGTTGGTTGATCGGGTGAATTGGACCGTTAATTTGATGGCGCTGTATTGGTTCTCACGTGGACTCTATGTCGGACGGTTGTAATACGTTGTCGATGGTGGATCGAGTTTATACAAGTATTTCCCTTGAACACAAGCCCAAGTCATGCTTTATGTGGCGTTCTTTGATTTTTCATATGCACTTGTCTTTTCATTTTTTGTGGCTATCCCCTTTCGACGTTATCATAGAGAGAGAGGGGAAAGGGCCGAAGATCAGTGTTCCACGTATCAGGAAGTCTTTCTACATGAGGCGGCGAATGCCCAATTAAATTAGACGAAGTCTCTCGATATGAAGTAACGAATGCCCAATTAAATTAGCGTTTTGACCGGGGATTCGCTCTCAACACGGCTCCAACCTATGCGTCCGTGGAAGATAACGTGACCCCTGTACCACTGAGCCGCCTCGCTTGGTCAGAAAAAGGCCATTTCATGTCCTGTAGCCAAAGACGAGAACGACATGTTTTTGATACCATAAAGCATCAAACGACACAAAGCTACAGTCGCAGAGGCCGGTGATGTGGAGGTGGGCCGCGTTAGGGGATGTCATTTCCCCGGCCCGTTTGGAAGTCTTGGAAGCCTGTTTCCAAATGAGAGTTGAGATTTACAATCTGCATGCCACCACCTCATCTTATTTAGAGAGAGAGAGAGAGAGAGATCCGATGGTTGGCTAGCGGAGGTCCGCCTTGATTCTTGGCCAGGGCCACCACCGATCATCGAACAGGGTGGTCAGGGCAGCGACCTTGCTCCGATGTGAGGTGGCATGCCCCTCTCTCTTTTCTCTTGCGTGTGGCGTTCTCTCTTTTCCTCTCTTTTTTTTGTGCAATTTGAGTTTAGCTGACAAATTGATCTAAAGCTCCGTTTGGTTTAGCATTTGAAATGGATTTTGGTGGTCTAAAGTCCATTGGCCAAAGTAATATGATTTGCAGTCAGAGTAAGCATTTTTGCTCATATTTAATTGCAAACGACATTCATAAATTAAAAAAAATTAATTCAAGATCCAATTTGAGAAAGAATGCATCTCATACACCAAAAATTAAGCATTTGACAAAAGTTTAAGTGCGCCTTTATCTCTTTTGTCTTTGTTTTTAGATAATGTGAACCTTGACATCTTGAGAAATTAGACTGAAACAACTTATCACATCTATGTGAATGCTTTTTCTATGTGAATGCTTTCTATGTATCTCTTGAATATTTTTTTGATATATGAATGGCATTTTTCTTTCGACAAAAAAAAAAAAACTTATCACATTAGGGTATCTAATACGCTGATATTGCACCCGATAATTTTTGCGTACCCTCTAATCGGGAAAAAAAAATTAGCAAGAAAAAACATGGCTTTGACTGTTTCGGTTCAACTAAAGTAAAAAAAGCTATCATGCCAAGATTTAAAAATGGTATCGAAATTTTAATATGCGAAGTTGCATTCTGAAATTTGTATTTTGAGCTGATTTTTTCAATTATTCGAGAAAAAAAAAAACTGAAAATGCGGAATTTCGCGAGATTTTAACTGAAGAAAGATAACTCACAAGTTACACGATTGACATGCAGAACGATTCGTTATTAGGACTCGTTGGACGGCGAGCGCGTGGAAATTTATTACAACATCTACGATGGACCTCGCAATGATTCAGGTTAATCGTACTAGAATAAAATTCAAAACCGACATGGTAATTGCGGATTGTCGGAACTCGGAAGGAGAAGACTACCGCAAGGAAGGGGGAGAGAGAAAAATAAAAGAGATCGCAGAAGCAAATCTCTCTCGATTTATTATTATTCCTTCGGCATATTCCTCTCCTTCTTCAATTCGAACGCGCGCTGTTCGCCTTCGATACCTTCCTCTCTCTCTCTCGCTCTCTCATCGAATCCAGGAGAATCCGATACGAAGAGATCGCGCCGCATCTCGATCCCAGCACCCCGACGATGGAGGCGCTGCAGACGCGAGTGGAGTCGTGGGTCAGGGACCAGCGTGCGAGGTTCCTCCAGGTGTCATGGGGCCCGCTGCAGTGGCGGATGCGGTGGTGGCCGCAGTGGAACGGCCACGAGCGCCGGGAGCAGCGGAAGCGGATCCAGCAGGAGTACGAGCGCCGCAGGAGGCAGCTCCAGGATCTCTGCTTCGCCGCCAAGGCCGAGTCGGTCTCCGAGCTGCAGGAGATCCTCTGCTGCATGGTCCTCTCGGAGTGCGTCTACAAGGTATGCTGGTTCACTGGGAATTGGTCTAGGCATTCGTTCGGATTTGATAGGAGTGATAAGGGACGCGGCGGTTTTTGTTTTCATTTGGCAAGAGTAGATGAATGCTCATTTCTGTGAAGTTGTAATCTGTGCTGAGTGGCACTGTGGCCTTAACTAGTGAGGACGTTGTCACCTCCTTCATTGCTGTTCCTAGCACGTCTTGGACATATTTTTTCACTAATGAAAGTCTGAGGAGTTCAGTTCGGCTGGTGCGTCCAGCTGCAATTATATTGCCAGACTGTTGAAATTGAGGGAGAGAGTTTATCTCTGTTAGTGAATCTGAAGAAAATAGAGTCACATTCACATTACTTTGGTTTGGAGCTGGTGGCTGACTCTGGTCATGTTTGGAAGTTATCTGGGGAAGTGCAGTTACTTCAGTGCAAGAGAAATGGCCCCATTGCTTGGCAATGAGGCATTTCGATTTGAAAAGCTTTGTAAACCAAGGGCTGGTTGGAGCTCTGTATTAGTGTTTTGCCAGTGACTACAGTAGTTCAGGGTCTGAGGTTGGCTGTCTTGTTGCTTGGAGGTTGAGGTCCTTTCCTGTTTTGGGGGTTGTGGATGCTATTGGGGATTTTGTTGCAGATTGGATTTCCATTATGTGGAAGGTGGGATGGAACGTGCAAAACTGAGATCCTTTCTCGACACTCCTCCCAGAACTTTTGAATAGTTTTGCTGGATGATCAATTATGTTGGCCATTCTAGGCATGATAGAGATCCTGCGTACGGAGTGTATGGGGTATCAAGTATTGCTAGAAGTCAGCAATATGACTGGATTGTGTCTTCAATTTTTGTACAACTGTTCTGGCATTCTTGTCGTGCCATTGGGAGTAAGGGAAAGTGATCGTTATGTTTGTTTTTTTGTGCAATTGTCATCATCCCAAGATAAGCTGCAGAATGCTTGGCATGATTTGGACTTTAATGGGGGATTGTAAACTCGGCAACTAAGAAGCATCTTGGGACTTGCATTTACATCACTTGGAAGAATTAAATTAGGTTATATCGTTCTTTTGGGGACTAATCTAAAGCTTTTACTTTGATCAGATTGTCTCGGTAGCAATGTGCCCCCCATGACCGTCAATCGTATTGTTGATGTCTTTGTATACTTCCAATCCACGGTGTTTTCCTATATATGGATCCATATAATGGAGAGAATAGTCTTTGAAGGCGTAGTGGACGTACAAAGATTGGGGATATTAGGAGTAAACAGGGATGATCTATTCACGATTGAAAAGTTCGGATGGGTTGGAGGGAACCATATGCTTGATCAGAACCCCTTTTTTTTGGACTTATTGATGGGCTCTTGTCTAGCATGGTATCTGTCATGACAAGAAAGGAACAAGTTCTTCCCCATATATTGTAGTCAGAGTAGGAAGATGTTGGCTAGTTACTGTAATAATTTTTTATAGCTGGAAGGGGCTTCTGGCCTGTCTCTGTCATAAAAAGAAACTGTTGAAGTTCTTCTTCCCAAAATATTTTTAGTCAGATAAGGAAGATGTTGGCTAGATAGTGTAATTATTCTATAGCTGGAAGGTGAACCTTGTTCATCTAGAACACTGAATGAGCGGATGGTGGATTGGGTTTATAGACTTTGAACTTGCTTTCTCATTAGTTGGATGGAGTATTAGTAGTGTGGTCTGTACTGAAGCTGGGGTTATTGGGTATGGTTCTTGATGTTTAGTGTGTAGTTGCACTAGAATTTATCAATATTAAAGTTATGCTTGATAATTAGTTTTAGTAGGTGTTGGGAAATATGCTATGTATACAATATTGTTGGCCCATTTCCTGTCATTTTGGGTTTTAAGAAGAAAGCGCTTGCATTTTGCGAAAAATGATCCTCACATATGATACTTTAGGGACCTGACTTACATGCGAGGGAGAGTGTTAAGAGACGCATTATATGCATATAGTGGGCTAGTTATGTGATAGCTTAACAAGAAAGCCAGTTTCACAAGACTTGAAATATGAAAAGTCCATTAGTCTTGAAATAGAAAGGTGAAGCAAGAGCACTATAAGCAAATTCAAGAAAAGTCAATTTCACATAACATTATATGTTTATTTATATATCTACTTTGTGTATCTATATGGAGAGAAAGGAGACATATAATTATCTTTTTGGCAGAGACCTTCTACTGAGCTTGTTCGAGCTGTAAACAAATTCAAGGCTGATTTTGGAGGACGGGTTGTTTCTCTGGAGCGTGTTCAACCTTCAGCAGATCATGTTCCTCACAGGTTTTTGTCTTGGAATATTGTATCAATACGTCCATTATCTAACTGCATACAGTGCCTTTCTGCTTTCCTTCTGATATGTTATGTGAAGTACACTTCTCCTGACGTCATATATAAATACAGATTTTGCTTAATATTCCTCGAGATAATAACAGAGTCTAGATTTTAATGTGTTTTCTGCTGCCATGCAATCATTTTATCCGATCTGACAGTATACATACTGAAGTGCATTGGTGCCCTTTTTAGATGGCTTTACAGTGCTTTAGTAATCAAGTGTCGTTGCATATGTGGCTAGCCCACTGCTCCAAGGCTTAAGTTTCATCCCCTCAAACTTGCAATTTTGTTCCTTCAAGATTATTTTTTAATTGGTTAACTGCCTGACAACAAATAGGTGCATTTTTATGGCTGTTGTTTTTTAAGCATTCTCACCTATTAATCTGTCGAGTGTCTCCGCTCTCTTCTTCTTGCAGGTACTTATTGGCTGAAGCGGGTGATACATTATTTGCTTCCTTTGCTGGTACAAAACAATACAAGTATGTGAAATGAACAATATAAGCATGCATTAGCTCCTTAGCTGGTTCTAACAGTGTTTTTTTTTTCCTCGAATTGCCACCTTGAAGGGATGTCATGGCTGATGCAAATATCTTGCAAAGTGCTATTTTTCATGATGATGTGGAGGATTCTGAAAGTATTGAAGTCACCGAAGCTGTCCAAGTTGATGGTTCGAAGAATAGTGTGGAAGGTTCATCAAATTCTGTCGGGACTAGGGTTAAGCAGCCAAAAGATGTACCTAAACCGGCTGCTCATCGGGTGAGATGGACATTGAAGTTCTTAATGCCTAATTTCTATGGCATATCTCGGTTAATCTCTTAATTATTTCTATCTTATGCTGTGTTTTATTGCTTAAACTTTCTGCCCAATACCCATTCTGTTTTCACATATAAGGGTCATAATTGTCTAATTGAATAGGGGTTTATGGCTCGTGCCAAAGGAATACCTGCTTTGGAGTTGTACCGTCTAGCTCAGAAGAAGAAGAAGAGAAAACTTGTTTTATGTGGACATTCACTTGGTGGAGCAGTAAGTACGGTCAGACTTTTAATTAACTAGATGTGCTTTGTGAGACTAATGATCCAGTTTACTTCCCTCTCCTGTACATTTAGGTAGCAGCATTGGCTACGCTTGCCATTTTGAGGGTTATATCTGCTTCCTCTTCATCAAAGGAAACTGAAAAAGTTCCAGTCAAATGCATAACATTCTCACAGCCCCCTGTTGGAAATGCTGCTTTAAGAGAGTATGTTGCACAGTTCTTGTATCATGATTTAAGTTGATATTGGTTGTCACTTTCCCTCCACCTTTCCTTGTTCTTGCTTTTGTTAATGACCAAAATATTTTTAATGTGCTCTGATTGATATATCGGTAGACACTGTAGTTCATAATGTTTCTTAGAGCCCGTTTTTTCTTCCTTTCAGCTATGTCAATACAAAAGGGTGGCAGCAATACTTCAAGAGTTACTGTATTCCGGAAGATTTGGTGCCCCGTATTTTATCTCCTGCTTACTTTCATCATTATAATTCTCAATTGCCATTGACACCTACTGAAGGTGATCCTGAAGGTTCCCAGAATCTAATGATGAAACGAGAGGGACCAAGAGAGAAGTTAAAGAAAGGAAATGACGGTGAACAGTTGGTTCTGGGATTGGGTCCTGTGCAAAAATCCTTCTGGAGACTTTCAAGACTTGTTCCATTGGAAGGCATGAGAAGACAATTCAACAAGTTCAGTGGAAAGCAAGTTGATTCTTTAGAAACATCTACTAAGAATTCTGCAGTGCCTGAAGATGAAGTAATTGAAGCACAGTCTCTTGTGATTCAAGAGGGTTCTGATGGTATTTCTTTGAAACCATTCTCTGACGCAGAGAAGGGGTCACCGGATATGACAATGCCTGGAAAGATGATGGAAAATAATGGCAAGAAGGGTGAGGATAGCAGGACATGGCGCAGGGTGCCTTATTTACCTTCATATGTGCCATTTGGGCAGGTGTGTTCCGGCGCTTAAGTTTTTTTTTTTTTGCTATCTGAGATTTAGCTGGAAATCTGAGTGCAAGGGTGCAGTTGGAAATTTTTTTAATAATGGTAGAGGTACTAAGAATGTATATTATAAGTTATTAACTAACTAACGTGGTAAAGTCTTTTTAGGTATTTGAACAAGCCAGCTTCTTTTTACATATGCCTCACTTGTTCAAACACTCACCCAAAGTTTGAAACCTATACTGGGCTTTTTAGTACTTTTAGCATATAGATTATTTGGGTAGATGATACACTTCCCTTGAAGTTTGGACATCATTGAGAAACAGTAACAACTTTTAGTGGGCTTTTAGTACTTCTAGCATATAAGGTATTTTACTAGATGATTGAGTGTTCATGTTGTCAGTTGTTAGGTTCAGTTGATCCTTCTATGGAAAGTAGTGGCATGAGTTTTAATTTAAAAATGGAAACGTTTACATGTCAATCTGGATCAGTTTCTTTGGTCAATGGCGACCAGTTGGTTTTAAGGTTTACATGTCAATCTACATCAGTTTCTTTGGTCAATGCCGACTAGTTGGATCCTGTTGGTTAGCCGCCAGCATCAAGCATATATTTGGATGTGGTCATAAGACATTCTATAAGTACCTTCAGAGTGTCAGCTTTTAGACCCAGTAGGAGCATTTATGTTGTGATAGGGTCATCTTGATTGTTCAGTAAGCTTTTCTTGTTTTCTCAACGGAGTAATGAAGGGTATTAAATAACTTTATTTTTGGGGTTGCTCATCTATTGGAGAAGCATAGTAGCATTCTTGTTGCCTTGCTTTGTATCTATCTCATATGCTTTGCTCATTTCAAGTTCTTTCTGATAATAAAATTATCTGGGAATTTTTGGGTTATAACAGTTGTATCTTCTTGGCAATACATCTGTGGAATCACTGTCAGGAGCTGAGTATTCAAAGCTGACATCGGTATGAGCTTTTATTGCCATGAAATCGCTTCTTAGGTTTGGGTACTTAGTGTAGTTGTGATATTTAATGATTGATCTTTTTCTTCTTGAGTCCCTTTTACCTTTGATTGGCTCTCTAGTTATAGTGTCTTGTAGGACCTCTGATCTTTTTTGCTTCTTCTGGCAAAGGCATTTTCAGGTTAGATCTGTGATTGCGGAGCTAAGAGAACGGTGTCAATCCCATTCTATGAAGTCTTATCGATCTCGATTTCAGAGGTAATTTGCCAGAGAACCAGAATCTATCCTGCTCATCAAATCAGCAGTTGAGGTTCTAACAACTTTAGGATCTGCCAGTTTCTATTTTTTATCCGGGGTGTTGCATCGTCAATTAAATTCCGGCATCACATCTTTGCACGTTCTCAAGCTTTGCCATTGATTAAATTCCGGCACAGTTTGTGTACATGTGTTGCTGTGAGAATATTTCTGGCACTAGTGCCTTTGGGTCTTTTTTGGCTTATGGCCATGAGTTGTTGGTGACTTAGGTTTGTATTCAGAAAAGGACTGGCAAACAGATCAAGGATTGATGGTTTTGCTTTTGCTACCTTCATGTTGTCCTTTTTTAAGTGCATCTGTTCCTTGGCAGGATCTATGACCTTTGCATGAGCGATAATGCCTTAGCTTTTCTAGGAAGAGAACAAATGCAGCACTTCCCTCATTTACAGCAATGGCTAGGTCTTGCTGCTGCTGACACTGTAGAGCTGGGGCATATTGTAGAGGCACCGACCATTCGCTCGGCTACTTCAATTGTTCCTCTTGGTTGGAGTGGTAGTCTTGGAGAAAAGAACGGAGAACCATTCAAAGTAGATATCACTGGCTTTGGTTTGCATCTGTGCACCTTAGTACATGCTCAAGTAAATGGTACCTGGTATGGCACATTTCACCTCATATAATATACACTGGATTTTCCATCTTGGACTTTTTTTCTAGATCTGTCTATTCATCTACTTTTATTGGAAAGAGTTGTTTCTATTTAAATTTATTGAGGCAAGACTACCGCGAAATGTGGTGATAGTAGCTCTATCAGTTTCATGTAGAAACATAAGAAGCTCAATAGTGTTTTATCATGAAGTGAAACATGTACCCACTTATGCTGCATGGGATCATATATAGTGAAGTAGGGTGGTTCCCCTCGACTGGAGATTTGTAACATGCATATGCCTGATTGCTGCTTTATCGCACATCAGATGTGAAGTGGTGCAGGGCGAGTTCTGTTCCGCAAGCATCCTAGCGGACTACCAGAGATGATGTATAAATAGTTGTGGTGATATTTATTCTGGCATGAGGTTTAGAGATTCGATCTATCATCTGTTGCATTTATTGGCTTTTGTTACCTGTTATGGAACGAGGCTTGAGTGACAGAACATGTAAAGTAAAGACTGATGCGAAGCTCACATTACTGATTGCCACTATTTACATTAGTGGTTCTGACAAATCTGTTAAGAATATTTCCTTGATAGAAACATCTTTTTTCAAGCTGAGTTGTAGCTTCTCCTAGCCGCCTGTGGAATATATTTGGCCAAGTGTCAATCCACTAAATCAGTTGCTTATAGGTGGAGGATGGGAATTACGCTTATGTTCAAGACTTTTTTTCTTAAATCTGTGTTCTGGTTTGTAAATAGTGCTTTCTTGGACAATATTCAGACTGATTGATGGTTCTACAACTTGCTTGTAATACCCCCTAGTGCAGTCAGCCTAAATTATGCTTATGAGGTCTAACTTCCAGTCATGTTAGTGGAAGCCTTCATTTTCTACTAGCACAGATTTTTGTAGCAGGAGCCACGACAAGTGGCTTCTGATAGATTGACGTATGAGGAGAAGATTGAGCATATATACTGAACGCTATGATTACTTTGAGTAGCAGGGGGGATGGGCTCTGAGTGTCTAATACTTCTCTTTTTTTGTTTTAGCAAAAGCTGCTCTTGTTTATAGTAATAGTAGTGGACATCTTCCTCATGTGACATTAGTTATATCTTTTTATCACCACTTTTCTTGTGCTCTGTCTCTATTTTTTTGGTGTTAACATTGGTGTGTTTGCTTTGTCATTCTCAATCATTTACCCTCTTTGACAATTGTTCACTCGACTTATTAAATCTTCTACAGGTGCTCAACAACGGTGGAGAGTTTTCCGTCCGCCCCATCATATTCTTCTGGTCATGATGAGCGTGAATTACAAAAGATGCGAGTCTTAGTGGGTGCTCCACTGAAACGACCACCACAGCATCAGATTGTTGTAGATCCTTTGATGCCCCCATTTTCTTCGATCCGTTCAGAATCGGTTAAAATGAATGTCATGCAAAACTCAGATTCATCAAACAGAGGGAATATAACGTGTCCAGCTGATCCAATTGATTTGTGTATATTTTGCACCAGCGACTTTGCCACTGTCTCCAGGGAGGTTCATCTTAGAACTCGAAGAGTCCGACTGCTTGGCCTTGAGGTAAACTTTTTCTCAATAATTACTAGTATCATTTTGTGTTACTTGTGTCTGTGTCATTCTAATATTTACAGTTTATACCTTTTCTCAGTTTCTTAAGCCAAGAATATCACTAAGTGTTGCATATACTGTCGGTGCAGGGTGCCGGTAAAACTTCTCTATTCAAGGCTATAATGGGACATGCCAGAAAAACAACAATCACCAATATCGAGAATCTGCTTCCAGAGCCTGATGTCCAAGAAGCCATTGCTGGTGGCATTTGTTACTCGGACTCTATGGGAGTTAATCTTCAGGTAACTTCTTTACTTTCCATTTTTCCTTTCTTATCACAATCTTTAAGAGCCATCATAACTTTTCATAAAGTTCACATACTGTTTCCCAGACCTATAGATGCAATATATTTAGTATTTATGGATTGATAAGATTGTTTTGATGCACTGTTTTTATTTGACGTATCTTCTGATAACAATTTTGGCATTGAGCATGAATGCCTTCTTTGTTTCTTCTTAGCTTCCATGAAACATTTGCTGTTGACAGAAGCAATGTGTCCCCTCCTTTCCTTTCTCTGTCCCAAGCGAGCTTGAACCAGAATCTAACTTGTCAATTGTGTAGTTGAGTATTTTTGGCTTCCGTTTTTAATTTGGTGCAGGAGCTGAAAATGGAGACCTCACGATTTAGGGATGAATTATGGAAGGGAATCCGTGACCTTAGTCGGAAGACAGATTTAATTGTGCTTGTGCATAATCTCTCCCATCGAGTACCTCAATCTAACAGTCCAAGTGGAATGGAGAAGAGGCCAGCTCTCTTATTCTTGTTAGACGAGGCTAAAGCTCTTGGAATCCCTTGGGTTCTTGCCATAACAAACAAGTTCTCTGTGAGTGCACACCAGCAAAAAGCAGCCATTGATACTGTTCTTCATGAGTATCAAGCAATGCCAAGCCACACTGAGGTTGTCAATTCCTGCCCTTATGTCATGCCTGGTGCTGCAACTGCTTCTCTGTCTTGGAGTGCAGCTACAGGAAGCTCTGATGGGCAAGTGAATACACAATGGCGAATCCTTGCTCCAATGAGTTTTGTCAGGTTGCCTTTCCAGAGGAAGGACACTGTTTTGCCAGTTGAGGGAGTAAACTCTTTGTGTCATCTTATCTATAGAGTGCTTCGGAGCCATGAGGAAGCCTCTTTAGAGGTAAAATACCAAACGATCACTCTCTCTTGATATTTTGAATTGGATGGTTTTCTGGGAGGAATTGTTGGAGAGTATGCTGACCTGGTTTCCTCGTGTGAGTAAGCATACTTTGGAAATCATAATGTAGAATTTAAGTAGTTTTATCATACTGATGGCTATAGATTCGACAAGGTCTGACATATAGGTTGTCGACTGGTTTTGCTTGGTGCGGGTCTTACCAAGTAATTTTATCAGCTATCCGATTTGTAGTCTGTCTTGAATAATACTTGCAATGGACCTGTTTCTCATTTTACTTTGTTTGAAAAGATTAGGCTTTATCAGCAATAAATGCAGTTTGTTTGTTTTCAGTTTAGTGATCGAGTGTGAAGTGAAAAATGGAAATTATTCCAGGGTTAAGCTTCCGGGTATTATTTGGACATCTGATCATTTCAGAAGTTCAATTAATCTCACGTTTATGGATCTATTCTGGTTTTACTGTCAGGAATAGTACTTGCAAATAGGACACTAGGATTATATCACTTGGTACTCTCTAGATATGTTAGCACATCGTTGCGGTTTGTTTGGTTTCAGTACATGATCAAGTGCGAAGTGAAGATGGAAATTATGTGCACAGGTCAAGCTTCCAGGAATTCTGTGGACGTTTCATCACTTCGGCAGTTCACTGAATATCACTTTATGGATTGCTGTTCTCATTTTAATTTCTTTCTAGTCATTGATTTTTGCATTTGGGTCGTGTCCCATGGTACCTCTTGGTATGAAAAGAATATGGATTTCACAGAGAAGGGCTGCTATCATATCATAGCATCTTTTCTTCTGTATGACTTTCGAATCCTGGAGCTTTCTTTTACTGACACCTTTTCATTTAAATTGCAGGAGCTTGCAAAAGAAAGACTTGCCGTAGAATTGGCTCGAGAGGGTGCCATGTCAATTGATATAGGCCGAGATTCTCAAGGTAAGTCCTCTTTGTCAGCTGCGACTGTTGGTGCTTCTCTTGGAGCTGGTATCGGTCTTGCCCTGGCTGTGGTCATGGGGGCGACATCTGCCTTGAGGAAGCCATAGGACTGATACGCCGTGGCGTATTCTCACGGTTATCTGTTTATCTAGATGTGTAAAGTATAACTCATGTTAGGAGAGGAGGTAGGTACGAGGTACTAGCTGCGATTGGCCGGCCATTTATTCATTCTATTAATGTAAATTATTCACTGCCAAGAAATGCATTTCCTCTTGGTAGGTGTGCCCAAACTTTCAAACTTAACATGTGAAGCTCGCAATCAGGATCACTCCTTTTCTTGCATTACATTAAGTAGGCAGCAGCAGCATTATTTTCTCAAGAATTCAGCAGCTCTTTCCCTAAGGACGTGTCTAGATTGACTTTAACGTTTCACTTTTTGCTTAATAAAAAGTCTTACTCCCACAAAATGCAAAAATTGCCACGTAGAATCATATATAAATTTTTTTTTTCTAATTTTAAGAGGTAAAATATAATTTTTGGTTTTATTTAAAAGGAAATGAAAACCTAGAGCAAAAGTTGGATTAGATTTGTTAAAAGTTGATGGTACCAGAATTTGGAAATAAAATTGGTCACATGGATAGATATAATGAACCGATAGGAAATGCCAACAGAAAACGAAAATCGCCTACTGAAAATGGATACCGAAGAGAGAGAGAGAGAGAGATCCCATGCAACGAGACATGCTTATTATCAATGACTAGGAAAATTCTCTCATAAAAAAAATTAAGTGAAGAAGAAAACCGTAAAGTTCATTGGCCACCTATGAGGGGCCAAATTGATGAATTAAAACAGCACAAGAGACTCCAAAAAATTGATGGAGCGTACATGGAGGATTGGACATCATCTAGCACAGCACGAGTAGAAACTCCGATTCGATGAGTCCGTGCTGTCTCTGGCTAGGGTTACTCGATTTACAGACAACTCCGCCTTGTATGAATCAGAGTTGAGGACTTTCCTGCTGATATTCTTGTATATCTCGCGGATAACAATCTCAAATGATATCTGAACATTAGTGGAATTGAGGGCGGAGGTCTCCATAAAGAATAGCCCTTCTGCTTCTGCAAGGACTTTGCCCTCCTCGGTGCTCACCTCTCTGATATTGTCTAAATCACACTTGTTCCCAACAAGCATTCTTGCGACGGCGGTATCACAGTGAGCTGCATCATTGTTAAACTAGAGTCAGACTTTCCGACTAGAAAACAGGCACCAGAACACACGGAAAGGCAATCACAATAAGCAGAGGAAAGTAGAACAGCCTAAGAGCAGTAGCCCTAGAATTTAGGGTCGGTAAGGGCAGGGTGAAAAGGAGAGGCAATAAAATGCTTGGAGAAACTGACTTCTCGGTTGCTGCTAAAAGTTTACTAGATCAGAGCACAGTTTATCAGAGTAAAAATTAGGTAAGTAACCTGATCACAGGCAGTCAAAGTACTAAGGGAAGTAGATTGGAACACTTCTACAAATCACATGTAGCAATCATATCATCTCAGTTAGCTTGTTTATATCCTTCTTTTAAAGTCATAATTTTTTAAGAATGCTGGGGTACCGTAGGCATGGTTGATAGTCAGTCTAACACTAATCAATAACGATATGCGAGATTCATTTTGTCAAGGTGTAAGTCAAATCAGAGACCAACAACTCTATGCGAGGCACCCTTCCATGGACGGCATTATTAACACAAGAAAATTTCAAAAAGTCAGGTTCTCTAAGGCTTTAACCATTTCTAAACTTGGATGTGGAGACAAGACATGAACAGACAAGTTCTTCATATTTCTAAGACAAGAAAAGACTTCCACAAAACGAAGTAGGGCATTATCATGGAGACAATGATTATGAAACACTAGATCACAAAAGCTCATGGGCAATGAGCGAAACATCATTCGATATATGCAGATAGCTTTCTTCTATCAGTAGGAACCTTAGATCCGTTGCACATTAAAATGGGCAACCCATTAGTGGCAAAGCAGTTAAACGATCCTTGAAAGTAAATGGTCAAATCAACCAAAGCCATCTTGCTTTCAATTGGATGTGAATTGATACGCATAATGATACTACAAGCAACAATTCCAATTGAAAGTGAATAGATTGTTGGTCAGATCCATCTTACTGCACAATGAAACTCCTCCATAAACTATAGTGGTATAGATTCTGCATAGAATACTCTTTTGACATTCAGTGAAGTGCACCCGACAAAATTACTCTCTAAAACAAATGTGACCAGCGAACATCTTATTCCTTTAACCTATAACATGCATTCCATTCGCGCAAAACTTGGTGGTGAAAAGGAATGAGGAACCATCAGATTCATATCTCTAGCAGTAGCGCTAATTAGTGCTTCCAAGAATGCCCATCTATATCCTAATCCATCTCTTTAGATAAACATAGGTTTGGACCAAATAAAGAGCAGCGATCCCTGCATTTACTTTGGCTCAGTCAACTCTCATTTCAACCGAAGAGGGAGAAGACATGGACACTGCTAGCTAACCAGACCTAACCGATCGCCTTCAACCTTTAGCCCGCAGCAACCGTACAATTCAACACAGCTAGCGAACCAGACCAAAGTGTATAAACACGCAACTCACAGTCTCGCAAAGCCCTTTATGAGGTAAGTGCCGCTCACGAGCAGCTTAAACTCACGAAGCAATCGAGCACCAAAGTCCTAATGCATGCGATTGGGGGAGAGGTTCACTCACTATCGAGCTCGTCGAGCCACCGCTTGACACTCTCGAAGGTGGTCCTCCGGGTGATGTCGTACACGATGAGCGCGCCGACGGCGCCCCGGTAGTAGGCGGAGGCGACGGCCCTGAACCGCTCCTGGCCGGCGGTGTCCCAGATCTGGGCCTTCACCTCCTTGCCGTCGATCTCCACGACCTGAGTCTGGAAGTCGACCCCGATCGTGGCCTTGGTGTGGATGTCGAACTCGTCGAGCGCGAACCGCGAGAGGAGGTTGGACTTCCCGACGGTGGAGTCGCCAATCAGCACGATCTTGAAGAGGTACTCCTCCCCTTGCTCGTGGCCCTCCATCCCGGTCGGGGGAATGGCGGAGCTGTGGTGGAGATTAGAGCTGGTTCGATTAGGGTTTTTGTGGTGGAGGAGGAGGAGATTTGATTTTTATACGAGGGAAGGCGGAGAGTAGAGAGTGAGAGTAAGAAATGGGAGACAGAGAGAGTTAAATTGGCGTTAATGAGCAGGGAAAAGCGCGGTGCGGACATGAGGCGTAATTGGCGGGGTTTTGATTGAGGTGGGAAAATATTATTTAAAAAAAAGGAAAAAGCCACAAAAAAAAATATAAAATTTATCCATTATGACACATTTATCTTAATTTATTTTTTGTGATATCAAAAATATTAACTTATACATATATGACACATTTACCTTAATTTTTTTTGTAACACAAAAAATTCCAAGCTATACTTGTGACATACTTACCATAATTTTTTTTGTGACACTAAAAATCTCAATTTTTTTTTGTGACGCCAATATTTTGGGATAAATATGTCTCATGGATACAAATTTAAAATTTTTTATGTCACTAGAAAGTTTGAGGTAAATATATCAAATGTGTCACATAGGTACGTATAAGTTTGGATTTTTTGATATCTCAAAAAAAGTTTGGGGTAAATATATCACAATAGACATAGTTTAAAGTTTTTGATGACTTTTACCCAAAAAATTAGTGTGGGTTAATTAATTAATTGGTTAATTTTTATATTTGAATTTTACTATTTCCACACCCTTTTGACTAAAGGAACGCATTTTTCGAGGTGCTTGATTAGTAATCGATATAACATCAGGTTTGATCAAATGAATGAAATTCTCTCTCTTTCGTTGCTAAATTTATGAACCCCCACTGTTCTGTTTAGATCTATTTCATAATGTTTTTTGTCTGCCTTCCTAACCCGTGAGTTGCGAAAAGGAGCATCGTTTAAAGCATCGAAAGTCATACAAAGTTGTCTTGTACCGATTCGGAAACAGATTTTCCTCCTCCTTTTTGGTAATTTGAAGTCCTTTTTGGATCGGGTTAAATGCGGTCTGTCCCACTTGGTCTCGGTCCATACAATTGTCAAAAGCCTTTCCTTATTCTATCATCAATGGTATCCTTTCCTTCCCATTCACATTTTAGCAGCTTTCCGTCCATCAAATTCTCCGGTGGATTGTTCAGTTTATCATTGTGAATATAGCACTGTACAATTCTAACGAAGGCCAATGCGACAAACCCGAAGCCGAAGGGCAGAAACCAGAATCCTCGAAGAGATGACTAGTTGAGCCCATAATTTTCCCAACGCATATCAAGCTTTTGACTAGAATCCAAGGACGGTTGACAATGGTAATGTCTATTGAGAAGCATCCAGATTTGAAAGCAGACTTCAAGAAACGAATGCATACATCTCCCGTTATCCCCCTTTATATACTGTACATCTGTGATATCCCGAGTCTCCATTACCTCGGGTTATTCGTTTAAAAAAAATAAAATTTGTTACAGTTAAATACAAGCGTCTTGCAATCTGCAAAGGGCAGTTTCCGGCACAACTATCCTTTTCCTCGTTTCTTTTTTCCTTTTTTTCTGGGTGAACCTGTACAATGATCCATCCAAATCATGCGTGGTGGCTTGTATACTTTCAGCAGTTGGCTTGGCCAAAACTTCTGGGGAAGGGGATAACCTCCCTGACATCTGTGAGACCGGTGGCAAACAGGACCATTAGGTCGAAACCAAAACTGAATCCCGAGTGTTTGACGGTTCCATGCCTCCGAAGATCCAGGTACCACTCGTACTGCTCCTGAGGCACTTCCCTTTCTTTCATCCTGCAATTTATGATTACGCCAGCAGTATCTTCATGTTATCAACCATTCTTATATGGGTAAAAACAGAACAATCTTGGGGAGTTAGTAAACCCAATAAGCTATGATAATCTCCTGCACTAGCCAGCTTAATCTTTTCCCAGAACTATCCATCTAATTCGATATTCGACATATTCCATTCATAGAGCTTTGAATAAATTGCCCTAATCTCTTGGCAAAAGAGGACAGCAGATCGGGTAGCTCACCTTTCGCTCAGTAAACCAATTCGTTCCTCACTTTGGCTACCTGTCAGAAGTTTTCCGACCTACAAGATGCACAAACAAATTTAGAACCAGGGGTATTAATTCTTGAATGAGAGCAACTGGGAATCTCTTCTTACATGAATTCGTGTTAACAAAATTAAAGAAAAAAAGAAAGGAAAAGCAACACCTTACCTTTGGAAGAAACATATCGAAAGTGGCCACTGTCTCTCCATCATCATTTAGGCGTACATAAAATGGCTTCGCTTCTTTTGGATAATTGTAGATGATCACAGGGCTCTTATAAATCTCATCCGCCAAATAGCTGTCATAAGATAAACAGGAGCTACATTCACGGGAAAAGAAAGATCCTTTCCAAGGTAATTGACAGGTCTATATTATTGCCACTATCTACAGTACCTGAGATGTTCATCTGTTAGAGCAACGCCCCCTTCAATTTTCATTTCCTTATTCTCTGTGGTCTAGAAGCAAAATCAGAACATTAGTGAGACTCAGATTTCATAGCCCCAGCTTGACGTGTGATGGCATTTTGACAAATAAAATGATGAGGCACAGACTAACCTTTTTCAAAGCCTCCACTGCTTCTTTGTAGGTGATCTTCACAGATGGCTTTGACAGTACTGATTGAAGGCGATCTATGCTTGCTTTGTCAATTCGTTTAGCAACAAATTTCATGTCTTCAGCACAATTATCCAGGATCCACTTGCAGGAGAATTTGAAAAGATCATCTGCGCACTTCATGACATCCTAAATAATCACAAGGCATAATGAGATCAAGTGGAGAACGAAGAATGGAGGCAGACTCTCGCTTACCTTCACCTAATTATCCTCGGACATAGATTAAAGATCCTCGGAGAAGAGATTACACAAAACACAGTTTTAACTTAGACAATAGGCGATCTCTAAGTAAACATAGAACAAAACCCCAGATCTAATTATCCGAGCCAATAAACACGGATGTACATACTGCAATATACTAATGAGAACTTCCAAGAAAGACAGCAACTAAAACTATATTTAGAAATCAAGATGTCAGAAAAAGCTGGCTGCAGCCTTAGTTTTTCCATGCATCAAATTTCTTAGAGAACAAATATAATGAGTTGCCCTTACAGTGCATCATTCAATATGGTCATGCTATGCATGAAACAGCTATGTTTTAATGTGAATATGGGCCGGGAATATATTGAGAGCAGGAAATTATAAGTTTTTACCTCTAACTCAGAAAACGCAATTTCAACCTCAACCATCCACATCTCTGCAACTAGTTTATGTGATTCTGTTCTATCTGCTCGAAATCTGGGTCCAAAAGAGTAAACCTGTCCCAAGGCACAGGCATAACTTTCCAGATGTAACCGACCAGAAACCGTTAGGTAAGTCTCATTTGGAAAGAAATCTTCAAAGAATTTCATTTCTTCGGCCTTCATAAGAGCTCCTGGCTTTAATTTTTCTGTGGCCTCTAGTTGTGATGCTAGCTCATCTGTTTTCTTTAAATCCTGAAGGGCAGCAACAAGTGCTTCCTTATTGCTTTCAGTTCTCTTGAGTTCTTCAACTAGTTTACTTTTCTCCCTTGCAGCAGCCTTTATGGCTTCAACACTCACACCAGCACTTTCCTTCATGACAATTTGATCCCTCTGAGGACCTGTTTTCCGGGGAAGGACACTTACATGGAACTTTTGGGTGGATCCTTCAATATCTGTACTTGTAGTGATTGGTACTTGCACATCGAGGAAACCATTATCATGAAAGAATGTGTGAGTAGCAAAAGCGAGAGCGTTTTGTATACGCATAACAGATGCCACCTGCATGAGCGAGAAACATTTCCATTAAGTTGTTAGCAAAGTTCGGTCGAATAATCTTTTTCTGTCGGAAAATGGCCTGAAAGTTTGGTAAGTATCTGAAATTAAACAGGATGATTCTTTTATTTCCCCTAAAGAATAGGTAAAATCTCATCAGAAGAAGCACCAGCACTCTTCAACTGCTGCTTTAAACTACTAACACCGAATCAACAAAGGAAATTTACCGTAGTTGTACGAGGTCGAAACTGCAAGCTGTTTCTCAAAGATTCCAAAGGCAGACGCTTCTTCGACAATATGTAACTGTCATGATCTACAGTCCCAATGTGAAGAATTTTTTCTGCTTTAAGCCTGATGGTGTGCTTGCCTTGTGTTTCCGGCCGCTTCAATGTGCCTTCGAGCAACACGCATGTCCCAGTAGGGAGGAGCAGACTAGGGGGAGCTAATGAGGAGTCTACCTCTACCTGAAACATTGTATAAGAAGGAAAGTCGCCGTTAGGCATGTATAATTAGGATATAGTAATTGACTTGTCTCTGAGAAATGACGAAGGACTATTTATATAGCCAAAAGAGTAGGAGTTTTAGCCAAAAGATTCCATTTCTACCATTGATCCAATAGCCACGACCAAACATGACAATTCAATGAAAACCATTTCAACGCCAGGATGCTAATTTCAGGCCACGTCCCTAAACCAGTACAACCATTTCAAATCGTCACGAGTCACTCACAAGGTCTTACGCATTCACGCCTATCCTATCATGTCAAATCGATCTCATTCTGTCACAAGTGTCGGAGAAGGACACCTAAGAGATGATAAGAAGGAACAAGAATACCTCCTAATTCCTAGTCATACAGCCTAGAGGCCTCCTGCTGCCTAATCAAGTATGTCTCTGAACCCAAGCATTCATCTGAACTCACTCACAGTCATTCATAGCATGGCATCAAGAGTTAGCTTATCATAAATCTGGCAGATACGCGATGAATTGCCATGCAAGGAGAGAGTTGGACAATCTAAACCTTCATTTACTGTCTCGTTAAACCTGTAACGAATTGACAGCAATCTCGCATAAACTCAACTTAAGAAAACTCGCATACCACCAAGCTCGCGACGCAAGAGCCGTCACTAATTTGCAAAAACGCAATGGACGGCAGTGGCGATGGCGGTGGCTTAGGGACGCCAGCTTCAATCCTGTGTCGAATAGGAGGGCTGCCTCCACCGAAGACCTTCATGATCGACCTAAAGAGCGGTATCCGAGTCTGAAACAACTCCACGCAGCTCACGTCCTTATGCTCCGCCCCGCCGGCCTTAACTTCGGCCGGCGGCGCCGGCGCCGGCGCTGGTGCTTCCTTCTTCTCATCCTTGGAGGACTTCATCCAGCCTCCGACCACCAGCCTCTTCCCAACCAGCCCCAATCCGCCATCGCTTCTCTCCAACACAGCCCGCAACACCACTCGGTTCGAGTACTTCGACGGAGCCACGGAATCGGTGGCTGCTGGAGCTGGAACCGGAGCTGGAACCGGAGCCGGAGCCGGAGCTGCTTCGCCGGAGGCCATACTGTAGCGTCAAATGAGGAAAGCAAAGAATCGAGTCGAGACTAGAAGGCCGAGATCGCAGAGCGTATTGAACGAGATGGTGGGAGGAGGGAGCGGGGTGATATAGAAGCCGGGGGGGATGCTTTGCTTGAGGGAGCGAGGGAGACATGGGAGAGGTTGGAGGAGAAGGAAAGGGATTGTTTCCGAGCATCGACATCAGATGACGGCGATCGCAGAGAGGCGAAAGATGGTGCGAGAGATAGGAGAGGAAGAAGAAGGGAGGTGGTTAAGGTATTCGTACTCTTGAAGGGTTGAGGATTCGCTGCGCTTCGAGCGCGACTTGCTGAGGAGGAAAGTACAAACGCAACGGGAAGTGTAGAGGGAGAGGGAGAGGGAGAAGTCGCCCGTTTTCGGCAAAGCGTGGGCCCAATTTATTGGGCCGAAGTCATCTTGGATTCGTAGGCCCATTTTGTTAGGAAGAATTCCAAATAATAGTGTGAAGTGCCCTCGCGATCGACAAGGGCCTGGGCCCTCGCCTAGTGGCAGGCGAAAGTCGCTGGGCCCTTACCGGCCACCGGCGAAAAAGGTAAGAAAAAAATCATTAAATATAAAAAAAAATACATTTGGTCAGGCTTTTATCTGAAACGAGGTCTACTTCAAACATTATTTAAAAAAATAATTACACTTCAAGTTTTTATTTGGAATTTTCCCTCTTCTCTTTGACTTCTTTTTTTCTTGTTGGCAGTAGGAGTTTAGGTGGATCCCATATAGGCAGTCAAAAGTTTTTTGTTCAATCCTTGTGCGATCAAGTTTTCTGTTTTTGCTGTAGTTCACTACCGATACCATTCAACAATTGACGAGGAGTTGCTGAAATTGTCATTAAAATACGAATGATATCCACGTCATGACACGACATGTTTTCAAATTTTTTTAACGAGAAAATTAGGAGAAATAGAGAAGGGACAGGAGTGGGTGCCCCACCGTCCATGAGAGTCTGATCACCCTTTAGCAAACATGGATAGAGTTTAATCGGCACTCTTATTCCTAGGAAAAGGGTTGTCAAACTCGTGCGCGAGCGCGCGAGAGGAAGGGAGTTGCCACCACTAATGCCAGGATTGCCCCTCTCTCTATTCCGATGACTCAAACTAGAACAGAAAGATCCGATCCGTATTGCCCTAGAGAATTTTCAATTAAGTCCCGCGGCTTTTTAGTCGGGTTTGCGAAAAAGGACTGAATTTGGCGATACGCTCGCCTAATCACCGTGAGGGCCGGTTGAAAATAACCACCGCGCATATGGCTCCATTTCAGATTCAAAAGATGCCAAAAGGACGAGTTTGCCCAATTATAGAAGGCTAGACCCGATTACACTCGGGCAACCCGGCCCGGAGAAGTTACAGGCGGCCGAACCTGCGCAGGCTCGGTCACCAACCGCCGGGCCGGCCACTCGCATATCCATTTCCAAAAACACAGGCCGGCGCCAAAAAGGGGAGAAAGGTTTTTCTCTCTCTGGCGTGCGCATCATCGTCCTCGAAGAAAATCGCGCGATCGACATTCGAAAACTCTGCAGGACTCCTCTGATGCGGAGGAGAAGGAGAGTAGGATGAGCGGAGCGAGGCTGTGCGCACTGCTCGGAGAGCTGGGCTACGACGGCGCGGGCTCCCTCGACCCCGACAGCTTCGAGTGGCCTTTCCAGTACGACGACGCTCGCCCCATCCTCGACTGGATCTGCACCAACCTCCGCCCTTCCAACGTCCTCTCTCTCCCCGAGCTCTCCCAGTAATCGCCCCCCACTCCCTCTCCCTCTCCCCCTCTCTCTAGATTCTAGCTGTCGGAGCCTGTGGAATTTTCTAATCGAGTGGAAACAGCTAGGGATGTGCATCGTGAGATTTGATCTGATCCTCGTTCGTCGTTTCGAGGAATCGGTGTTCTTTGCTTTTTTATGCGCGTGGCGCAGTGTTGCACTGCTGTGGTGTTTTCGTCGCGTTTTGTTCACTGTTCTGTGCTTGCTTCTCAGGTATGAGCAATTCGTGGATGAAGGGAAGTTGCTGGAGGTAAATTTTCCAGTGCATTTGCGTCTGATGCCCATTTTTGTTGTCCTAGTCGACTAGGGGAGGCGAGTTTCTGGAATTGGATGCTTATGACTGAGGGATTTTGAATGCTGTGATCTGACAGGGGGGGGATCTGGACTTCGCCTACGATAGCATTTCGGCTTTCTCTGCGAGGAGAGACAACCAGGAGGCTGTTTTCGGTTCTGAGGAAGGATTGAAAGATATAAGGTGACATAGTTAGTTTGTGGCCCTCTCTCTTCTAGTGCTTTTGTCGTAGTTCTTTGCTTAGCAAGTTTATCGTACGGTTTGATTGCTGATTATCCAGGTTGGTTTTCTGCTTTGACTGTTGTGCGTATGGAAAGTTTCAAAGCCTATGATGCTGTAACTTCTGATCGTTTTTTGTTAGGGATGCAACGTTGGCATACAAAGCTGAAGCTCTAGAGTTGCAAAGACAGCTTAGATATCTGCAGTCTCAGTATGACATGCTCACTGTACAGGCTTCGTCCTTGATCCAAGGGAGACGAGCTAGAGTTGCTGCAACATCTACTGTAAATGGACAACTTACTGCACTAGACGACAGTCTTTCAGCGAGGAATTTACAGGTAATCGTGTCCACGGGGATAAATTTTTCTGCTAATTGGTGGCGAGAGATAACCACGGTAATGAGATCATTATCGAACCTGGCATTGCCCTCTCAAGTTCTCAGCCAAAGAAATCGCAACACGCTCACAGAAAAGATGGTTTTTATTATGGGTTATTTAGTTTTAGGGCTACACTTGTGCTGTTAAATATTGAGCTTTTTTATTACTACTTTTGGAATTTAGGTGAATGCAGTTCTTGGAAGGATTGCTTCTACTGCTCAAGAATTGGCCCATTATCATTCTGGAGACGGTAATACTCCTTTTGTCTTTCCTCTTTTTGTTTGTGATAGATAATTTATTCTGTAATACCAATATCTGGTATTTTCGTTATTCTACTGTTGATCTTAAATTTCTTTAAAAAAACCTTATGTTTCATGGAAATAATGCAGAGTATGATCTAGATGTTGTTTCATTCTTTATATTCACAGGTTTAAGTTGTGTTATTTGTGTTCTTTTCCTTATGGCCACTTTTATTTATCATCCTATATAATTCTTAGTTACCTTCTTTCATCTTTTTCTGAATCGTGGCATACACCTTTTTCAATACACCGTGGTCAATTTTTTCACATGTGAATTATTTGATATTCATTAGACTATTTTTCCCCTTATCTTGAGAATATAGCAATGGTCGTCTTTTCTTAAATGTGTAAGCATGAGTGTTACGACGATAAGATTGGAAGATAACTCACAGCCCAAGGCCTTGTTCTGTATTTGCCCAATGAATTTATATACATCAAGCGAATCAAGGTAGACATTTATGTGGCCATGTAAAACTATGTAATCAAGTATTCAAAACTGGAGTCATCCTGTTAAATTCTGGATTATTTAATAAGTTTCGTTATTTCTGTTCATGCAGAGGATGGAATCTATCTTGCATACTCTGACTTCCATCCATACTTGGTTGAAGATTCATCCTGTATGAAAGAACTAAATCAATGGTTTTCTAAGCAACTGGACACGGTAAGAATATGTTTCGAAACTGTCATACCCTTGTTCTGGAAGAAATTTTTAGGTGTCATTGCAACCAAGAAAACTGTGGCACTGCTATCCGACAATGTGGATTGAGAAATTAATTTTCTGATTGTTAAAAGGAGTTTCCGTTAGCTCTGTCCAACACCATTCTGTTTGCTTGTCCCTGACAAGTTATTTGATGCTTGAGAGGCTTATCAAATATGTCATTTGGAAACGTACATTCTTCGTGAGAAATTGGTAAAGCCCTGGTTGGTGTGGGACTATCAGCCGGCGGTTGAACTCTGAAGCCAGTTTGATAAATAGACTTTTTTTGCTTATATTTGCTAGTAAAGCATGTGAATGAGATTATTAGTATTATTATTTTTTCTTTTCTTTTCTTTTGGTAGTGTAGATTCCTAAGAATGCATGGAATGGAAGTGAGTTTGTGGTTGTAAATGAAATTTTGAGTCTAAGCTTGTGAATATGTAAGGACAAATTTTACTAGTCATTAAAGATTTCAAGAATAAACAACTAGAGATGCCTTTTCCTCGTTAAATAGGGAAAAAAATCAATGCCAACAAAAGAAAGCTACAATAGCATAGATACAACAGTTTACTGTGGAGTTGACAGCGAAAATATTAGAAACTCTTTCCACTGGTATTTATGATGCCCGGAAGTACATGAACTGATGCATACTTAGATTGCAAAGGTCTCATCCGAGACAGTAGATGAATGAATAGAGGACATTTGTAGCTATTTTTCACCTTCTCAGTATTAGCCTGGCTTTCCAATTGGTAAAGTAATTTTTAGTGTTCAAATTAAATAACTTCAAAAAGAAGACGGTGAATGGAAGAATAAGCTTAAATAAGCCTTAAATGATTTATGTAAGTGGTGCTGGTGTAACAACTTCCAAACATGAAATAATCCCACTCTTCTAGTCTCTGATTTACATATATTCAAGTGCTTGATGAACTTTTTGCTTGGCTCCCACATATCATTGCTACTTCTTGTACGTGAGCTTTGATGGGCATGAGAGGGAGAAATAGAAGTAGTTTCTGACGGTTGTAACTTTACTTGTCTAAGCATCTGAAAGTAGGATCAATTCTTGTTATCAGTTTGTCTGTGGCATAGTTTAGTCTTGGATAGTTCATTTTGTGTCCTACAGAAAAGAATTATTTAGTTTTGTGGCTTGCAGCACTCAGATTTTGGCTTGCTTTTCTTTGAAGGATGGTGCTAGTGTTCATCGTCTTGTTTTGAATGAATAATTCAGGGTCCTTTTCGATTAGTTGCTGAGGATGGCAAATCCAAATGTTCGTGGGTGAGTCTTGACGATGCTTCAGATGTTTTAGTACGAGGTAATGTAGAAACCTTTTGAAGTGGTTGGGCCTTGGCGTAATTTCCTTTTTGGGCCATATATTTAGGCTTGAGTTTATCTAAACTTTTTGGTCTTTACTTCAACATAACGATTATTTAGGGCCCAGCTGGATCGCTGGCCCTACAACTATTGGGCTTGCATGGCTGCCCACCCCATGATATCATGGGTTGTGTATATGGTCTGATTTTCGATTAGTAAACTTGACCAATTGGTAAACTCGACACTTATCTTGTTCAATATAGTATTTTGTTTTTTATTTTTAGAGTAATGAACTGCTGATTCCCCCCCCCC
>BCNH02000008.1:4947944-4973677 GCA_001662345.2 Metrosideros polymorpha var. glaberrima | reverse complement strand
CCCCCCCCCCCTTTTTGTGCTTTTACAACTCAACAGATTCAGAAAAGCCTCAGCATCAACGACTATCGGAATTGCAAAGGCTTCGCTCCATGTATGTGATCTTACTGTTTAGTTTGTAAAAAGCCTTCCTTCCCTTCGCAAAATTTCAACAGAAGTAGATGGTAGTGACTCAGTGATGGGACATGTCAGACAATTCTTAAATATCTCTTTATATAATAAAGCAAAGTTGGAGGAGGATTTCAACCTCAAATTGTTGCTAAAAAAATTTCATGAAATCTCACGTATGATATTAAATTCTATGATAATGATTTATTTTATAGGACAAACAAAATTGTGATTTGAATTTCTCCTCCTATATATTAATTCCGTAAAATGATTTGATTTCATAAATATTTTGCTTTCTCTCATATTTAAAAGCTTTTCACCTTTTTTTTGTTCACATGCATGCATGCAATCTTTGCTAGTAATTAGAAAGAGAAAATGAGTCTTACTGTATTGTTTCTTCCTTACTTGCACAGATTTGGCACAAGTGAGAAGCAATGGGTTGAAGCCCAAGTTGAGAATGCTAAGCAGCAAGCTATTCTCGTGGCCCTAAAGGCTCAGGTAACATCAGATGAAGCACACATTCACCTCGATCTTCATTCTCTGAGGTGAGTTTTTAAGTTCTTTGAGTACGTGTGTTTTCTGGAAAGTTCTTACTGTATTGGCTGAACTGCTTGAATTCTTGGCTTGTATGCATGGAAGCTTTAAACCCCTGCACCGAATGTGTCAAAGGAAACTGTCAATAACGGAGAAGTTCCTTTTACATGTTCTTAAGAACTTGAAACCAATGAAGATGGCATATATATTAACAAATCTGTTAAATTCATCTCAAGGAGCAATTCCTCCTGTTGCCAATGTAAATTGCTCGGTTAAATAATAAGGTTACCTATGGCTTTTATGGAATACTCAATATAATGAAAATATAAGCTTAATACAAGTTTATCTGCTCTCTTTGATTTGTGTTTGGAATTCATTAAAAATAAATCTTGATTTCATTGATTTGGCACTTCAAGGAGACAGAATGAATTTGCAGAGGATGGCCTTTCTTTGTCTACATAGTTGTTGGTTACCTATTCATTACTTAGTTATATGTGCTGTAGCAAGATTTTGTTGCCGAAAGGCCTGATTTGGTGTCTGGATCTCGACTTTCACTGTTTGATGACATTATTTAATATGTCGAATTCCTCTCTAGAAGTAGGCTGCATGTGGAAAAGGTACTTTTCTCTGCATAAAGATTGTTCAATCCATAGTTTTGGGTATCTCACAGCTCTTGGAGCCTTTCAACACTTAATGAGATTAAGGTTGTTTAATTACCTTAATCAGCATTGACTTATGATGATTTTATTTTATTTTTTGCTAAAGTTAATCGGCATTGACTTAACAGACATTAAGTAAAAAATCCACTTAATGTGGTAAGTAAAATAGTTGATGGCAACTAAAATCTTGCCAGATATATTGCTTAAACCTATCAACAAGGGTCATTGTTCTATCTTTGGAAAGAACTTAATAAAATTTCAAACAACCTTTTGTTTTTTATTTTCAGCACTTAAGATCATCAGCATGTAAGATTTGTTATTTAAACTTTTAGCACTTGTTTTCAGTTATATCAAACAAGCCCTAAATGAAGGATGTCCTAGTCAATAATTGTAGGTCTTATAGTGCAAACATTAAGGTCTTTGTCATAGTGTCTTCTGCAGAGAGTCCTTTGCTTCTTCTAAATTTTCCTGAAAGAAGCCATTTTTCTTTTAAACCATGCCAGGAAGAAACAAGATATAACAAATATCCTGGCTCATACTTGAGGCTAGCACCATAAGTTCAGAATTGATTCTGGTTATTCTATTTTGTTTTGAAAGTTTTTTATTTCTATTTTTGGTGCTAATAGCTGGCATATTGAGCAGGAGGAAGCATTCTGAGTTGGTGGGAGAAATTTCAAATCTTAGCCACAGAGAAGAAAAGTTGCTCTCTGAGGTATGCACTTCTCTGTCTTGTGTGATATCCTAATTTCTTTAACAAATGTACCCAATCTAATATTCTTATATGACCCTGTTGACTTGTTCGTTGGCAGTATGGAACGCATGATTGTATCATTTTACTTTGTTGTTGATCTCGATCATTTTGTGTTTGGCTGTCTGTTGCTACAAAAGTTTAAGCTCAACTGTGTCTTCAACTGTATCTTGTAGAACTTTTTGCAAGGGCTATGCTTAGAAGAATGGAGGAAAAACCTATAGTTTGCTTTTAATACAGATGACAAGTAATTATGGAAGTCAGATTTTATAGGATAATATGTGTGAAACTTTTTGTCTTGTCTAGTTTTAGATGATAATTTTTTCAGACAGTAGAGTTTAGTCATAATATTCTTTCAAAGTTCAAAAGGTGATGGGAAGAATTTAAAAGGCATTGTTTTCATGTATTTAAAATGCATTTTTTATTTATTAAAAGTTGTTGATAGTTTAGCAGTCACAAAACAGTATGGCAGATGAACTTTGTACAAACTTTATGTCAAAGGACATGACATCTTTATAATGGTATGTAAAACATAGACTTAATGTCACCTTATTATGTCTTGTTTGGTTATTTGAGTTTGATCACTTCTTATCTGTATATTGCTTTGTTTCTGAGTGTGAAAATTTTGATAGTTGATATGTTCATGAGAAGATAAACACCTCTAAAGGCTCAAGAATATCTAGTGATCTCAGTTTACATCGATTGATGGGGCTGAACTGGTTGGAATTACCATAATGTGTTCTGTCTGAGAAAGAACATATGCAAGCTATTCGTATCAAGCAATGGTATTTCAGGTATGAAATGCTGTAAAAGGAGCACAATAATCGTACTCATGTCATGAACAAACTTACAAGTCCAGATTTAGTTGCTTAACAGGGCTGTTTTTTATTCTTGCGATGCTGTTTTTTACTTATTTATCAACCCCTTATTCTTTCCTCTATCCTAGACAATTCCAAGTCTCTGCTGGGAGTTAGCTCAACTCCAAGATACATATATTTTGCAAGGTACCTCATTCATGTTTCCCTCTTGAGAAAAATGAATCCTGTTTTTGGTTATAAAAAGTACGACTCTTATGTTCTTTTATACAATTAACCTATTTACTTAGGTGATTACGATTTGAAGGTCATGCGCCAAGAGTACTACATTAATCGGCAGAAGATGGTAAGCTTACCTGACTTTACATCTTTTTATACTGTTCAGCAGAAGCATTGCTACTGTTACTTTCACTTGGAAATGTTGAATGTCCTTAAGTCTTCGAGTTCCTGTGTTCTTTAGGTTGGTTGAGATTGCACCTATGTTTGAAATTGCCAGCCAAATGATCCTTCTAGCTGTCAAGATCATCTAGAAGTACTTGTTTTTCTTGAGCTTATTGTTTCCCATTCCTTAAATGACATTGCTGCTGAGAAACGATTAATTTTGAATCTTTTAGAAATGTCTTTTTAACGTGACATTTTTACTGCTGTTGTACTGTACTAAAAAACCATTTAAAGAACAGGGAAGAGAAGAATCTAGTCTTGATTTTTCCAAGTACAACTACAGATGAGCATTTCTCTTCATTCCCCCCCCCCCCTCATTTTCCAGTTCTAGATCTGGAATTTGACTTTGGCTGACATGTCATGATCAACGTTTAAAAGTTCTAATAAAACTTATGTAGTTCTCGTTGATGAGGATTTATTGTCCCTCTCTCCAAAAAGAGAAGTAAAGATTACTATGGAAATCAAGTCTTGTGGAAAATTTTAGCAGCAGAAGTAAACATTAAGTCCGACGATGACCTCAAACAACCGGGATGACTTTTGAGAGGCTCCTCATCACTTGTTAAGGCTTTTAAAATTTGTTTGTAGGACTCATTGAACTTTCTATTATACATGATTATATAGCTTTCCCCCTAGTGCAATTTTCTGAACAAATCGGCAGAACTTATACATTTACGTCAGATTGACCTACAGTAGCTAGGGTAAAAATGCGAAATGAACAAATTAGAAGGTCAAACAAGAGGAAAAGGGGAATGAGAAATCTTTGGAATTTTCATGAAAGAAGTTCCTCGTTGATGTTTTGAATCCGGAGATCTCATGTTGCCAGTAGGTTTTTTCAGTGCAGTACTGTCTATTGATATGCTTAATCAAGTTGATTTTGATCTAGAATAATAGGAAACAAGGTAGAGTGAACAAATTTTGACAGGCTAGTGCACTGAAGGGTTTAAGACACTGGTTATGAATATTACTGTAGGTCAGAAGATTAGGGTAGGTAAGTGGTTGATACTGCCTACATGTTGTGTCCTTTGTCCGGCTATGAACACCTAATATATGTAAACCAACTGTATAAGTGTGACACTGATAATGAGAAAGAAAGACTTTGCTCAACACTGTTCAACACTCCTGCTGTTAAGCTTATCTGATTTCTTTGTCTCTCTGTGCGGGAATAATCATATACTCTTTCGTTGTCTTTGGCAGTTCATACATCATCTCATTAATCAGCTTGCAAGGCATCAATTTCTGAAAATAGCTTGTCAGCTGGAAAAAAAGAACATGCTTGGAGCGTATTCACTGCTTAAGGTCATCGAGTCAGAATTGCAGGGGTACTTCTCTGCGACCAAGGGACGAGTGGTATGTCAAGCTGGCAGTTCTTGTTGTTACTCTCTCTTTCTCTCTGTGCATATGCTGCTTAAGTATGCTCAACAGCAGGTTGTGGTAAATGTAGATCCCAATTGCCATTTGGGTTCTACATTGCTTTTTACGTCAGCCAATGTCTATGCTACCTCAAAAAAGGGTATAGGATAAATTGTTTGAAGTTTTTAGGAGAAATCTTTTTTGGTAACTTTTTCAATTTAGTTGAAAAATAGTTAGGACCATCTTTCTGCCCAGTGAGATTATAGTAGCTAGTGCTCCTTAGATTTTTTTGAAGACTTAAGCTGCAGTTTTTCAATTGATTTGGGGGACAGATTCTGACATTTGGGAAGTGTCAGCTCGCTAACCCATGCAGTGTGTTCGATGTGAACTTTCGAAGCTTTGTGATATATGCCTAATTTCACTTTGCCTGTTATAGGATCGGTGCATGGCACTTATTCAAGCAGCTTCTGAAGTTCAAGAACAGGGAGCAGTGGATGATCGGGATACTTTTCTACATTGTGTTCGAGACCTACTGAGCATTTACTCAAGTATCCATTTATTCTTGTGATCTGGTCCTCTTTTCAAGAAGTATGTGTTCCTTTTTTGTGATTGCTAGAGAAATGATATTGAAATCTTTCGTTTGCTCTTTCTATCCCAGATGCTCAAGTAGGGCTGTCAACATATGTCTCAGCTCCAGGCATTGTTCAGCAGATATCTGGTCTTCAGTCAGATCTCATGGCCTTAAAGTCTGACCTTGAGAATTCCCTCCCAGAGGAAAGGAATAAATGCATCAATGAGCTGTAAGTTCCAGGATGCTGCAGAGCTATGAATGCATGTCGAAATAGTTTGTCCCTTTTCATGTTACCTCATCTTACTAATCATAATCAGACTACTGGGTTGTGGTTAATCCTCTGCTTCACAACTACACGAATTACCATCATCCATCTTTTTTATTTGCTCATTTATTGAGTTTCCTTGGTACTTTTTTTCTCAATGAATGTCCGTTACATGGATAGGAATATAAGGTGCTTTTAAGAAGAAGAAAAAAAAGATGCTAGTCATGAAAATGCTGGTTGGAAGTCTTGATATGTATGCTCTACTATAAGGAGTGATCCTTGCTTCTACATTTATGCTGGTGTTCCAAATTTGCATAAAATAGACATCGTTCAACACCTTCCTTCCACAATTTGGTTTCTTAGTCTGACAAGAAGTGTGAAGCAGAGGTAACGAAATTGGCTAAAAATGCAGACTTGAAGTCCTGCCATTTCTTTTCTTATATGATATCACGGCTATCCGAACTCAAGTAATCCCCATGGATGCATGCAAACCTGGCCATTTCTTTTCCTCATGGCATAGAGTAAAATAAGATTATTTGATTGTTTTCTTTTTTGTTAACCAACCCCATAAGGCCATTGTTGTCAAGGTCCTAGCTTGTCACTCTAAATATACTTTAACTTGATTAATATCGCTATTAAGGGTTTATGAATTTCACTAGTAATATTTTGTTGGAAAAAAATTTACTTGCCATAAATGTTTATGTGAAGTTCCATGGTTTGAGGTGATTATCGTTTCATCTTAAAGGCACTTTAACACCAATTTCGTGGTTTTGCAATCAAGCAGTGTAGTTGTTTCATTGCTTAGAATATTTGAAAATGTTGTATGACAGTTTAGTCTTTTAAGGATAATGGTTCAGTTTGGAGAGAGACTCTGCTATGCTGATTAATATTTGAGCAATTGCCATTGTGGCCTCCATATATGTTCTTTTTCTCACTCGAAATTCTTTACTTACAGGCGACATGTTTATAACACTTAAGTGATTAAAAAACACGATGATATTGAGTAAAACCTCAGTTGTTTTCGTTTATTGTTTCCTTTATATGTTTCAGGTGCACCCTAATTCAAAATATGCAGCAATTGCTTTTTGCATCTTCAACAACTGCACAACCAATTCTCACACCTCGGGTACGTCTGCCAGAGTCATCTTTTGCCGCGATCCAATGATCCCTCTCCCAAGTTCATCATGTGTTATCTAATAATGTTCCTTGCCTACATCAGTTCATCACATGTTAATCTTAAGTTGTTTGCAATTGGTGGCGTATTCCAACTGCATATGGGTGCAGACATTAAAATCTCAGTGCCTGCCGATCTTTTCTTGGAGACTAATTTTGGTACTCATGGGAAGTTTGATATTATTTCAGCCACTCATGAAAGAGCTCGATGAGATGGAGAAGATTAATGCAAAACTTGCTGCTGTAGTTGAAGAGGTGACTCTTGAACACTGCAAAAAGATTGAGGTAATCTTGATCTTAATTCTAATTTCATTTGGATACTGAATACTCACCATCCTATGTACTCGGTGACAATCTCCGTTAGTCTGTTTGTTCTGCTTCCGCGTCTTTTTGTTAGTTTCCCATGCTGTGATATGACTTGGAATTAGATTGATCACAACATGTTTTATGATCTAATGACACGACTGGCCGAAAATTATCCGTACGAGGAACTGAATTCAAGACATCCATTTTACCACCTGGATTAATTTGCAAAAAAGAACTGTCTCCTAACCTGGCGCATCCAACCACCAGTGGGGCTACTTTTATACTTGATGTTTATTGAGGGTGGTTCGTTCTGTTTTACATGGTCACGAGCAGCGTACCCGTCCACTGTACGGGCGTGGATCTTTTCATTTGCGTGAAATTGAAATATGTATTTATTAATGAACAATACGTAAAATTGTATCCCCTATTCTTCCCAGTCTTCCTATATTGAACAAAAAAGGGAAAAATCCTCAATTTGTATTATATATTAATATAAGCTACAGGAACACTATAACAGTTAAGAATTTATAATCGCCGTTGTTATATCATATAGGAAGAATGTTGGGATTAATCATTCACATTGTTATATAACAACGAGAGAAAAATAATAAATTTCATAAAGGAAATACTTAATAGGAAGAGTTACATTTGCTAATTTGCAGCATTAAAACTCACTAAAACCAATTGTATTGAGTGAGACAAGCACCTAGGAGGGGAAGAATTCTAGTTGGACGCAAGACGAGCGTAGAGCGCGAGAAAAGTTATCCTTGCAAGGGGAATGATCAAAATCTTGCACGTTAGAAGTTCGAGTGGTGTTCACTAAGGACACTACCAGGGATTATTCCGTAATGGCGTGTGTATAGATTTCCTTTTGAATTTCCTAAATTATGTTTTGTTGTTCTTTGGTGCAGATTGTGAAACATCACACGCAGGAGGTCGAGCTCCAAAGACGGGTCTTCGTCGACTTCTTCTGCAATCCCGAGCGTCTGAGAAGCCAAGTCAGGGAGCTGACCGCTCGAGTCAGAGCTCTTCAAGTTTCCTAGTACGCTCTTTGTTCTGCTGTATATTTATACCTTTTCCTTTTCATAATGGACTATCTTTCGTTATTTTCTGGTGGGAGTTTCGCGTTGAATATCATAATGCAGAACATTCGGTTACATACCAATTGAGGTCATCTGTTGTGTTGTTCACAGAGGTGCATAGATTGTTCGCATGTTGCCTTCGAATACATTTGCTGTAATCTTCGAATTCCTGTCACGCGTTTAAGGCCCCTCTAGATCCATTCCTTCAATCTCGTCTGCAAGTTGCTCTTGCAAGGAAGTACCACACCGCGTCTGAGAGGACATCGGTTGAACTAATTTCACTAAGATGAATCCCACTTTCAACCAAGAAAAAACGAAAGATACACGATCTGTAATTGATTTTTGTTTATGTCATTCATCCGTCGAGCCGAGGTGAGATCGGATCTACATGTGTGCGCTCGGTGTTCTATGCGTTCCATTGCTTTGAAGTCCATGGGAATCCTAAGCCGCAAACTGATTGAGATGTGCAACCACAACGTGAGGCCGGAATGACAGTATCATTCTACCTTGAGATCGCCGCGCTCATGGCGGCAAAATGATCTTTGGGACCAATGCAGACATTTTATGCAGGTGTTTATTCCTGAGTAACTGCACATCTTTATACCAACAGCCTCTGTTCCGAGCTAGAACTAGCTTTATATAAACAGTGCACCCAACCCCAAGACTTTTCAGTACGATGAGCATGGAAAGATAGAACTGCAAAATAATGAAGAGCTATCTACAAACCCGAGAGGGTTCTAAAACCCCACCCTCTCAAGCCTCAACTCGTGCAATTTTAGCCTTGCCGAGAACTCGCGGGAACGTCCATCACATGAAGGACTTGGTGGTGGAGCTCCTACCGAATCTCGACATCAGACGCGGGCTACCGAACGAGCAGCGGCGGCGCCCGAACTTGTTTTCGGTCAAAACAGGCTGTTCCGAGTTCGGCGAGGGTGATTTGGTCGCTTGATTTTCTCTGTGGAGATGGCACCGGAAGGAGCCCGCGTGGCTTGTTGGGGAACAAATGCAAGTCCTGTTGCTCGCCGATGCAGCCGGCTTGCTATGCTCTCTCGATGCGTTCATCTTGGCGTTTTTCTTCCGCTCTATGATGGCCTCGATCGACTCCGCGCCATGACCGAGTGGACTCTTCATCTCTCTTGCCCTGTACGAAGTCGAAGATCGACTTAAAGAAGATCCGCAGTCCAATTCAACTCTTTACGCTGGGCATCCAACAAAAGATTCGAACATGCAACTGGTTGAATCGTTTGGATTGGTCATGAGAAAGAAAAAAACTGATGACCCAGTGCAATTCAAGCTATCTTTTGCTGAAATGACGGGATTGAACCCGACAAATATGGTACCAACCGCAACTAAATAGATGGTCAGCAAAGAAGAAACGTTAAAAAAAGAAATGCATGTGATCACGATTCACACGAGAGTCGAGAATTGTGAAATTGCAATCTGATGAAGAACTTGTGTTCTTCCACATTGCCCAGAGGATGATCGAAGAGTAAGATGTACGTACCGGATAGATGGCAGTGGCCTTGAAGAGGAGTCGTCGTCTTCTTCTGAGTCGTGCGTCTGAGCCTGAGCAGGCATGACTCGCTTTCACAGAGAGAGAGAGAGAGAGAGAGAGATTAAAAAAAGAAAGAAGAGAAAACAGTTGGAGAAGAAGATGAGATCAAATCGAAGAAGTAGGATCTGGGCGTTGATAATGATAAGGCGAGCTAAGGATTTGGATTTTTTTGCAAGTAGGAAAATCCAAATCCCTCTGGTGTTTCTCTCGGACGAGGTCGAGCCAATGGACAATCAACACGACCGTGCATGGTACAACAACGTGTCGCCACACGTGTTAGCTTGTTCGAATCACGCTGCTCAGCATAGGCCAACCCTATTATTATTATTATTCACATACGAACACGCCCGAGAAACTGATACAGTAGCGACTCTAGTTGGCAGACGATGGACTTCGGTTTTTGTCCCCTTCATTGACGCAAAGATATTCGTGATTACAATTTCTAAGTCTTGTTTTGTGTTCGCATGGTTTGCTGTGCTCTTGTTTTACAGAAGGGAAAAGATTTTATGAGGTTCGACATCACACGTCGTTACATATTATGCGTACTTGTTGACACCAAAAAATGCCCAAATTTCCATTCGATGACTCGGACTAAGAGATGTTGAGCGCAAAACTCGGTAGGAGTAAGATTCGCTAAGCGTCGAGAGCTTTTAGTCGGCAAATATGGATAGTTGACAAGACGACTAGATAGTTGCCGACAGTAAAAGCTAAAGGAAATTACTAGGTCTTGATGTGTGGGTGTGGGTGTTGGTGAAGAGGTTCAGTTTAGTCGGCAAGAGAGTCGAGACTAAAGTGGTTTGTAATGGATAAGAAACGCAAAATTGTCAAAAAAGTCCTAAACCTATTTCATTTTTGCCAATTTAGTCCTAAACCTTTTTAATTTGTCAATTGGGTCCTAAACCTTTTGCATTTATGCCGATTCAGTCCTATTCGCAGACCGGCACTGATGTGGAAGGAGAAAAGAAAAATAGGAAAAAATAATAATAAAATTCGAAAAATAATAAAATATTATTAAAAGTTGTCTACGTCAGCTGTCAGTCGGTGAATAGGACTGAATCAGCACAAATATAAAAGGTTTAGGACTCAATTGGTAAATTTAAAAGCTTTAGGACTTAGTTGGCACAATTTTAAAAGATTTATGACTCAATTGACAAACTTAAAAGGTTAAGGACTGAATTGGCAAAAGTGGAATAGGTTTGAGACTTTTTTGATAATTTTTCCAATAAGAAACAAGTCAGTTATCGAAGTCATGGAGCTGGCAATCTCGAGGGCAGTCGTGAAGATCAACACGGTTGTAAGACCAACACATTCATCATATCATGGAGCCGCTAGCTCTAGTAGCTGGAAAATATAGGTGGTTGTAACTATCATGAAGTGGTTTTGTTTGGTAACTACTGGCGTTGGACACAATGTCGGAGCAGTGATTTTGTTTAGTAACTGATTGTAAATATATGTTATTAACTTTTAGAGGTCACGTAGGATGTGTTTGCATACTTTTGTAACCGTCAGTAGTAGTTATAAATATCAAGATTGTAATTTTGAGCAAAGGACCGCTAATCAATCAATAAACACTAGTTATTCGCTTTTATCTTCTAGTTCATCATTACATTTCCAGTATCTTTACGTTGTTAGCCGTGATTGCCTCCGGTCTTTGTACTTTTAGTTTTTCTCGTTAAATTAGTTTCCTGTCCAAGAATTAGCAAAGGGCCATCTCCTTTCGAAACAATCTTTAATGGAATGAGAAGTTTGACCGGTGTTCATAGTGGGTTATGTGGATGATCACAGAGCAATCCGGCACAAATCCCCCTTAAAAATATATCGATTGATGTCTTTTTCTGGACTAAATCGAAAATTATACATCCTTGCCAAGGCTTTCGATCGACTGATGATGTTCATAATGGCTGGGACAGGAAACATTTACTTCAGAACAACACATTATTATGAAGCCTTCTCTCAATAATTCTGTTTCGTCGGTGCTTTGACAAAAATGCCAATTTCGAACACGAAAGCAAATTGATACATCCCTCGCAAATCGGGCAGATAGACGATGTTATTATGTTTCTTAGCGGAGACCTTTTGTTTTCTTTCTGGCCGCTAATCAAGTATCATGTGACGAACTGGTAGGAACAAAAGGAAGGGATCTTTCCCTTTTCCTATTTTTCTCCATTTGCTTTTTGGCCCAACATTATGTGTTTTGCCCCACCGCATTCACCTAAAAAAAGACTAAAGATCCTTCCTTTTGCTAGTCCTTTAATAAGTCAAATTCTCAACCCACGTCTCCTTTCGGAAAAAGCACCCGATAATATACGACAACCACGAAAAGCAACCGAAATTTGCTAAAAGATTAAAGATTTTACCCAATTGACAAAATCAATCATCCTCTCACATGGCAATTTCAGATGACAAACCACCCTAACATACCATCTTCCTCATCCCAATGCTCTCACAAATTGGGAATTCAAACACAGCACAACACAACCATTTTTCCCTATGTACTCTTAGCTCATCTGTATCATCATCATCCTCATCACCATCATCATATATAAGATATACGTACTTTGGTCCCACAAGGCCCTTCTCTCTTTCCCGGCTTCATGAGGCACAATTTGGCACCAAGCAGCATGACCAGAAGCTCCACCCTCTCTTCTGTAAACCCAAAACAGTAATCATTGAATTGTCCAGAAGAGAAAACTTTTACCTCATTTTCATCAAAATGGACTACCCCCTTTTTCCGTGTAATTAAAAAAATAAAACGAAGAGAAAAGATGGTGAGAGTGGGATGCCTTCTTGGGCTCGGCATGAAGGAGCTCAGGTGGGATTTTGTACAGGTCTTCATCAACAGGTTTTGGGGCTGGCCTTGTCACAAAAGGAGGGCTCATAGGCTCCTTAAAGTCACTGGCCCAACTTTTCTCTTTCCCTTCTTTGGCATCATGATTCGGGTCACCAACTTTCGCCTGTAATTATCACCATCCACCCCACCATTTAGACAACATTATCTTGTCATCTTAATTATGATTATCATAATTGACTTTTTCTCTCAGTTGCTTCTTGTTTCCATACATGTACCTCAAATTTCATCTCGTTTTACCATGCCTAGTTGCAACAAATGGACCGTTTTAGTCTAAGCCGTAGAAAGGAAATCGCAAAACCCACATTCGATGGCTTTGTTCATCACATCATCAAGAAAGAGGAGCCTTGTATTTACACGAAATTACAACGATTTCACGTGTTTATAGAAGCATATATTGATAATCTAGAAAATGACAAGATCATCGCGATTTCAAAATGAAATCATCTTCTACAAACTAAGTGTATAATTATGTTATGAAACGATACGAACCGAGACATGAACACGAAGCATAAATAAACACGTCTATCTCAACCCAACTTTAGCGTTTCAAACTTTAACCTACAAAATAAATTCTCGAATCAGCCAATCGACTTCCCAGCTGACTGATTTGAGCATACGACAAGTACGTGGAGTAATTTGAGGGGAAGAAAAACCCTTTCTGATCTTTCCCTAGACGTGATTCAGAAACCCTAGCTAGTCGAGCTTAGCCAAGCCTGGCCTGGACCATTCTTTTTTCTTTCTTTTACTCATATAGCCTTTTCACTTTCCCCAAGAAGCGTGCGTTCCCACAGTCGATTTAAATAATTAATTGCAATTATTCATCCAGTAGGAAAAACAAAAGGAAGAAAAGAGAAACTTGCATGAGCCCCATGATTATGCACGCTGCTGCAGCGACCACAAAGGTAAAAAATTCATAATTTAAAAAGGAAAACAGGAAAAAGAAGACGAAGAAGAAGAAGAAGAAAAGCGAAAGGAGAAAAGGGTTTTTGTCCGGAAAGAGATGACGATGGATCGTCCACAGGAAAGAGCAGCGAGATGTAAAGAGTATATCCCAAGAAAGATCGCTAGATTATGACTCACCATGCACCACGCAGAATCTTAGCTATCAATTCCAGATTCATATAGTCTTTCACGTGAGCTTATTTAAATAATTGTTGGACCATTTTAGCTGCAGATAGTAATAAATATCAGGGCAGGAAAAAGAAAAGGACGACGGCCGTTCGCGACGAAGGCCGGCCGTCGCTACTGTGTGTTGGTGTTACTGACCCGGCGACGACGGCCACGCGGGACGACGATCATGGCGGGAGTGACGACGTCGTTCTGGTAGAGGTCGCCGGCGACGTAGAGGTCGCGGTCGACGGAGTAAGTGTAGCGGAGCAGCCCGGCTTGCCTGGCCGACGCCTCGTCGAAGCACTGAGTGAAGGGGAGGCCGTCGTAGCAGTCCCAGCTCCCGAACGCCGGGATGTGAAACCTGTTGTAGTCCTGTATACACAAGCACGCACGCACGCATCCAGAATAAACATCGCGATGTCCACAGTTCAAGAATTTGGCAAGAGAGAGGAAGGGCTTACGTCCATTGGAGGTGGAAGAAGCTGCGGAGGGAGTTTTTGGGAAGAGAGTTGAGGTGAGCGAGGAGAGCCAGAAGAGAACTCGAGATTGGGTTTTCTTTTCCACTCGACGCTTTATGGGAAGCAGGTGGGCACGGGAGGCTCTTTAAAAAGGCAAGAGCTCGCAGAGAGAGAGAGAGAGAGTTTGTACCATTGAGGTCAACAAAGGGTAATAATACCTTTAACTTTAGCGAATTTTCATGCTCCAAGCTTTTCGCCTCGTTGCAATTGGGTACGCTTTCACTGAAATCCGATCAACGTTTTTTGGGGACAAAATATCGATGGGGTTGTCCACACGACATCTAATTAATTAGCCATGTATCTGCCACGTCATGGGTTCGCTTGTAGATGGGTCGGTTCTTCTATTCAGGTGAGTCCATTGTAAAAGAATTGAAGAACTTAACACCTTAGATGCTTGAGATTAGATTTCAGTCACCAAATTGTGAAATTTTACCGAATTTGAGTGGTCGCGGACGGAAGTTGCCCTATCAACAAGTGCCCCGTGAACATTCTCGCTCTTGTGGAATTTTTAAGACATTTGTTAAGTATACTTTACGAAGAAAAATTTAATCTTTAAGATACTGATTACAAATAGCATGTCGAAAAATTGAGTATTCAACCACGTTAACTGTTTAACACAAGTAGTCCAAGTTACTCTTTCGCGAAATTCACTCTTTCTTTGCCTCAATTCACAAGGTGTTGAAAAACTTTTGAGGTTTGCGGAATACTGCTCCGACTGCTTAAACAAAATAAAAATAAGGGTTTTTGAGATGTGCAAATTGTCTCCTCCTTGCTTATATGGTGAGATCAAGGTGAAAGTAACCTAACCCATGTTGTCTCGATTCTAGGGTAGATTGGTTCTGACTTAGAATCAATGACCCCGTGATTCCCAACTCCAGAAAGCAGAAATAAAAAAAAATTTGGAATTGACCGGCTCCCTATTAGAATTAGCAAGGATTTTAATTTTGGATTAGAGTTTATTATAAAAACGTAAAGGCAATTATTGTTAGAAAAAGTAGAAATGATATTTTTGCACAAGCGGCTTGCTCATATTTTTGGAAAACAAGTAAGAAAGAGAGCAAGTGCTCTCACCCCTATCTAGGCTCAAAGCCTCACGCCTCATGGAGGAATGACACATTTTCTACACCAAGTCCTCGAGAATTTCTAATCAATACGGTGGGAGAGAGAGAGAGAGAGGGAGGGTGAATAAAGAAAGAGGAGCAGGTACAAAGAGGAAAGGAATGGGGGGGTTGGGGAAGCATTGAAGGCAGACACAGAGAATGGGGTGGTAAAAAAGAAAGCGAACTGAACCCACCGCATAAGCAACAGAAGCAGCAGACACAGCGACAGGTTGGTCATTAACTCATGAGTGATCTCCATTCCCATTCCCACCCAAAACCCAAAAAAATAATAATAATACATCAGATCACAGATCAGAGAGAGAGAGAGAGAGAGAGAGATGGTGGTTGGTGTGAGAGGTTGCTTTCTCTTCTCTTCCTCTGTTTTAGAGGTGGTATGACTGGTCCCTACTGCCCTGTGGATCTTTCTCAACTTTCCTTTTCCTTTTGTTTATCAGGAGAGGGGAGAGGGTCTCTTTGCTTTTGCCCTAGTTTCTCGCTGACGATACCTTGAAATCCTCTCAAGTAGATGTACGTAGATGGGGTCTGTTCTGTTTGCCTTCGTGTATATTCCCATGCATCCTCAAGAAAGCGACCCCTGAATAAAGAAAGCCTCTCTCTCTCTCTCTCTCTCTCTCTCGATCGAGTTGAGGATGGTTCTCCATTTCTCGAAGCAAACTCGTTCTCTTCCGGAGCACTCTTCTTCTTCTTCTTCTTCTTGTACATGCGATGCGAGCAGTCCGGAATTTCCTTGTGAAAATTCTTTACATGTACTGTACGCCCCCATCAAATTCAACAAAAAGATATTACTTCATCCAAAGTTCGATTGAAGGGTACTAACTATCGCTTGTCCGATTGTGAGGTGTAGGGAAATCTTTAGAAAATCTCACAATTTCTTTAGTTCGTTATTCTCCGTGTTTATATTCATGCACTACACAACATATCGAATGTGGTCAATTCATAGGTCAAAATATCGAAGAGATCGATCTCTATGGACCAAAGGTCGGATGGCTAGCAAACCAATAGTTGGTGAGCTGAGGGGCCTCGTATAGTGAATCGAGGACCCGTGCATGTGATGAATTTTTCAAAAATAGTTTCAAAAATAGTTATTTTAGTAAAAAAATTATTCTCGAATATCATAATTTAACATTATATGATGTCGCAAAAGAAAAAAATACCACTATCTAAGTAGGACAAATAATAACATGACTTTTTTTTATTTGCCAAGCTTAAAATGCCGCGGAAGATTTTCCCGATTACGTCATCAAAAAATCAAAATTGCATAAGCATTTTACAAAATTATTTGATTATTGCGTTCAACAGATTAAATTGAAAAATATAGTATCGGAAGGGCGTTTATGGAACGTTGATCCCTCTCCATACTGACCGAACACCCAATCCGTAATTTCTAATGTTTTTGCAAGTAGCCAACGCCTTCACATGTGCACCTCTATGTCCAATTAGCTTAGTTTATGTAAAATCGATTAGTAGCGACTCCACTGAAATTATTGTAATTTTGAAACCTTGAGTTTTTTCAAAACGCCTTTTCATTACACCTGCTTTCTCCCACGGCAAGACCCCGATCCCGGAACAAGACTGGCAGGGGCGCCGCGACAACCAATTAGATAGGTTGTCCAAAATACAATTGACATCTCTCGTACTATCCGTCGATCGATGCTTCCAAACGCGAGCCGTTCTTTACAAAATGTGCTTAGGATTTCGTTATCGACGGGCATTTCCTAAGCAACCAATTCGAACAAACTTTAGGGTTACCAACGTGTGGGTTGCTCTAATCCTTATGTCGAATCACTGATTTATTAGAAGAAAAGTTTTGAGTATCTCTTTTGCTTTTAGGCTCCGCTCGACACGCCATCCTTTTAAATCCACTAGCCTTTATCATGGCAATGTGACCGACATTATCATCGTCTTCCTCCGCCATTAATGTCGTCTCTGTTCTCGCATGCGCCTACTGTGTTTTACCCCACACGCCTTAGCCAGAGGGAGCTTGGTGCTCCGTGCCCCTGGGCCATCTCCATTGGTCAGTGGTCTCTGCTCTCTCTTTCTCGTCAACCAGAAGACGAAAGCAGAGAGAGAGAGAGAGAGAGAGAGAGAGAGCTCGGAAGACGCGATTTTTAAATTCGATTTGGTACGGACGAAGTCAGACAGACGTTGAGGTCAACAATTTCTTTCTTTTTCTTAAGATTTTTTTTTTATTGGTCGGATTTTTTTTTTTAAAGATTTGTTAGCAAGTTGTCATTTATTATTGTTAAGTGCTAATCGGTTTTTCTGCTGCGTTTTACTGTGCGCACACGCTGCAGTCCTCTCGTGTAGAAAAAAGCTCCAGCCCCTGCAGAGACAAGGTCAGAGAATGACTTGTCCCTTTCTCATTTACTACAACATTCTCTTTTTCCTTTTTTATTATTATCTTTTCATCTTTGTCTGGGAAATAATAATAATAATATTTATTAATTGATCTTGCTTGCTCGTTTGAATTTCCTCGTTTTTTTAATATTTTTATTTTAGTGATACCGTTGCCGATAATGAGTAGACGTGGAAAGGGGGTGGGTCTCTGTTGAGCTCAGAGCAAAGTGCGTTTAGTCGGCATATTTCACGTACCGAAAAAAGAAGATAACGTAAGATAATCTTTTTACAATGTACAGTTGGAAAGATGAAAGTTTGTCTTTTCTACTCCGTTAAGTTAATTGTGGGTTCTCCAACAACAACAAAAAGTTAATTATGGGTGAAAAGCTCATTACCAATATATGATTAAACCTAGTCGAGTCGAGCTCGAGCTTCTCGATTACCTTTTGAACCGAGGTCGAGCAGTGCATGCTAATTGCTCGACCGATCTCTAGTCGGTTTTTCAAGCATCAAGTCCGCGAGCCGAGTGGAGCTCGAACCCAGTGGGTTACATGCTCGACTCGACCTGACCGGATTCCACAGTGGGGTCCCGGTACTACCGATCGTTCGAATTCCACCAGAAATCTGAAAAAAGGAAAAGGAGAAAAGGATACATGCTACATAGAATGTGAAAAGCTCCAAGGGGAGAGGCCTCCTTTCGGAGTTTCAGATGGCCAAATGGGGATGTGAGTGGTGGGTTCTTTTCTCTTTATTCCCCTTCATTTGTAACCTTGTGCGCCTTTGGGAAGGATTCAATTCCGAGACCCGACTCGCCATGCGATTCAAATATCGATCCCACCGTGACCAAGCGAAGCTCACCACAAAGTGAAGATGAGAATATGCAATGCCCTAAGCAGCTTTTGTCCTCGCGTAAAGAATGTAAAATTCCTCCCAGGTTCTGTTCTTGAATATGCCTTGACACCATCCCTGCAAAAGAAAAAGAAGATTCCGACTAATGCTCTCTTTTGCTCTTCTTTTGCGACGATCCATTCATGCCTGCTTCACTAGCAAAAGATTAAGGAAAGCAAGGGATGTACGCAAACACGTGGAGCAGATTATTAGTGGAGCTTCTTTTTTTCTCTCTCTCTCTATCTTTCTTTACGAGAGAATCATTTCTGGTCGTTCAATGTGGCCTTGTGAGTGGCTTGTCAAAAAGGAATTCGGACGGGTTTGGGATGGAATGTTTGGTTCTGCGAGTCAGCAAAACACCAACTGTTCACGGGGCGAGCCCGTTGCCACAGTCCCATCCGATGCGAGCGGGGTAGCCCAAGACCGACCACATGCCTAGACCCGTGCTCGTTCTTCACAAGCTAACCCAAGGTTTTGTAAGGACTGGGAAATCGAACCCGTCACCTCCAATTTGCAAAGCAAGTCTTAGACCACCGGAATAAGTACCCAGTTGAACTAACATCATAGATTACGCAAAACAAAGGTCAAGACTCGAATCGGTGGTCCAAATATAGAATTTGCCCTCGCTATAAATGCGGTCCGCAGATTTTAATTTCCATGCTACAATCCAATAGTTGAAACTTTCAGCAACTCGAAATCACAATACATGGTGCTCAAATCACTCTCTCTTCATTTCTCTTTTCATCCTCAGGTTCTCAAATACATATATTTGTCCCAAACTCGAGGTTTGAACAACAGTGACCTCTGAACGGGGACTAATAGCATGATGTTTTGATCTAAGATGGTCAACAAGACATCAGCAATTTGTTCGATGAAGGGGAGGGGGCGAAATCGTCAACACAATTGATGACTTGATTAGAGATGTAATCAAAGTTTATTATCGAGGGCCGATATCATCGACATAATCAATTAATCTAAACCATGAAAGAATGAAAACGATGACTGAAATAGAATTTCAATCTAGACGAAAGAGATATCAATTAGAGTCAGACAATTCACACATGTAGATTCGCTTTCTGATTAGCAAGCCAACCTCGTGGATTAGCTATAATTGAAAAAGTGAAAGGACAGTTAGCAGACCCTCTTCATGGGCCTGAATTAATGGGCTTTTATGGGCCAATCGAGTGAAAATGTCCAATCAAAAGCCCACTCATTTTCTTTGAACAGTCGGGTGTGGCCCTGGCCCGAGCACCAGTAATTTCATGAAGACAACTCTTGGCTCTGATTTGCATTTTGCACTTCACCGCTACTCCAAACCTATACACACAACAAGCCCCAAAAAATATTTTTTAAACCTCAAATTTAAGATAAAGAAAATATTTCCAAACCCATGACTACCATTGATATTGACGCAACCTTTGCTATTACAAATTGAACAGGCGTTAATTAAATTGCGGACAAGAATTTTCCATAAACCATTTTCATTATTTAAATTCAGATCCTCTAGTCCTGCCAAATAATTGATTCAAAAGCTTAAAATATTCAAATGGAGATTTCTATCCTTCTTTAGTCCTTACGCAATTAATACAAAATTATTCCTTTTTTTTTTCGCACACTCCCAAAAGTGTGCTTTATTATCCGGTGAAATCGAAAAGAGATGGTAACTTTTACTCGTTGGAAATGCATCTAGGGTTGGTAAAGTATAGATCACCCGTAATAAAATGTTCAGTTTAAAACTTCAGATTCCGCCATGCCTCATTGCCTATCGAACGAGCCCGTCACCCCAACCCAACTACGACGTGAGCGAGAAGCTTAGGACCTGCAAAACACTTAAGATTATGCCTATAAAGAAGCCCCCACCTGAGTTGTCGGCCATTGAAGCAGTAAGTACAGGAACGAACAAAAACTTGTGAAACTCTCACCCCCCGTGAACTCCGAATGCCTCCAAATTCTCCTTCACGGGTCCTCCTTCACGCCTGCTGCACAATAATGCACCCACCACCTTTTGCTCTCTATATAACCACGCGTTGTGGACACATGTCTCCAACCGCAAGTTCCACATTGCACTCTGCGAAACCACTCCTAGAAAATGGCTGCGAATAGGTTGATGGTGGTGTTTCTGGTGGCGGCGGTGGTGGCCGTCGCATTGGCGGGTGGTTCGGAGGCGATAACGCTGTGCAAGATGAGCGATGATCAGCTGATGGCTTGCAAGCCGGCGGTGACGAAGCCGGACCCGGCGAAGCCGACACGGGAGTGCTGCGCAGGGATCTCGGGGGCGGACCTGAGCTGCCTCTGTTCGTACAAGAACTCAGCCATGTTGCCGGCGCTCGGGATCGATCCCGATCTCGCGATGGAGTTGCCTGCTAAGTGTGGTCTCACTCCTCCCACCAATTGCTAAGGTATCAACTCTCCTCCTCCTCCCGCTAGTTCCTTAGACTGACTCTTTTTTCGCTGACGCGATTATATGCAAATAAGAACACGTGATAGGACATTAGCAATTGCAAATAAGCATATATATTAACCCATTTTGCATAAATGATATCTCTTATAGGTTTTTAAAAGGCCTTTTCTTTTTTAAAGAAAAGAATTTAATAAGCGAGGCCATTCAATGGTCATTTGGGCTTTTAAAGCGTAAAGCAGTAAGACTTAGCCTGTGAAGAGTTTTGGGTCTTGTGTTATCTAGGCCCAGCGATTAAAAATCCGGAGCAGACCTTTTGAATTTAAATTTTGCACGTGAGATCCTCATGCTAGTGTTGGGTAATGCATGAATTTGCAATTCCATGGTTAAATCCTACTCCAACACACTTGCTTTCATGGCCTTGATAGATGGATGCATGGGCAATTTTCAAAGTACTCTTATAGCTTCGGCGCATGCGGGAACGACTGTGACCCATTTGCTATTTTGCAGGCTATTCGAGGGGGTCTCCGTGAGTTAAATCTCCATGACCGATTGCCGAAAGATCACGTGGCTTGTTCTTTTTCTACGCTTTTAGTGGACACTTCCACTTTTGTCTATAGTCCAATTGTCTGTGCGCTTGCATCGCGCTTGTTCTGTTTGTTAGAAGATTGATCCCGTTTTCATGTTGTGCTTCCGCAGTTCTTAATGAATGAAAGTTCTATTCTCAAGTTAATGGGAACTTTTCTTAAGAATGTGTAACACATCCTAAGTAAACGATCCGTTCAAGGATCTAGACATGCCAAGTCGCAATAGCCGAACACGTTAGAATTCAAATGTGAGGGTCGCTCAAGCTGCAGGGGGATTGGAAAGGCTAGAAAAAGTTCATCGGCCGCAGCGTATAGAATATTGTGTAGGGTCCTCTCTTGTTGCATGAATTTTGAGTAAGGCAGATTCGGAGCTGTTTTGGAGGTAGTCTTTCAAAGCTGAAGATTACAAGAACGTTAAGTACCTTTACACGTTTAAGGTAAAGCAATCCATACAATATCAAGAGTTAGAAATCAAGAACACATCAAAAGAAGAAGCCATCCGAAACACGCCCCAAATTTTGAGCTTTGGATAATACGACTCGTCGTCCCGTGCTACAGAATTGAAAGGGAAAAAGAAGAAAATGCGCATGAGATCGATCATCAGTCATCACCCACTCCCGACTCCCCTGCAAATTGCGTGACCTGAAAGATGGTCAAAAGGAAGTAGAGTCTGGCGCGAGAGAGAGGCATCACGAGGCTCCCGCCCCTCCCTCTCTCCTTCGGAGGGCCATTATTGGGTCAAATTGAAACACGACGGTTCGTCTCTCACCCAGAAAATAAAAAAAAAGCACGCCGTCCGAGGCCGTTTCCGGGACCCGCAGGTGGGCCCCAACATCGGTCCGACCCCTATCCTCAGTACGAAGATTTTATCGAATCTTCGCAACCTTCTAATAAGGCGACGCGTGTCGACCAACCGCATGATCCAGCGTAGCATCTTTGCAAACCATCCCTCCCTTAGCTCAAGGATCCCGAACCGACCCGTCTTCTTCTCCAACACAGGAGCAGAGGAGCCTTCCCTCGCTGCTACCCTTTTCACCCGAGTTCACTGCCCGAGGCTTCTTACAGAGAGAGAGAGAGAGAGAGAGAGAGGGGGTTTTCTTTCTCATTCAACCAAAAGCCTCGAACCCCATTAAATATTTTTCCCCCGCACCCCCACTAAAGATTTTGTCCTATAACAGCTTCTTATTACTATCGCCCCGGATTAGATCTAAACTATAAAGCGATTATAAAAATCGAATATCGAAGCACACTGACTATATAAAAAGAAAAATAAAAAAGCCCGTTTGGGCATTTATAATCCGTAGAGAAGCCCTCGCATATCCAGATTTGCATAACTAGCGGAGTCTCTCCACCTCCATCAAATGTCATAAATATCCTTCTCATCCAAAAGTGCATTTCACTAGGCCCTCTCCCTCCTTTGAAAAGTTCATTGCAGCCCTAGCGACGACAATAAAGCCCTTTCCCCCCACGATGCAGAACGTCAACGACATGTAACGGATAGTATAGACGATAGGCATTCATATAGAGATAGTAATGAGAACCATCAAAAGAGCGTGGTCATCCCCCGGTTAATTAAAACCGGCAGATGTAGGTCTCGAAAGGACAAGTAGTAGAGAGAGAAACGATTTTCAGAATGCGCGCGCAGCAGGAGGTAAAAATACCATCATGATCGTATCAAACGACAGGCATTCATTTGCCCCCTATTCACGACACGTAACCCCCTGATTCCTACCCAGCTACTAGATAAGGAAGCTCTTTGTTCCAGGAAAAAAAAAGAGAGAGGGTCCCACCCCCCCAACAAAACAAGAGACGACGGTTAGACGGAAAAGCAGAACACATAATGGAGACGGGCAACGCAAGAACTGAATAAGAAAAGTCCCAGCACGAGTTCTTCATTATCCAAAGACGCTAAACGACAAAACTTCACCCGCTACGCCTCCTCCGTCATTCTGCCTCGGCGCACTTTTTGGCTGGGGAGCAGATGAGCCAGGTGAAGCCGTACGGATCCTTCACCTTGCACGCCCCGTCGCCATCAGCAAGCTCGCCTTCCGCCGCAGCTCCGGCGGCCACAGCCTTCGCAAGGGCGGCTTCCACGTCCTCCGTCTCCAGGCAGAGCAGGCATCCGGCGCCGGCGGTCTTCACACTGCAAGATGGTGATAATAATAACATAAGCAATTATTTCCAAGGACAATGTCGAGAAAAACGAAGTTCTCCAGCAACAAGAGAACGACAAGCGCAGAACACGGAGCGAAAATTTTATGGGACCACATTACCCTAGCAGAGATAAAGCACGCGAAAGAAACTGTTCAGAAAAAATGTAGATCGGAGACTGAATACTAAAGGTCAAGCTAAAAAAAAAATAGTACGTGAGAAAATGGAGGACCGATCCGTGAGGAAGAAGACACCAGAGATATCGTCACGTATACAACACGCATTAGAAGGCACGGTCGCGTGTATAAGCTAAGGTCAAGCACAATGGACAGCGAAACACGAGCCTAACAACAAACGTCTATGAGGGGAGGAAAGAGCGAATCTCGTGAGCGTCAGTAAACATCTAGCAGAAATTAAGGTAACGAGTGGACCAATCAAAGCCATTTCTGTTCCAGATTTAGGCGTATGTACGCGATGACAGAAGCGAGCACGGTAAGTGAAAAACGGCATGAGAAAGCCAGAGACAAGCGAAATGTCATAACTGTGAATTTTAACGGAAAGCACTCACAGCACAGAGGCTCAAGCATCAGGCCAGCCCAAGACGGAAGCTGAAGCAACGAGATCTACACGTATTTCGCTATAAAATAAGAAGAAGCTCAAGGTCCCAAAGGTTCTCTAACTAACCGAAATGTTCTGACACAGAAGCAGCTAGATGATGAACGAGACAAAACGTGACATTAAAGATAATCAGCCGAAGAAAAATAGCAAAGAAGCCAAAAAGTCCCGTGAACGACATGGAGGCAGTACAGGTTTTCGAAGCACGATCTAGAGAGACAGAAGTACTCGAGCTATGTTCCCTGAGGAGAGAATAAGACTTACGGAGCAGCAGAACCGTCCGTACAGTCCGAGACGAGAATGGTGGTGCCGGAGAGCACGAGCTGAGCGGAGAGGACGAGAGGGAGGTCCTGCTCGGCCTTGCGCTTGGGGTGGAAGGTGCGGCCGAGCTCCTCAGCACCGAACGCGGACTTGTAGAACTCGATGGCGTCGCCGGCCTTGGGTGCCTCCACCAACAGCTGCGGCTTCACCGCCGTGAACACGACGGCCTTCTCGGCCGCACCGCCGTTCAGGACCTCCTGCTGCGCCATCGGAGAGGAAACGAGAGTTTCGAGAAGGCACGAAGAGGAGAGCTGGAAAACCCTAGGAGAGAGAAAGCAAAGAGAGAGAGAGAGAGAGAGAGGGAAATGCATAAATGAAGTTGGTGGGAGTACAGTGTTGGTATTTATAGAAGCGCGGGGAAACCGAACCGTCTGGTGCCTTTTCCAGTGTCAGGGGTAAAATTGGGAATGAGACGTTGAAACACTCTGGAATGACCTTGGCTTTTTCGCTTAATTACAGAAATGCCCATCCTTTCTCGGTTAACGCGTGTTGCGGCACATGAGAAACATGCCGTCCGCTCCGCACGCACTAGCGGGATTTTACAAATAAAAGAAAACGAACGCATTTATAGCATGATTAAAAAAACTAATCATAATCAGTAGTAATTACCAATCGTGGGTGGCTTAATCAGTGATATAAAAAGTCCTTTATTTTTTTAGAAACGAGCATAAAGGAGATACTACATTTAGTAGTTAGTACACCGGCATCCTCCTTGACTCTGATTTTTCAAATGGTAACTTCTAGAAGTCATATATCTAAGGCGATCCACAAATTCGAAAGGCCGATAGTCCTAAAATTAGATAAATCGCGGTGCTCCCGGTGCTCCCTTCCTTTCTCCACCACGGCTTCTGCCGCATCGGTTGAGGTGGTTTCCTTTCTTGAGAACTAAATTACTAAAAAAAATGTTAAAAAAAAAAAAAAACAATGGGAGTTACGACATGAGCAAGACCTCCTCTAAAGTAGGCCCTCCTCAAAACACTCGTTCATCCCCGTGGCCCAAATTGCCCGCCCAACCCGTCCGACCGAAACATACTTTGAACGGGGATTCAGAGATCCCGTAGAGTCCGGCGTAGCTGTCTTCGTAACCCATCCCTAGCCTCAAAGATCCCGTACCGACCGGTCGTCTTCTCCAACAGGGGTACAACAGTACAGGAGAGTAGTCTTCCCTCGCTGCTACCTTTTCACCCCTGTACACTGCCCATGGCTTCTCACCGACAGAAGAGAAAGAGATT